>CM076574.1:604408415-605008415 GCA_034641835.2 Pinus albicaulis
TCCTTGAGAGAGTTCAATCAGACATGTGTGGACCGTTATTGACAAAATCCACAACCAAACACATGTATTTTGTGATTTTTTTAAATGATTTTTCATGCACGTGTTGGATTTTCTTCATGTAGAAGAAAGATTAGATGTTCCCAAATTTTTGTGATTTCAAAGCACTTTTTGAGAAAGATACAGGGAAGAAGGTGAAGGATCTCAAGAGAGACAATGGTGGAGAATATGTCTCTACCAAATTCAAGAACTTGTGTGCTTCAGAGAGAATTCAAAGGGAATTGATAAAACCTCATAACCCACAACGACATGAGGTTGCAAAGAGGAAGAACACAACTATTGTGGGAGAAGCACGAGCGATGTTAAATATTAGGGTCTATCGTTTCATTTGTGGGTATAATCATGCACCACATCAATATTTGTGCTGAACAAAATTCATCATCGGATACTTGGGATGAGTACACCAGAGGAAGATTTTTTAGGTAAGAGGCCAGATGTATCACATTTTAAAAATTTTGGTTCTTCACTTTATTTTCGTGTAACCAAAGATTCCAGGAAGAAGCTAGAGCCAATAGCTGAGTTGGAGATATTTGTGGGGTACATTGATACACCTCACAACTATAATTTGTACTTTCCATGACACAGGATGACAGTGGTCAAAAGAGATATGAAATTCGATGAAGAGAAGGCCATGCAAGTTTCCCTTGAGAGAGAGCTCCAGTTGCATGCATTTTAGGAGTTGTTGGCTCCAAAATAAGAACCTCATGATGTGGAGTAGCCACAAGTAGAGGAACAAAGAGTGGAAGTACCCCTCTCATCCAGGGACATCTAGAGATGGAAGGAAGTGTAGGTGAGAATCTAACAGGTTGGTGCTTGAGGCTAAAGAGAATGTGAGAGCACCCACATCATAGTGTAGGCAAAGAAGTTCCCCAGAGTGGTACACTGGCTACATGGATCTTATGAGTGAGAGTGTATAGATAGAGCCATCCTCTCTCGAAGAAGGAGTGAAACAACTAATTTGGGTTGTGTTATAGCCTAAATCTACCTCAGGCTGAGGAAGGCAGAGTCTAGGGTAACATCAAACCACGCTTAACCTGGTAGCTAGCCCTACCAAATCGGGAGAGGGCTCTCTCCTAGTCAATCTTAGCAAAAATAATCAGTGAGGCTTGAGATGACTTGAATAAAGGCTGATTTTAGGCTAGGTATATATGTAAGAGAGTTTGATTTGATTTTGAGGGTGTTTTTTGGATCAAAGGGAAAGGCAGATTTTGGGTCTGGGGAATGAGGCCTAGTTTTTGCAGAGATCTGAATGGGGTAAGGTAGGCAATTGTTTTGACACTTCAATTTTGAATGAAATGGATAACGCAGATCGGAGAGGAGTTGAAGAGGGCAAGAGAGTTTCAGGAATCCTCTTCAGACAGTTGAAAACATAGAAAATTAAACAAAACTTAAGGTAGAGCACTGCAAATCTAATGAATTCCAACTTTATCCTTGTTTGTTTAACTTAAGAAGAAATAAGAGGGAAGATGATACACATAAAGAACTAGTAAACTTACAATCACAGAGAGAAACACATCATCAAAACAAAGAGCCACATGAATCCCAAGGAGTGCTGCAAACCCTGGTCTATTCCTTTGCCAAACTGCAGAGATGAAATGTACAATGAAGCTCAAAGCAATCCCAAGTGTCCAACCCTGAAAATGACTGCAAAACTACAAGATATAGACAAGCTTAACTCATCCCCATGCCTCTAGGGGTTGAGCTCACTATTTTAGGAGCTGTTTCAACAATATCTAAACTAAGAACTGGAAAATAGGCAGTGGAACAACTTGCCTCTATAAGATAGGAAACTGATTCATTCAGTTGCAATTCACCTTTTGATGAATGAATCTACTTCCATGAGTAAAAATTTGCCAAAATTACATCAAGACCCATAAAATTAGATCAAATTAAATCAAGAGCTTTACATTTGGAGATGAAAAAGTCAAATTGGAAAAAACTAGGTGAAAAACAGAGTTACTGAGTGAAAACTGAGCCAAAATCCCCAATGCGCCGTGCCTGAAATCTCTATGCGTCATGCCACTTTGAAGCCGATTTTGAGGGCCTTCTCGGTGTCCAAATTGAGCGCAGGATAGCTCGTTGGAAAGATTTTCCTGTCTACTTTCCAACCCAAGTGGAATTTTTAAATTTTTTTTCCATTTTCCCCTCAAAAAATGAGTTTTCCCGACACTTCTTCCTGTGTATTCAAAAAGGGGCAGAAAGGTCAATTTTAGGGTGTTTTTGACCCTTCTGGAGGCCCAAAACTTGTCAAAATCTCTAGGTAATGGGTAGAAATGCATAAATTTTCATGAAAAATTCAAAAATACAAAGTTTTACTCAAGAGGAGCTCCCAATCATAAGTGCGCGCCAAGTGGCGCTACACGTCGGGCAGGAAAATCTGTGTTAAGGCCAAAAAAACCAAAATTTGCAAAATATGTCCCAAATTTCTTGAAATTTGGGCTGAGTGTCGTCCATCATGCACTATGCTGGGCAAAGGAAGATTAGGCCAAAATTTGGAGTCTATCATGCCTTTTGTGACGCTTTAATGCCCTCTTTAACTTTGCCTTCAGGATCTTGATTCGTGCCTTGCAAACACGATTTCGCGCCCAATAATGGTTCTTCATGTGCCTCAACATGTTATTTTACTTATTGGCCTTCTCCAACAGCTTCTCCAAATGAATATTGACCCTCTCAAGCCAAGTCTCTCGATCATCCTCAATCTCTCGCTCAATGGATGTCATCTCGGTTTGGCTTCTTTGGGCAGCTTGTCGGTTCTCGTGGATATTTTGCAACTCCATTATAGCTTGCTGATCTTCCAACTATTTTTTTCTCTGCTCAAGGTAATTGATGATCCATTGGGCTCTTTTTAACTTGATGGACAAAGTGTCTATCTCTGCCTTATGCTCCTGAATAATCTCTCTCAACTTTGAGCTTGGTGAACTCAAATCCTCATCAATGAGTATGAAATCGGTATCCTGGCCTCCTGAAGGCCCCTCATCCTGCATGGGCCTCTTACCTCTGTCCTGTACCTATGTTGCTGATGACGGAAGCGAGACCCCTTCCACCCCTGGTGGAGATAATACTCGTCGGGCTGCTGCAAATAATCCTCTAGTGCCTCTCTGATAAGTAACAAACATCGGCACACTGGTGGTCTATGTCTCGTGACCTTCATGCTGATATGAAGGTTCACCTGCCTCATGAACAACCTCTGAAGGAACTTGAGGAGCTGTGAAGAAATCATTAGAAATGAAATCCTCCCATGAAATGCCCTGCAAGCCAAGCTGATGCATAACCACAATATTTATAAGTGCAAAGTGATAGATACTATTGTACTGCTGCTCAGGAGTTTTCCTTTGCATGAGAGTGGTCATCCTCTCAATATTCCGGCACATGAAATAAGGGAGGTTCATCATCCTCACTCTGGTAAAATGCATCGATAACCTGATATGATAGGCATAGAGACGTGAAAACCGGCCTTCACAACTGAAATATCTGATAATAAGTTTCATCAGAGGAGCATAGGAATCCTTTAGGAACCGGAAAGGAAACACCCTGATGAGTTGTTTCAAAAAGCTAGGCCTGATATATGGTTCATAGTGTACCCTGTCTACCTACTGTCTTTTATTCCATTGTTCTCCAACATTTGGTATTCTGGTTGCTTGAGAGATAGTTTCCGGTGTTAAAATGAATGTCACACTAGCAAGGGTGACCTGACCATCATGTAAATGCAACACAAACAAATGGGCCAGCTCCTGATGATGATGGACCCTAGCAACCATTTCACAAAATTGAGAACAAGACTGTTGTTGAAAACATGCCATGGTGAGAGGACATGCCTGCAATTTAGCCAATGAAGTGGGCTCCTCCCTCACATGTCTGCCACCCTTATGAGGCCTTCTAGGTGCATGTAATTTAGTGGTGGAATCACTGTCTCGGTCATAAGATGTATTGGTATCTGTCTCCATGATGTCCAAGGTCTATGTTGTCTTGGATGAAAATGAGAATTTTGGTGTTTTTGATTCTATTGCCAAATATGTGGTAATATGGGAGGGAATATGGAGGAATAGGGCAGTGGGAATAATGGACTTTTATCTAGTGAAAATTTCCATTTGAAAAATGTGATTTGATAAGTTTAGGGACAAGGGACAATCGCTTAATTTCTTGGGATAAACTTGGGGTTTGGGGAAATTTACAAGTGGAATGGGGAAACGGGAATGATAGGAAATGAAATGACTTAGGGATAGGGAATAGGGAAATAGGCTATTGTGAGAAAATAAACAGTGATGAGGGATGGGGAGAATGGAAATATTTGACACCAAAACCGATTTTAAAACCCTAAAGGAGTATTATTAAAACAAGAGAATAGGGTTTGATTCTTTTAGTGTTTAAATCCTCACAAAAAACACTCAACTCTTGTTCATGGCATAGGAGAGGTTGCATGGACTTACTTGAAACAAGAGAGACTGAGAAAATCTAGAGATTTTAGGATAAATGGCAATACACTTCTTCCCAGCTCAATGCGTCGTGCGACCCCAGTGCGTCGTGCCCCTCCAATGCGCCATGCAGGAACAAATTTACACATAGGCAGCTGACCCAATGCATCGTGCTCGCCTGATGCGTCGCGACACCTACCCTACACGTCACGCTTTGCAACTTCAACACAATCTGCCCTTCAAACTTCTTCCTTCGCTCCTCATGGGTTTTCCTTGGCTTACTGCTGTCTCTTGGCACACAAATGAAGTTTTAAACTTGAAAATATCTTATATGCCAAGGATTTAAATTTTTCATTTGAAAAAACCCACTTTGTAATGTTGCAAACTTTGACATTTTTCAAAAGAACTTTGTTTTGCTTCCTTTTGGCTTTTTAACTGAATGATGAGCTTTATGTCTGTCTTGCAGGGAATGAATGGCATGGAGCTTTGGAAAAGGCGACCAGGGTTGCCAGTGGAGTGTTATTACAACTGAAAAAATTGAAAATCACATTGCATTTATTACATAAACATGAAATAGACTATTTTTCTTCAAAACAGAGTTTTGAAGAAAAATCATTATTAAGCATTATGATGATGAAATTTTAGCACTAAAACCTTATTTTGAACTTCCTCATGTGCCTGCTAACCATTATTAGGCATTCTGAAGACCTGATGAATGAAACCCTAGACCTAATGAGACTAAAACCCTAAAATGACTCTTTGCAAACTATGAGACCAAAAATGACTGTAAATGATTTTAATGAACAGAAATAGGCCAGCAGGTACACGACATGAGGGACATGAGCAGAAAACCACTACCATCAGATGATCCATGCTCCTAATGGAATGCAGCTGACTGAATGGGACACCTAAGAATGCAATGCAACAAGAGAAATTTGATCTCTGACGGAGGGATGAAGATATCGACACTAACAGGTTGATGGCATGGTTGAGGAGTATGACTCCATTATCAGAAACAATGCATGGGAAGCTGTCCCAAGAATAGAGGGGAAGTCAGTTGTAGGATCTAGGTGGGTCTACAAGGCTAAGCAGGCAACAGATGGGAGAGTGGAGAAACACAAGGCCAAATTTGTGGCCAGAGGGTTCTCTTAGGTGGAGGGTATTGATTATGATGATGATTTTGCACCAGTCGCAAGGTTCTCCTCAATCAGATCCATCCTTGCACAACGCAGATGTGATGGAAGATAAATTAGATGGATATAAACACAACCTTCCTTAATTGGGTGATTGAGGAAGATGTGTACATCGAGCAGCTGGAAGGTTTTGAGACCTTCGATAGAGTCACATGTGTGCAGACTCAAGAGAGCATTATATGGGATGAAGCAAGCACCTCATGCTTGGTACACTTGGATCAAAAGATACTTCATAGGGTTGGGCTTCACTAAGAGTGAAGCAGATGCAAACCTTTACAATATTGTGGTAGAAAGTAAAATTTTGATCATTGTACTTTATGTCAATGATTTCATAATGATAGGTGATGAGCATCTCATCAAGTCTTGAAAAGAGGATCTTGAAAGACAATTTGAGAGTAAGGACATGGGGCTCTTGCACTATTTCCTATGATTGGAAATATGGCAAAGAGATGGGGAGCTATTTGTATCTCAGGGAAATTATTCCCATGCGATTCTGAATAAGTTCCACATGGAGGGCAGCAAACCCATAGAGACTCCTCTAGCAAGAATTTGGAGGAAGGAAGATGCTACTTCAAGTGAAGTAGTAGATGCTACCATCTACAACAAACTTTTGTGTTAACGTATGTATTTTATGAACACGCGAACAAACATATGCTATGTGGTTAACCAATTTAGTAAAGCTATGTTTAAGCCTACCAAACTCTTTTGGAAGGCATGAAAGCATGTGTTGAGATACCTCAAAGGCACTAAAAATTATGGGCCATGGTACAGAAAAATAGAGGGAGTGAAGCTTTAAGGATTCAAAAATGCAGATTGGGCAAGGAGTCCATTTGTCAAGAAGAGCACATTAGGGGGCATCTTCAGCATTGGATCAGGAGAATTTTCTTGGTAGAGCAGGAAACAGAGATCAATTTCACTCAGTTCAGTAGAGGTGAAGTACATAGTGGCCATTCAGGTAGCATGTGAGGCCATTTGGATGAGGAACATACTTTTTGGTTTGTTTGGTCAATAAATGGATCCAAAAATGATTTATTGAGATAACCAGTTGCATTAAACTCTTGGTTAATTGATATTTTCACGACATTTCCAAGCATATTGATATCCGGTCTCACCATCTCAGAGATTATGTGTAGAGGTGGATTATGTCATTAGAGTACATTCCCACGAAGGAGTAGGATGTAGAGATATTAACGAAGGCACTATCAAGAGGAAAATTCGAGTTTGGAAGAGGCAAGATCGGGGTAGAAGACAATCCTTTTCTTGTTGAGAGGGAGTGTTGAAATGGAAACAAGAAATAACTTCTAATTTAATTTCCCCTTAAGTAAATTAGAAGGAAACTGTAATTCCACATCACATGACAACTTGTACAAGTTAACTAAGTTAGGAATACTTATTTAGATCAATAAATTTGAGTTGGGGGTCAAACTGGAGGAATGTAGAGTTCACTCTAAGTTTTAGGCAGTCCAATTGTAGTTTATTTCGAGTTGTAATTAGTTAACTCAATTATTTGAGTTAAAATCAGTTTAACTAGTTCTAACTGAGATATGAGCTAGTTAGAGGTTCGGTGAATTAAATATGATTTAATTCACATGCAATGACCAATCAGATAACTGATAATTCACTATAAATATTTGTTGCATGCCAGTTCTAAGAGTGACCTAGTTGACATTGGAGTTAACGGGAAGTAGACTATCAGCTGTATAATTAGAAAGTTGTACAAGTCATGTATGAGGTCATCAGGGCACCTTGGATTTATTGCGCAATAAATTTATGGGAATTTTCTAATTAATAGGGGCTCAATTAGACCAACAATGCGTGAGAAAGGCTAGTTAGACAGAGGAAATGAAGTGGTTCAATCTTGGAAAAAACTTGCTTAGATCAAAGTGAGGCAGTTAGAGATAGTGGAGAGAGCTCTCAAGCTCGAGAAAAGAATTGTATTGTTTCATGTACTTGACTTTATGAAATATACATATAGCAGGTTTTTTAGCTGAGGATTTCCTGAGATAAATATTTGTGTTAGGTGATTCATATTCTTTCTCTTTCTTGTTCATGTGATAGTATGATCGTAACTGGTTTCCGCAATTTGTACAATAGATTCATGTATTTTGTTTTATAATATTACAATATCAGTTGAATCTATGTGGATTTTCTACATCGTATCATAGCATGAATCACAATATAGGAGAATAATATGAGTTTGTTTTGAATAGGTGAATCAAATTTGTAGATTTATTCTTCAGGACCAACAACAGATCAGGATGTATTTATGTGGATTGAGTACGAATATGCCCTTGAGGTTAGTTCGAATTACATAGCTTGGAATGAAAATATGGAGGCAGTGTTGGAGGACAACGGACAAAAATAATTCATAGATAGTGATATTCCCCAGCCCGTAGCAGCATATGCCCAAAATCTTGATGCATGGAAGAAGAATGTAGCAAAGGCGAGAAGGATTATGTTATAAGAAGTTAGAGATCATATTGTCTCGAACCTCCATGGAAAGGCAAATCCATATGCTATATTGAAGGCCTTAACAGATCTGTTTCATAATAACACCAACCATGGGAAGCTGGCGCTGAAGGACAAGCTCAGAAAGATCAAGATGGAGAAGGGTGACACGATACCAAAATACTTGACGAAGTTCACTCAATGTCGATATGAGCTTGAAAGTGTTGGTGTGATAGTTGTTGAGGATGATTTGGTAAGCGTAGCACTTCTAGGCCTTCCCAAGAGCTAGAAAAACTACCAAGATTCAGTGAATGGGAGGGAGAAGATACGAGAGTGGGAGTGATTTTGGTCTAACTTTGTACAAGAAGAGATTCAGGGGAACACCAATGACGGATACTCGTCCAAGTATGATGATGAGGAGAATTGTGCATTGGATAGAGAGGAGAAAAAAGGGAAAGGGAATGCATTCCATTCCAAATCAGATTCCGGTAAGGTAGGAAAGAAGAGATACTTGTCAAAGGTAAAATATTTTCATTGTCATGAGCTTGGACACTATGCTACAAAGTGTCTGCACAAGAATACTGAAAAGAAACCCTCAGGAGGATCGGAAAGTGAAGCACTTTCTTCACAGTTAGAGTTGGATTTCACCCTCATCACATGCATGGTGTCATTGGTGATGGGTTTAGTTTCATACTTAGATAGTGGATCTTCATTCCATATGACCGGAAACAAAGCGTTGTTATGTATCTTGGAGGATAAAGATATCTAGATGCACATCGAGATGAGAGATGATGGGAGGTATAGAGCTACCCACATAAGTACAACTACCTTTTAGAGGGAGTCGAGTACTCCTCTCACATTAAAAGATGTCATATATGTTCCTGGTTTAAAGAAGAATTTGGTTTCTATTACTATGTTGGAAGACTGTGGCTATGATGTGACATTTAGCAAAGGAAAGGCATTCATTCGTCATAAAGCCACGGGACAGGTGAAAAATATTGGGGTTCGAGTAAATAACCTCTACTAATTGGATGTAGAAGATTGTGTTGCCTTAAGCCCGAAAGCAAAGAAGGTGGAGAGCTGAGACATCAATGAGTTATGGCATAGGATATTGGGCCATCTACACCATGGCTCTTTGAAGATCATGCAACATATTTCTGCAGGACTTCCCAAGGGTGCACTTGATCAAAGAGATACATGCAAAGGGTGTACATTGGGGAAGTACACCAAAGAGATCTTTCACGATAAGGAAAGCCGAGCAAATGAAATGCTTGAGAGAGTTCACTGAGATGCGTGCGAACCATTCTCGACATATTCCACAACAAAACATAGGTATTCTGTTATTTTTGTAAATTATTTTCACGCAAGTGTTGAATTTTCTTCATGTAGAAGAAAGATCATACATTCTCCAAGTTTTTTGAGATCAAAGGAATTGTCGAGAAATATATAGGGAAAAATGTTAACGCTCTCAGGAGTGACAATGGAGGAGAATATGTCTCTAAAAAATTCAAGAACTTCTATGCTTCAGAAGGAATTCTAAGGGAATTAATAGCACCTCATAACCCACAACAGAATGGGGTTGTAGAGAGGAAGAACAAAAATAGTATGGGAACAACACGAACAATGTTAAAATATCAGGTCATACCATTGCATCTGTGTGCGAAAGCATGCAACGCAACAATATTTGTGAAAAATAGAAGTCCTCATCGGATAGTTGGGATGAGTACACCAGAGGAAGCTTTTTCAGGTAAGAAACCAAATGTGTCACATTTTAAATTTTTGGTTCTTTAGTTTATTTCCATGTAACCAAAGATTCTAGGAAGAATCTAGAGCTAACAGCTGAGTTGGGGATATTTGTGTGTGTCTTGCCAGCACACAGGATGACAGTGGTTAGAAGAGATGTGAAATTACATGAAGATAAGGCCATGCGAATTCCCTTGAGAGGGAGATTCAATTGCATGCAGTTGAGGAGCTCTTGGCTCCAAAAGAAGAACCTCAATATGTGGAGTAGCCACAAGCACAGAAACAAAGAGTGGAAGCACCCACTCATGGAGGTCCATCCATACATGGAAGGAATCGCACTAGAGAGGCTGACAAGTTGGTGCTTGATGCTAAAGATAATATGGGAGCACCCACATCACAATGTAGGCAGAGAAGGTCCCCAAAGAGATAAACTAGATACATGACTCTAATGAGTGAGAGTGTAGAGATAGAGCCATAATATTTCAAGGAAGGAGTGTAGCAACCAATTTGGGGTTATTCCATGGTTGAGGAGTATGACTCCATTATCAGAAACAATGCATTGGAAGTTGTCCCAAGACTAGAGGGGAAGTCAGTTGTAAGATCCAGGTGGGTCTACATGGAGAAGCGGGCAACATATGAGAGTGTGGGGAAACTCAAGGGAAGATTTGGGGCCAAAGGGTTTTCTGAGGTGGAGGGGATTTATTACGATGATACTTTTGCACCATTCGCAAGGTACTCATCAATCATATCCATCCTTTCACTTTCAGTGCAGATGTGATGGCATATACATAAGATGCATGTAAATACATCCTTCCTCAATGGGGTGATTGAGGAAGAGGTGTACATCGAGCAGCCAGAAGGTTTTGAGACCTTCGATAGAGAGTCACATGTGTGCAGACTTGAGAGAGCACTATATGGGTTGAAGCAAGCACCTCGTGCTTGGTACACTGGGATCAACAACTAATTCACCGGGTTGGGCTTCACCAAGAGTGAAGGAGATGAAAACCTTTACCAAATTGTGGTAGAAGGTAAACTTTTGATCATTCTACTTTATGTCAATGATTTGATACTGATAGGTAATGAGCATCTCATGAAGTCTTGAAAATAGGATCTTGCAAGAGAATTTGAGAGTAAGGACATCGGGCTCTTGCACTATTTCCTGGGATTGGAAATATGGCAAAGAGATGGGTAGATATTTGTATCTCAGGGAAAGTATTCCAATGCGATTCTCAGGAAATTCCACATGGAGGGACAAAAACCCATGGAGACTCCTCTAGCAAGAAACTAGAGGAAGTAGGATGCTACTTCAGGCGAAGTAGTAGATACTACCATCTACAACCAACGTGTGAGTTCACTCATGTATCTGGTGAACACACAACCAGACGTATGCTATGTAGTTTACCAGCTTATTCAAGCTTTGGTTAAGCCTACCAAGCTATTTTGGAAGGTAGGAAAGGATGTGTTGAGATACCTCAAAATCACTACAAAGTATCGACTATGGTATAGACAAATAGAGGGAGTGAAGTTTCAAGGATTCATAAATACAGATTGGGAAGGGAGTCCATTGGACATGAAGAGAACATCAGGGGGCATCTTCAACATTAGATCAGGAGCAGTTTCCCAGCACAGCATGAAATAGAGATCATTTGCACTCAGTTCAGCAGAGGCAGAGTACATGGTGGCCATTCAGGCAGCATGCGAGGCCATCTGGATGAGGAAGACACTTGTTGGTTTGTTGGTCGACAAATGGATCCAATAGTGAGTTATTGTGATAACCAAAGTTGCATCAAACTGTCGGTTAATACAAATTTTCATAACAGATCAAAGCATATTGATCTCTGGTATCACCATCTTAGAGATTGTGTGCAGAGGTGGATTATGTCATTAGAGTACATTCCCACTGAGGAGAAAGATGCAGACATCTTGATGAAGGCACTGTCAGGAGGAAAATTCGAGTTCCACAGAGGCAAGATCAGGGTATCAGAAAATCCCTTTCTTATTGAGAGGGAGTTTTGAAATGGCAACAAGAAATGGCTTCTAATTTAATTTTCCCTTTATTAAATTAAAAGGAAATTTTAATTCCACATCACATGACAACTTGTATGAGTTAAGTGAGTTAGGAAGACTTAGTTAGCTCAATAATTTCAATTTTGGGGCCAAACTGGAGGCATGTAGAGTTCAATCTAAGCTTTAGGGGGTCTAGTTGCAATTTATTTTGAGTTGTAATTAGTTAACTCAATTATTTGAGTTAAAATTAGTTTAACTAGTTCTAACTGAGAGATGCGATAGTGAGAGGCCTGGTTAATTAAATCTGATTTAATTCACATGCAGTGATCAAAAAGATAATTGATAATTCATTATAAATAGTTTGTGCATATCAATTCTAAGAGTGACCCAGTTGAGATTGGAGTTAAAGGGAAGTAGAATAGCAGTTGTATAATTAGAAAATTGTACAAGTCATGCATGAGGTCATAAGGACGCCTTGGATGTATTTCTAAATGAATTGATTTGAATTTCCTAATTAATAGGGGCTCAATTATCTCAGGAATTCATGACCAGGGCTGGTCAAACAGAGGCAAGGAAATCGTTAAATATTGGACCAAACTTGCTTAGATCAGAGTGAGACAGTCAGATATAGTGCAGAGATCTCTCAAGCCTGAGAGAAGGATTGTAATATTTCATGTTCTTGAATTTATGCAATATACAAATAGCGAGGTTTTTAGCTGAGGCTTTCCCCAGATAAATGTTTATGTTTTTCGATTGATATTCTTTCTCTTTCTTATTCATGTGATTGTGCGATTGTAATTGGTTTCCACAACTTGTATAATAGATTCAGGTATTTTGTTTTAGCATATTACAAGATGAGTTGAATCTATGTGGATTTTCTACAATTAATATACTATTGTGAATTTAATTATAACTATTAGTTCTCCATCCTTAATTCTTTCTTTTCATAATTATTTTACATGGACAACTTTTATAATACTAAAACTATTAACTTTTTTAAATTAATAGTTAATAATTAATGAGTTAAACTCTGAACTGATATGATTAACTTGAATATTAATAGAATATCGTGCATATAATTATAGTTATTATTTATCTTGAATTAATGTTTTATGTTTTTTGATAATTATTTTACATTGACAACTTTTCCACACAATGAAAACACAAATATTATTATTAGACAAAAAATTTCACACTTTCATTAATAGTTAATAATTAATGAATTAAACTCCACAATGCAATAGCTATTACATTTAACTATTATTAACTTGACTATTAATAGACTATTGTGCATTTAATTATAGCTATTAACTATTTTACATTATTACTTTATGCTTTTGATAAAGTGGCAAAAAAATACCTCTTGTGCATCGTTTTCCATGTGCGAAAGCTTTTCACAAGAAATGCTCCAAAAACTACTAACTCTACTCTCCTTTTCAATGCCAATGCACACTCTTCAGCCATTCAACATTTTAAATTAGTTATTTCGATTTCAATCATTTTAAAAGTGCCTTTGCACAATGAAAAAGAAAGAAAAAATCTATGTATAAAGAATTAACAATAAAATATAAATAAAAACATAAAGAATAGCTAATAGCTATTAATTAATTAGCTATTCGTAGTTAATTATGAAGCTATAAATGATAGAAGGGCAATAGCAATAGAAAAATGAACTATAACTATTAATAACTGTAATAATTAAACAACACCAATAGTTTCCTGGAACTTGTTATCACCAAAATCGTATTTGATTGGTTGCTAATCAGACAACTTTAGTGTAACTATTTCAAACTAATCTTGTGACTGAGGCTTAGCCTCCTCAGCCTGAGAGGGCTCTCTCAAGGGTTAATGATATGGGTAAAGATATAGATGGCTAAATCTATTTAGGAAATAAACTGATTGTGGTAGATGTAGGTTGAAAATAACATCAACATGTATACATTGGGCTTATGGAGTCAAATTATTTCAGTGATTCAATGAGTCTACTTGACATGGAAGTTGAGGCATATCAGATTTTTTGGTCATAAGGTACACACACATGAAACATGTAAAAACACAGTCAGTTCACTTATAAAGGAAGCCAGAGTATCTTATAGATGAATTCTGAGTAATATAGATGAACACCACTGCAAATGATATATATAAGAGATATAGATAGAATAGGAAAACACCAAAAACTCCTTCAGAATCTCAAGTTGGTCAAGTAAAAGATCTTTGTATTAGCTGAAACAACCAATTCATAACAAGCTGTAATTTTGCCAAAAATGTCCAATCCTTGAAAAATTCGACCAAATGGACTTTAATAGAGATCTTACATCATCAGATGATCTGCCTCTAGGCTAGATACATCTAATTTCTATCCATTGACACCTTGCATAACTATAAAGCATGAAACTTATTACAAAAGGACACCTATCCTACTTGACAGTCCTACTTCAAAAAGGACTCAAACTCCTTATTACTATCTTTAACAAACCTTATCTACTTCACATTACATCATTGACAAGTATACCATCACATGGTCATATTTGGATAATGGCATTCATTCCTTCATGACCACTTAGTTGACCTCCTCAAAAATAGGAAAAAACACCCTGTTTTTTAGGCAAAGGATCTTTTTTCTTCTTTGAGCATTCTAGTTATCATTTGATTTGTAATTTGTGGTCTTGAATATTTAATCATGTCTTGACATAGTCCCTGACTCTTCCATATCCTCCAATTTCTCAAAAACTGCTTTAAAGGTTGCTCCAAAAGATGAAAAACATTGTGCTACGAAAATACAGCAGTTTCGTAGCGCTTTCTGTAGAGCTGTTTTAGAAGCCTTTGTCCTCAAAAATTCTGACTCTTTCCTCTTGCATCATCTTCATCACCCTTAAACACATCTCTCATAACATTTTCAGCCCTTAACTCAGCCCTTAACACCTTCAATTCTGATTACAAGAAGCAAAAATGCAGCTACAACAGTTTCGTAGCGCTTTTATGCTTTTTAAGCCTGGAGGCACTATGAAACTACTGAAAGTGCATATTTTTTCATAAATTTGTCGAATGAAAATTTTAATTGCCCAAAAACTTATAATATAACCTGTTTTCATCATCTACAAACCATACAAACCATAAACCAACTTCATTTTAGTTTCCTTGAGGCATTTTTTCCTCATTTACAATTGGTTGGCTTAATGGTTCTTCAATTACTGTCATTTTGATACATTTGCTCTGCATTTCAACATGAATCATTTCGAGCTGCTCTTGTAAATCCTTTACCTGATCTTTAAGAATTTTATTAGTAGCTCTCAGATGAGTGTTCACCTTTCTTACATGTTTATCTTCTCCTCTTGCTAGAACTGCCCACTAGACAAACTCTTGTGTATTGTCTAAGTCTTTAGAGACAGTATCAACCTATTTTTCCCAAATTGCCTTCATTTTTTCAAATTGCAATTTCTCAACACTGTGTTTCCTAGCTTCCTTTTTCATGGCATCAATTTCCTGATTTTCCAATTTCAACTTTTCCTTAAGGAGTTGCAACTCTGTCTTTTCTATCACTTTCTCTTTTCCCTTTTTTAATTTGCTAATTGTATCCTTTACTGTAGGTGATGAGAGGTCAATAATCTCTTTAGGTGATTGAGTTGTCTTAGTGGGTATTTGGACTTCTTTGATACTCTTCATCAATCTCTTAGCATGCCTTGTCATAGGCTTTCTTGCTTGAAAAATGAAACCTGCATCTTCTCCCTCAAACTCTAATATTTTTGCAAACTTGGCCTTTTTCAACTTCTGCCCATCTTTTCCTATAAATTCAGCTTGGACAATAGGTGTTTCCTCTATGTTAATGGCATGAAGAATATCCTCTAGATTCCCCTTTATTTCTGCTTTGTCTTCTGTAGCCTCTGTCTTTTATTTCAAACTCATTGTCTGGCTTCTAGTCATTCTTTTAATCCCTTGTTTGCTAGTAGCTCGCTTTTGTTTTGTATGCTTGACCACATTTGATTTCTTTTCTGCCAATAGGGGAATTGATGTGTCAAGACTCTACACTTGTTTTGACTTTTTCTCAACTTGCTTACTTGGCTTTACTCTTGCAGATTCTTTTAGTTTTGCAACCAAAGGTTGGCTCTGTTCTGCTGCTAGTGATGGTGAGACTTTCTTAGGTTTAGGATTTTTTGCATGGGTTAAAGTATCTAAATCAAAACCATTAACAAACAAGAATGAGGACCAATCTCTGCCAATCCTTTGAAGTTCATCTAAATTCAATAATTTTATTAAGCCAGGATGAAACAATGATGTTTCACTCCCTTTAGACTTTGCTTCAACCTTATCAGCCATCTTTGAAAGACTTCTATGCAGATAAAAAGGTAAGTCAAGGGAAATCTTACCAATGAAGTGTAGAAGTAATTTGAAATGGTATGAATAAACCTTGTGATATCTGCCTTCACATGTGAAGTATTTCTGGATGATGAGTAGTAGTTTTGAATAGTTATCTTTGATGCAGCTTCCTGGAATAACATTGTTGAGATCCATCTCAATGTGCTTAGGCTTCATGAACTCTTTACACTGCTCCATATTAAACTTGAATCCTTTAAACTAGGTTTCTTGACCTCTTGGAATTCATGTAACCACAACAATGACCTTTGGTGTAATAGAAAAACTTAGCATCCCCACTTTAGTAGCTGTTCCACTGAAATTCATAGCAAATTCCTTGGATACCTGTGTATGACAACCCTGTAATTTCTCACAAAACTGTAAACAACCTGCTCTTCTGAATGCTTCCATCACTGCTGGGTCTTCAGTTATTGCCTTCATATCTTTAGGTTCATGCCTTAAGCACTATGCTCCTTTGTGTATTTTTCTTTCCTCTGCCATATTTCTTTAGAGAACCTCACAGCCTCGCTTGATATAAATCTTTCAGCCTCGCTTGATATAAATGTATTAGCCTCGCTTGAATAAATGTATCAGCCTCGCTTGAATGAATGTATTAAAACTTTGTAAGAACCAACCACAAGTTTGGCTCGATACAATAATTCTTCAAAGCTTAGACATTACACATGAAGGCAAAAGGAATTAGAATGACTAATTAGGAAAGAATTTTGAAATTTAAATGTCTTCTCATAACTGAAATAATGGCTTACTCATAACCTACCCTGACCATGATGACTGCAAACGTGGGTGTGTACTTCAATTTCATCATTACATAACTCAACAAGCATCTATCTTACCCTTTCCCAATGGTTTCTCACATTTGACAACTCGATTGACAATA
The DNA here is from genome assembly GCA_034641835.2 of Pinus albicaulis. NCBI lineage: Eukaryota > Viridiplantae > Streptophyta > Pinopsida > Pinales > Pinaceae > Pinus > Pinus albicaulis. The sequence goes on from CM076574.1 coordinate 604,425,524, forward strand.
CAGCTACAAAACTGCGCTTTCGTAGTGCTTGTAGTGTAATTTTTGTTGTTTGCACTACGAAACTATCAGCGCTTTTGTAGCGCAAAGTGACTTTTTTCAATGTAATGCACTATGAAACTGCGGTTTCTTGGCTAATTGGGCAGTTTTGATACAAAAACTTTGGGAAAGGAAATGCAATGGATAATGATGAATGTTTGACATGAAAAAGCTTAAAAGATGACTTTGTTTAAACCTTCGAGTGAGCTTCAAACTATAAAAAATCTAAAATTTCCCTTGATCAATCTTAAAATGACTCCTAAAACCTTATTTTGACCCATGAAATTTTGTAACCCTGTCAAAATGATGTTTTGAAATTTTTTGAGTGATAATAGAAATATTACATTTTTATAATACTATAGCTATTACAAGGAAAATCACTAACCTATAATACTATAACAATTAGCTATTTTCATTAATAGTTAGTAATTAATGAGTTAAACTCCACATTGCAATAGCTATTAACTATTATTAACTTGACTATTAATAGACTATTGTGCATTTGATTATAGCTATTACAACTATTATAATGCTATAGCTATTAACTTTTTTTTTATTGATAGTTAATAATTAATGAGTTAAACTCCACACTTGCAATAACTATTATATTTAACTATTATTAACTTGACCATTAATAGACTATTGTGCATTTAATTATGGCTGTTATTTATTTTTTCTTTCAATAACTACTTTACATGGACAACAAATACAAATATTACTATTAAATAAAAATGTTTACGCTTCCACACAAAATATCCTACTCATATAAACTATAAGTTGATGTTTGTGAAGCTATTTATTTTATTTTATTATTAGAAAAAATAATGTGTCGTTACCACTGAGAAAAAATTGTACTCGATAAAAGTGAGACTTATAGCCCACAGCCCCACACAGACTTATTTTATTTTTTGAAAACAAATATGAAAAAACAATTAATAACTTGTGTGTGAAAAAAATTAGCCTATTGTGCAAAACTTAGCTCATTGTGTGGAGCTTATAGCCTATTGTGCGGAACTTAAATCATTATGCAGATTTATTTATTTTATTTTATTATTGGAAAACAAATAACTCATTAGCCAGAAAACACTATGCAAAAAAATTCAATTAAATAGCGGTAGAGGCAAGCACTATATTGTATCGCAACTATTCATCTTGTTATTTTGTTTTTTCGGTGAACATTTTTCTAAGTTATTCAACATAATTCTTATATTGAGACATACATTACCCGGTTGAACAATTTATTTAATATAATGGATGTATAAATATGCATATTCCACACCCAGAAATGATGAAGAAAAAATTTCACTTTACCATGTACATTAATGAAAATTTCATAAAATAAAAATCTAAAACATATTTATAATAACTAAAATTAAAATAAATGGAAATTTTATAATTTAGGTTGTTTTTAATTTTATTAATTTGAATGTAATAATTTGAAAGTAAAAAACTGATAAAAAATTACAATTAGTTAATTAAGTGGCTCTCCAGGTGAGTTATCTCGAGAGTGCCAAAGCACTCCACACACTATGCTTATTATTCATTCATAAGAAACTTGTACATATAGCCTTGCACACTGACAGGGTGGTTGAACCACTCCCTAGATAGCTTTCTCCATTAATTCTAACACTCCCCCTTAATGGAGAAAGGGTATTAATATAATAGCATATGCCTGCTGGTCTCATTCCTACGCGAGTCTTCATCTTTACTTTTCTTGCCATGAGGTAGTGATAAATCTTCTCCTCCTTTTTACATTTTCTTCGCCAAATGTGGAACACTTGATCTCTTATTCTCTTGCTTCTTGATCTTGATTGTAGGCTAACTCTTTGTATTCAACATTGTTGTAGGTTCTTGGGACTTATACTTGTCCTTTGCAATTTCTTCAAGTTTTATTGCTTCTTCATTTTCTGCATCATCCATGTTGTCTTCCAGATTCATTGGTGCAACTTCTATGGAGACTTCATCAAAACATGGTGTTTCAAGCCATGCTTCAAGAAACTTTAATTCCTCTTCAAATTTTGTTGCTTCTTCTTTGTTGTTGTTGCTAACATCTGCACATTGAGAAACATTCATGAGATCATCATAATTTGAGTTCTTTCCAACTTTTTCTTCTTCTGCCAAGTCTTTTTATTCAGTTTCATGTGGCTCATCCAATTGATCTTCAACCTGTATTACTGCTTCATTGAGTGATTCATCTATAAGCTTCCTTTCCTCCAATATTTGGAGCCAAATTTCTCTTGAAAGTTGTTCATTATCATATTTCACTTCAATTTCTTCGCTCTCTTTTCCTGTAACATTCTCTGTGGATTCTTTTGGTGAATCTTCAGGCATCTTGATCTCCCTCACATTATACTTCTTCTTCAGAATATCCCAAAATATTTTTGCATTTTTTACTTCACCAAATTCATGAAAAATACCAGTCAAGATGTTTTTTTCAAGTGTTAATATAATAATAAACAATGTTATTGCACCTCTACTCTTATCTTGAGCATGTGTAGAAGCTTCTTGAGCAAATTCCCATAAATCCACTGAACCAATAAGTCCATCCATTTTAATAACCCAACGCTCAAAATTTTTACCTGAGAAAATTGGGAGAGCTGGCATTAATCGCTTCAATATTGCATCACTTTCTTCATAGTATTCATTGCTCTGGCCCAATTTTGCATTCTGATCCTCATGTATAGGTTCTTCTACTGGAGACACTCCAAATTTTTCTTCAACTTCTGCCATTTGATTCTTTCACCTCAATTGCTTCAGTTCTCTCTGGAACTCTTTAATTTTCCTTTAATGACCCATGATTTCTTTCTCCTTACTTGGTGGACATTATGCAATAAAACAAAATTTCAAGCTAAAACTGCAAAATAAATGTAGCCTTGTTACTCCAGCAAATCAATCAAACTCACCCCCCTTTTTATAATGTGTGATTCAGATCCCCAGGATAATTCTTTGCAATTGAATGAGACTCTCATCCTTGGATAAAGACAGCTTCAACCCCCAAATGATAGCTGACCTCGACCTCACTAAATAGTCTTCTATTCGACCTCTAAGGGAAGGGCTTCTAAATTCTGATAGTAAGAGGTTCTCAACCTACCAAACCTAATACAATTAAGCTCAGAAATATAGACTCTTAGCTTGACAAACAAGTGATGGTTAACCTCAGAAACTCGAGGTGTTCCACCTTGCCAAATAAATGCTCAGAGATCCAAAGATTATCGGCCTACTGAACTGATGACGATCATGCCCAGGAAATAATTTACACTGAATACAAAAATAACAAAGAACTGCTCCACTGCAGGACCAGAAAAATCAACATTTATGTCGTAGAGGTTCCTTATTCCCACGAATCTAAGAAAGAATGCAGATCCTCAATATTTTAAACAGATCTGGAAGCTCACTACACTCTCGTTGCTTCTACTCAGCAATCCAACGTTTGGAGGTGTTACGAATTCTGAAACTTTGCACTTTTCATGTCTGTTAGGCGCTTGTCATTTTTTCCTATCGAGAGGTTGCATAGCTGATGTTAGATCCGCAAGTTCTGGCTGCAATTCAAAACGAAATCGTTGAATATGTTGAGATCTGCAAAGCGTGGCAACACATCACAACAAACCTTGCAGACCCAAAGAAACAGTGGTCGAATATCCTGAGCTCTGAATATATTGAGCTTATGGTTGACCAATTTTACCAGCGGTATTGACCAGCGATCTACCAGTACATTGAAATCACCAAACCACTGCTATCACTGCTGCATCCCAAGGCGGTTGACCAAGCCACGCAACCATGTAGATTCAGGTGCAATCTAGCAACCACGATCTGCTTTTTCTTTGCACAATCTGGCATCCACAGGCTCACAAGATCCTCTGCCATGGCCTCCTCTGCCATGGGATGCCTCTGCCATGGCCACCCACAAGCTCCTCCCCCACGAGCTCACACAGGGAGCAGATCTGCTTCATATCTCTCATGCAGTTTTCTCCAGCTTGCACGGGTTGCGCACATTCCAGCAACCAACCTTGATGCGCTCCATAGCCATGGCCTCCTCTTAAACAAATCTGCCTCACCGGATCACACAGAGAAAATAAAATCTGGAAATTTGGAATTGATCAGGCACAACAGGCTTCTCCAGCACCACAGGATTATTCCACCAACAACGCGGGTTTTTCTGCTCTCAGATTCATCAACACGACACAACAACTCCTCCTTTTGTATGTTGTTGCGCTCATACAATGGATCTACACACCTTCATTGATATGTTCTCAAATCCACTAGTGATTATGATCCAACAATTCGGCTGCCAATTTTAGCCTGAAGCTCAACGCCTCACGTACTTGGTCAACAAGCTTTGGAAAATCCTACCAGCATAGGCAGATCCAAAAACATCTCTCTGATCTCATATTTCAAATGTTGCACCAACACACATGAAGGATGTGACAAGATCTTCTCCAGCAGAATAAAAATAATAAAAAAAATAGACAACAAACTATCGACCCTTGCATGCAATCAAGAGTTTGATCCACTTCATATCTCCAGAGCTTCTTTCACGCAGATCAAATTCACTCATGCAGCACCCTTCACAAGAATGTTGTGAAAAAAACACGGACTCATTCAACCTCGCAACATGGAGGAAACTTCTTCCAGCAAAAAATATCCCAGCACAATTGAGAAACGCAGGACAACTCCACTCTCAGCAAACAAATCACGTTTGAAAAGTCAACGAAAAATTCACTAGAGGCTCGATCGCCCATCATTCGAATTTTGAATCTCAGCCTCCTTACACAAATCCGAATTCTACCTCTCAACTTCCTTAGACAGGAATGACAGCCATGCACTCTGTCAGACATGGATAGCCAAAAATTATACACAACTTCATTTATCTTCTCCCTGAAGTTCTTATACCATGATAAAAACTGAGAATTAATTAATTAAGTGGCTCTCCACGTGAGTTACTTGGAGAGTTCGAAAGCACTCTAGACTTATTATTCATTTAGAAGAACCTCGTACATATAGCCTTGCATAATAACAGGGTGGTTTGAACCACTCCCTAAATAGTAGGATCTCATATCTAATCTTAGAGTCTCAATCCTTCTTATTAATTAAGGTAGTGTGTGGTAATTAATTGTAAGTTCAACATATTTCTAGAAAGATATTTTTAGAAGTTGTTAGTTCAATATTTATATGAATATAAAGATATTTTTGAATTAAAAGGTGGCTTCTAGATTGGATGGTGAAGATCTGTTCAATCATCCTTCTACATTTTAACCATCACCGTTCAATTTTAAATTTGTAGGAAAACTAACAACCTCACTCCGAATACATTGTCACAACATTACCTCCACCCAAAACTAACATGCATCAATACCCCATGAAGATAAACATGATGAAAAATATGAAAATAATAATGGCCACAAATGAGCTAAAACTAACATTTAGCCACAATATATATTTTTGTTGTTATCGAGAAGGTTAATGTTATCATCAGGAAATCTTAGTACAAAGGGGTTGAAAATCTGATGTAGGTTACAAGGGCTCATGACCTTTGGTTCCTACTGATTGAATCAATACTATGGATCAAGAGTTTCTTAATGGGATGACACTTAATGGGAAATAGACCATTCATTGGCATGTTACTTAATGGGACCACTCTGCACTCCCCCACTCAATGAAATCACAGTGACTCCGATGATTCCCTAACAAACCTCACACCTTCCTTACAGTTAATACTATTCTAGAAGTTAACGCCACAATATTGATTTTTATATTTACACGTGTTCCATGAGGAAATCTCAACAACCACCTAACAAAAATATTCTTCAAATTATTATTACGATTATTAGGAATTACAAAAACAAAAGAAATTGTCGAGGGAAGAAATTGAAGTTCTATGCTAAGATGCTCCTACATCACACTGTCGTAGAAAAAAATGTTTTCATGGACTCATGTTCATGAGGCTTCCAACGGTCTTGCCATGCATTTGTATCTATATGACACTCATCCAAGTGGCATATTCTATTTGAAGGCCCTTCCACTTAACCAAGTACTTATAGTATTCTTTCTTTCTACTCCTCTTGACTACCTTGTGATCAAGAAACTTGTCCATCTGCAATTTGTTTGTCGTAGGTAATTGTTTCATCCACTGAACTTCTTTTTGATCATCCTCATATTTTTTTTTAGGTTTTTGGTAAGGATATATATCTGCAATTTTGAATATTAATAAAATCTTGATGCCAGGTGGTAGTTCAATTTCATAAACATTAGTTAAAAATTTCCTCAAAATCTTGCAAGGTTCTATCTTCTTCAACTTTAACTTTTTATCTTCATTTTTTGGGAATCTCCCTTTCCTTAAATGCACCAAAACCAGATATCTTATTTCATAATTCATTTATCTTGTCTTTATAGCTTCCCTTTGACATGTTCTTGTAATATTTGCATTGTTATAGAAAAATCCTCTCCATTAGCACCCCTTAGTTCTTCCTCTCCTAAATTTCTAAGCTTGAGTATGCTAGTTGAGTGCATACAATACACTATTTGGAATGGGATTTTCCTTGTACTTATATTTGATGAATCATTGTAAGAAAATTCAGCTTGTGGAAGAACTTGATCCCACTGTCTTCTATGCTCACTTACCAAACTTCTGGTCAAATTCCCCAAGCTCTTGTTTACCACTTCAGTCTTCCCATTTGTTTGAGAATGATAGGATGAACTAAATGAAATATTTTTCCCAATATTTTTCCACAATGTCCTCCAGAAAATGCCAACAAGCTTAGTGTCTTAATATTAAACTATACTTGTGGGAAATTTGTGTAACCTTACAATTTATTTGAAAAAAGGATTTGCAATATGGGTTGCATCATTGGTCTTAGAAGAGGGTAAAAAGTGTGCCAATTTGGAGAAGATATCAATAATTACAAAAATTGAATCATTTCATCTATCAGTTCTCAGTAGAACCAAAAAAAAATCCTTGCTTATAACATCCCATGGCCTACTTCGTATGCGTAATGGTTGATATCACTAGCATTTTGTTGTTTCCCTATGGCATACTGACAAATTTTACATCTATCAACAAATATTTTAACATCAAATCTCATATCTCACATGAAATAAGAAGAGCTTAGCTTAGTATAAGATTTTTCATGTCCAAAGTGGCCATCCAATCCTCCATTGTGCTTTTCATTCATTAGGTTGTCCTTCTTTGAGCACTTTGAAATGCATAATTGGTTTCCTTTGAACAAAAGTTACCCCTAAATCATATACTTAATCCAAGGAGTTCTATCTCTCACTGGATTCTCACATGTTTCATACGCTTCTCTAAATTATAGGTTTTCCTTGTATATTTCCTTTATATGTTCAAATTCCAACATACTCACTTGAAATTCCTGCAAAACTAAAGACTTATTGCTCAAGTCATATACAACTTTATTAGCATTCCCAATGATATGTATAAGAACAAAAGTAAAATTTTGCATAAACTCTACCCATTTGGCATGACTTTGATTTAAATTCTCCTACTTGGTTATAATTTGCAAGGAATGGTTGTCAATATACATAAGAAACTCTCTAGGTATGAGGTAATGCCTCCATTTCATCAAAGATTGTATCACTGCACAAAATTCTTTGTCATAGGTAGAATATTTCTACTTGGATTCATTTATTTTATCACTAATATAAGAAGTAGGCTTATCATTTTGTTTGGGCTTAAAAATTTCATACAAATATCATTCATTACCATACATTTTTCACCTATGCTTCCATTATATCACTCATTATTCACTACCATGTCACTTCATTTTCCCTATTGTTCATCATTAATGGGTCTCATTTATATCTTCCAAATATTATTTATTTTCAAGCATTTTTAAGAGAAATTCTTGATTAAATATTAGAAAATAATATATTTTACTTCATATATGGAAAGTGGGTTGTTTTTGTGACATGTGTAGGTTCCAAGGAAGCTTCCAAGACACCTTTATGTGGCCTTGAATGATCAAATTCGAATTTGATAAGATAAGAGATCATGATCTCATGGAGAAGATCAAGGACAAAAGAGGGTTATGTGTCTAGATGGTTGAGAGATGTATGGAACTAAAGAGAGATTAGTGGATCATCATTATGAGTTTGTTATCTCATCCCATTGTATAAATAAGAGTACAATCTCCTCCATTTGTAGTCTTAGAATCTTAGAATTAGAGAGTTGTAAATCTTAGAATTCCATTTGTAATCTTAGAGTTGGTTTTGTACATCATGATGGAGATTTTGAAATAAAGAATCATACTTTGATTTTGTTGCTTCTACATTTGAGTCTCCTTTGAAGTGGTGTGCTTGTGGATTTATGGAGGGCCCCCATGGCCTCACTTGCATGCTTATTGTAGGTATAATTTAATTTATGTTTTTATTTCATTTCAGCTTTTAAAGTTTTTATTAGATGTTCTAATATTGGAGGAGATCCTAAAATTCAGGTGTTCTTGTAAGAGAACCTTAGGATCTTGATGAATGTTAGATCTAGGTTTTTGTTTGATCTAAGTTTGTTTACATGTTATAATATTGGAGTAGATCTTACAATTCATATGTTCTTGTAAGATAACCGTAAGATCTCAGACAATTGTTAGATCTAGGATTGTTTAATTGTTGGAAGAGATCTTGACGAATGTGTTCTTGTAAGGGAACTTTAAGATCTCGGAAAAATTAGGAATCTTAGTTGTTGGAAGAGATCTTGATGAATGTGTTCTTGTAAGAGAACCAAAAGATCTCAGACAAATTAGAAATCTTTCTAGATCTATATATTTTAGATAAGTACTTCCAAGTTTACCTTCCCGGGTTGACATTAAATTGAACTCTGATTGACATCATCAATTGGAACCAAAAATTTTGGCGCCGTTGCTGGGGAAGTGCAACTAGAAGGATTTAGTAATTATTTTATGCATTTTTTTTTATGGACTAATTTGTGGAACTTGGTGACAACAAGTTTATAAAGGAAGTTCAAAGTTTCGAGCATTTTTTTATTTTCGCACATAGTTAATTTAAATTCAGTTTTTATTTTAAACCCCCCATTTCTCACTAATCCATCTACAGATGAGGAATTTGAAGATGATAAACAGGTACTTCTTGGAGAGTAAGAACAATAATGAAGACTGGTTTCAAAAGAACCTTGCACCAACTCCAAGAATAAGATAGATTACTTACATCCTTGCAAAAAATTAGGTAAAAATTTTAAATCTTGATGTGAGCATTTTTGAATTTTTAATCCGTAGATGGCTTCACTAGAAGCATTCTTTTACCTAGGAAATAAATAAATCTTTCAAGTAAGTTAGGTAGAATATATTAGAAAAATAAAAATGAGATCTCATTAGAAGTCGTTATCATTAGAATTTTTTAGTTTTATTTTCAAAAATAAAAATAAAAAAATCATCATGAATAAATTCAATGACACAATAAGAGTTGCATCATCATCGCATTTATATATCTCGTTTCTATATCACGGGTAAGCTAAGAGCTTGATTATCGGAAAACATTGTCTTCCGAGAATCTAAATGCCCCCGCGACATTGTAGAAAGAGTATAGACAATGAGAGTTTTGTCGCAAATCTTGATTGTATTTACTATCCATCCACACTAACCTGCATAAATAAAAATAAGTCAAGAGATTAGTATGCTTTCTTCCTGCGCTTTGTGCGATCAGGAAGATTAGAAAATCTATCGATTTATTTCAAATTAAAATACTCTCGCTGGAAAATTAATCTGCAATATGACAATAAAGTATTTTTGAATGAGTGAAAGATCGTCTTAAAAAATTTAGATAAAATTTAGTTTAAAAAAAAAAAAATCCCACAAAATAATAATAATATATATATCATATATATATTATTATTATTATTATTATTATTATTATTTTGAAAACTAGCCATTTTATTAAGATAGGTTCATTTCATTTTTTTTTAGATTTAAAAAAAAAAACTCATTTAAATAATTTTTTTTTCACAATAAAACAAAACTTAATAATAAAAACAATCTATAAATGAAATACAAACCATAAAACAAAATGCAAAACATTAAAAAAAAAACATAAAACAAAACAAAGCATGCAAATCAATAAACAAGAAAAAAAAACACAACTCTCATAATAAAACAAAAGCAATCATTTAAACTAGCAATTGCACCAAGAGGCACAAAGGAACGCCGAAAGGCGGTAGATATGTAAGGGAAGTAATTTTATGAAGATAAAAAGTTTGTGACAATATGGAATTTTGGATTTTAAACTGTGAGTAAAATCTTTCTGTGAAAATCACATAAAAATAGATTAGGTCGACGCGTTTCGAACCAGCCAGTGTGGTTCATCATCAGGGAAAGATGGAAAATCTGATCAAATAACCTCTTTAGATAAAAAACATAGCTCCTACTAGCCGTTTGTAAAATAACGACTAGTTTGACTCAAATAATAAAAATCATTTTATTTTATTTTAAAAAGAGTAAACCAAATGATCAAAGTTTATAATTTGAATTTTAAATATTTATATTTATTTTAATAAAAATGCTAATTATTAATTTAATAGTATTCAATTTTAATTTAATTTATTTATTTATTTAAAAAAAAAATTCTATTTATTTATTTATTTATTTTTTAATTAAATTTTTTTCTTATCTTTTTTATTTTTATTTTTAATTTTATCTTTATTTTATTTTACTTCTATTTATTTATTTTATTTATTTATTCATATATTTTTTAATTCATATATTTTTTTATTTCTTATTTCTTATTTATTTATTTATTTAATCTTTTTTTATCATAGCATGTAATTATTATACGCAACTATATACTTCTGAGCGATCCTAACATCATGCGGAACCGCACTCCCAAAATTTATAACAACCCTACATACAACAATAAACCAAGGTCAAACTTTACTTATGGTTCAACCCCTGGCAATACAATGCATATAATACATACTCATATGTGAAACCCAACATTTCTACACATGAAATTTGGGCTATGGAAATTCTTATAACTCCGCCTCAAATAGAGGATCAACCACCAACATAAAATAACACAGATGCTCTATCCCTTAATAAACCCTGACATAACACAATATTCCGTTTTGTAATTCGAACCATGCGACATATATTAAATCAAACCTTCATAACCTTATTAACGCTGGCCACATCCTTTATGACTTCGATTTGAATTAAAATAACTCGACGGCATATAACGAATGCGCGTACCTTGGTTAACTTTCGAACGGATCTAATGATCCATGTTGCGTCGTGCCCCAACCTTCAATCTGACGGTTATAATGGAGTTTCACAATTTTTTGAGGTCCGAGCGTTAACGCTCAATTTTTACGCGAAATTCGCAGTTTCTCAAATCCGCTCAGGGACACGTGGTGCTCACCTTGTGATATCGCGTTTATTTTATAAAAACAATTTACCTCCTTTGATTGCACACGATACTGCCAGGTTCACTCATCAAAACCGCCTTTGCCTTCACTGTTCCACTTACTCACTTATTCATGGTTCCGCCTTTTTACAATTCCAGTGCTTCAACTTCCTTAATATATTGTTCCTCAACAGCTCCTTGGTAATTGCGGATTCAATTCCGCCTTCTCCACTTGCATATGATTCTACTACGATTGACCACGAATTCTCTGTGTCTCAATTTGCCAACAGTTTTGTTAACTGAGCTCGTTCTCACTCAAGGCCGGGTTCTCTCAGTTTTTACTGCACGAATTCCATTATATTAATCACCTTCAATGAATTCAGAGATAAAATCTCTTGCGTTCTTCATCAGGAAGGGTCAAACCCCATATTCCCTCTGTATTATGGCTTTGAGGAAGGAATGGGCGTCGATTTGGCAGATCGAACCCAATGGCTTCTTACTAATTCATATACTTAATGTGTTCATTGTAATTAACAATGATGGTAAGAGGGTCTTACCCCGGTAGAACCGATGGTCTTCAATGCGAAAACAAGAACTAGAAGCGTGAATTGCTCGGCGGAAGCTCTCTCGCATCTCTTCAATTTCCTCTCCAAGGCATTGTAGGCAGATGGCCGCAATCCGGGGATGACAGCAGTGGCTGTCAGAATGGACATTCCCTATCAATCAAAGACACACAAAGAAATTTTAGAGCAGAGATCAAAAAATCAATGACTGAAATAATTTTATGAGATTAAGGTGGTCTCTTCAAACCAGTAAATATGAAAGGCAACCGATGATAATCGCTTGAAATCTGCCAAGGTACGAATCTGCCAAAAAGGCTCCGGGCAGAGTTGCGAGGCTCGTGGTTCCGGCAAATATATTCAACGTATTCGTAGCTGCCACTTTCTTCATGTTGTATTTCGTTACCAGGTAGACCACCATGTTCGAACCCAAACCAGCCACTGCCAGTTTCTAGCAGGCCTCGTTTCCTGCAACCCAATATAATTTAAACCAGTGAGTGTAAAATACACCTACAGCTTTTTTGTAAACAATAAAATAAAAACTACAGCTTTTACCTATTATGAAAGGCATGGTTTTCCATCCTCCTGTCGTCGTTCTGGGTTCTTCATCGTTCGTCTTCTCGTCTGCAGCTTCGGCCTTCTCATTATCGGCCGCCCGTCCAAATGTTGCAAAGCACAAATTGAAGTGATGAATTATTGAAAAACTATCATGGGCTGATTCGGCCACCCGTTGGCTGTGGAGGAGGATGTTTGTGCAGAAACGGACTTAACACAACACTCTACAGACGCGAATGAGAGAGAAAAGGAAGTCGTGTTGCTCACGTCATTCAAGAAAACGATCGCCAAAATGATGCTAACACGCTAATAGAGGAGAAAAAAGTGGCAAAATTTGATTAATCTGAAGGGAGATAGGAAATTTCTCCTATTAGATGGAGTGAGCAATGTTTGCTCAGCCCACTCCAACAAAGGAAATGCCTCCGACGTAAAAATCCACAATAAAAAAAAACAATGAAAATTTAAAAAATAAAAATAAAAATAAAAATTCATAAAACCACCGTAATCATAACAAAACAAAACATTAAACAAATAAAAAATAAAAACACAAAACATAAAATTTAACACAAAAAAAATAACAAAACCCACGCAACATATTAAAAGAAAAAAAACAAAACAAAACACAAAAGAAAACAAAAACATAAAATAAAGAAAACTAAAACTTTTGTTTTTACAAATGACTATTTCCTGCTTCAAATTATAATCGTGTCATAAAATGGAGCCGAGAAGCATTCAAACGAATGAACAAAACATCAACGTTGCATCGAATTCACTCTATTCCACCTTCCGACTGTGCAAACCAGTATGGAAAACTGAACATCGCCATGAAGTCACCAACTGTGCGCAAGTTGCTCATAAGTCCTGAACGCTGAACATCGTACCTCTGCAAGTTAACAACATGCCTCTATTAGTGTTGGAGTGGACTGGATAATGAGCAAAGGAGGCAACATTTCCAGGCACAAAATCCTCCAAAATCATTGAATATTCGGGCTTTCTGTCCACACTCTCATCTTCTGAAAGAACTAGTTTTCTCACTCCCAATAACACCAATTCCGATTTTTAGCAAGCAGTTAACAACTGTGTGTTGGAATATTGAAAATTCCAGAACAATAAATGGAGAGAGTAAACTCCCCTCTTCAACACAAAGAAATATAAAAATTTCTTGACAGGAGACAGAGTTTCTCACACTGAAAACAAACTTCTATTTATTTCAAAAGAAACTATTACAAGTTCCTCCTCTACACAGAGGGATACAAAATAGTGACTGCTGCAACACACAGTGCACACCCAAGACTTTACTGTCTCTCACAGAAAAAACTGTGTCACAAAAACAACAATGTTGTGTTTTTCTTATTTCCCGCATTGCTGTGCAAAACCAAACAAGACAAAATAATACAATGCAATACAACAGGCTCTCGGGCCCTTTGTTTTTATATGTCGCGCATATTAAAAACATTACATAAACTATATTAAAAATTAAACAAAAAGTCTATTTTAAAACAAATACATGCGGGCCCCACTTTACAAAAACGCTTTGAACACGCGATCAAATAATTCAAATCCAATGTATAACGACCATCGGGTCCGTGGCTAAACAAAAACAAATGCACCACATGAAAGTTCTGATTGCGATTACATAACGGACATGATGACCATATATTAAACTTGGCTCACAAACTAATCGGGTCCGGACTTCAACACTGTGTGATCGGGCCTCGTATTAAAGAAGTTCCGATTGCGATTCAAAAGTGGACGCGATGGAACAAATAAACTTCGTCGCATAACACCATCGGGTCCATAACATAACAAAACAAAGCAGCCCACTCAATCTTCTGATTGTGATTGAAGAACGGATGCGATGGCGCATAAAACTCTGCCCTATATAATATATCGGGTCCGCCATTCGATAATGCAATCGGGCCCAACACATAGGAGCTTCCGATTGCGATCAAGAACCGGATGCGATGGAACAAATAGATTCCATTGCATAATGCCATCAGGTCTGCCTTTGGTTAAGTGATCGGGGCATACAACAAAAAACCTCCGATTGAAGACTTGCGATTATATAAAATAATGTCGCGTGGTCTGTGGACCCACGGGCCTCGGCTGTGGTGGAGGGCGATTGTAATACAAATTTTGGTTGTATTATATACAATCGTTCCACTTGCGGAACTCTACCACATCTACAAGACATTTGGACTGTGCAATATATGCATTGCGATTTGCGATTGGCACTTAAGTGGTGGGGACCACTTGTCCTGCCTCTTCAAAAATTTAAAGTCCTTCGCCGTTTTAAATAGATTTTCTTCATTTCTTGGTTGGTGAGGGCTTAAAAGCCCGAAATGACTGTTTTTTATAAACTCTGTTCTTTCGTAGATCAGAACTACGAAGGTCTCCATCCTTCTGCAAAAAAATGGCTACGCCCATCATCAATTAAATTCTCCTCTGCAATTTGTAGCTGCGGCCCATCAACAATTAAATTCATCCTTACGGGTTTCCCATTCTTCTTTAATATACAGTGCTTTGCACTCAAAACTCTGCTGCTGCTGCCTTTGTACTCTTTTCTTCCTGCTCAAAGGCTAGCATGTGACTTTAATATTTTCAACACTCCCCCTTAAAGTCAGCTGCTAGGTTATCAATCATACCCAAGCATTTTATTAAAAATTCAAATGTCTTCTGCCCCAATGGTTTTGTTAAAATATCTGCATATTGCTCCTCTGTTTTACAATGCTGTAAAACAATTTCTCCATTGTTCACCAATTCTCTGATATAATGAAACTTTTTATCTATGTGCTTCATTCTCTTATGAAACATTGAATTCTTTGATAATTCAATAGCTGAGCTATTGTCACAATAAATCACTGTCCCTTTTACCTGTTCTTGGCATAAAATTCTCAACATCCTTCTCATCCAAATTGCTTGACATGCTGCTGCTGTAACTGCCACATATTCTGCCTCTGCTGTAGATAATGCTACAATAGGTTGTTTCTTAGAAGCCCATGAAATGGCTCTTGAACCCATATGAAAAACATAACCGAAAGTGCTCTTTCAATCATCTACACTTCCAGCCCAGTCACTGTCAGTGTATCCAACTAACTCTGAATTTTCTGAAGCAGTATATAAAATACCATACTTTTTAGTTCCTTTAACATACCTTAGAATTCTCTTCATTGCCTGCCAATGTGCATCCTTTGGCTTCTCCATAAATCTGGAAATTAAACTAACATGCATAATATCCGGCCTAGTTGCAGTCAAATACATGAGGCTCCCAACTATGCTTTTATACAAACTTGGATCAAAATCCTTGCTGCTGTCATCTTTACTCAACTTCAATTCCATTACTGTGGGAGTAATTGCAGCTTTGCACTCCTGCATATTAAATCTTTCCAAAACTTGATTCACATACTTTTCTTGAGAGATAAAAATCCCCTTTTCACTTTGCTCTACTTCTATTCCTAAGAAGTATCTCAACAAGCCCATGTCAGTCATTTCAAATTCATCTTTCATGATTGTTTTAAAATTTTCAACAAGGTAATCATCATTACCTGTAAATATTAAATCATCAACATATAAAACAACAATGAGCATTTTACCATCTTTTTCTTTGATGTAGAGGGTGGGTTCTCCCTCACACTTTTCAAATCCGTTTTCCAGTAGATAGGAGTCTATCCTACTGTACCACGCTCTTGGTGCTTGCTTCAGCCCATAAAGAGCTTTCTTCAACTTGCACACTTTGTGCTCTTGGCCTTTATTCTCATAGCCCAAAGGTTGTTCCACATATACCTCTTCCATTAACACACCATTTAAAAATGTGGATTTTACATCCATTTGGTATAGTTTCCATTTGTTTTGTGCTGCTATGGACAACACTGCTCTTACTATCTCCATTCTTGCAACTGGTGCAAAATTTTCTTCATAATCTATCCCATGCTTCTGCTTATATCCCTTGACAACAAGTCTGGCCTTGTGTCTTTCTATTTTACCTTCAGCATTGCTTTTGGTCTTATAGACCCATTTAACTCCAATGACTTCTTTACCTTCTGGGAGATCAACCAACTCCCAAATTTTGTTCTTCTCTATGGCATTAATTTCATCATCCATAGCTTCTATCCATTTTCTATCTTTAATAGCATCTTCAAAATGAATAGGATCATCAACTTGACAATACACATCAAATAGGGAATTCATACCTTTATTTGCCACTTCCTACGCATAAATTTCATTAATATTTTTGAGATTTGTTCCTCTTTCACTTGGTGTAGTCATGCTTGAAGAAGCACTCGAACTTGCTCCATGTGGTGTGCTTGGCGATGCACTCCCGTTTCTTCTCAAGGGTGTTCTCGCTACCGCTTGAGGCGTCCCTTGCTGTCCTTGTGTTGGCGGAGGTTGTGCTACCGATGAGTTGTTAATTTCAACCACATCTTCCTCATCTTCATCATGAGATAAACATCTTTTAACATTGAATGTTTTCTCAATGCTTCCATCCGATGCTTCCTCTTCAATAAATTGCACATCTCTGCTTATTACACTAGTAAAAAATGATGAAATTAATGACTAGGTGACTAAGAAAGTTAGTCACCGCAATTATTTAAAGTGAATTACTACTAAATTTGAGCAATTTCAAGTGACCGAACTAAAAATTACTAACTTAAATGACTAATTTAGTCTAGAGATAAAATATACGACTAGATAATAAATGACTAAACTAAAAACGACTAACTTAAATGTCTAATTTAGTCCAGGACTGAAATATATGACTAGATAATAAGTGACAAAATAAAAAATGATGAACGAAAAGGAACACTATATCCAAAGAATAAAAATATGCCCAACTAACTAGTGCAACAAGTATATGATTTGTAATTTATGCTAGTCATTTTTAATTGTGTCACTTTGGATTTATGCTAGTCATTTTTAATTAATTCCGAGGCATCTTTAGGTCTCGATTTGATATGTATAACTAGTAGAAAATGAGAAATTAGTGACTAAAAAAGTTAGTCACTGCAAATTTTCCAAGTGAAATACTACAAAAAATGAGCAATTAAGTGACCCAACTAAAAAGCGACTAACATAAATGAACAATTTAGTCTTGGGCTAAAATATACAACTAGCTAATAAGAAATACAACTAAAAATGACTAATGTGAGTGACTAATTTAAACTAAATTATGACTAGCTTCTAATAGTGTGTTAATGAGTTCTAAGTGAATTTTACGGAAAACAATGGACTACCTACAACTACTTGAGTTTATTGATAACATTATTCATAAATTTGAAAACATTGATAACATTATTCATACATTTGAAGATATTTTCCACCTCTTTAAGGATTAGTAGATATTACCTTTATGTGCAAACCTCATGTCCCCTTTCCCTCTTTATATGAGCATACTTGCTTATATTAAGGAGTTCTTCAAAAAAAATTATTCATGCCATCATGCCAAAATGATCACTCTATAGGTTTTCTAAATCATTAGATATAGCCCACATCGTTTTACTCAAAAATTAAAATTAAAATTAAAATAAAACGAATCTCAATATTGGCAACATGCTCAAATAAAAAAAATAACTTCAATAATAACAACATAACTTACTAAGCAATTGACATTTTCAACTAATCTAAAATTAACATATTAAAATTTACTTTCCCTCTACTCATTAATATATTAAAATTTACTTTCCCCCTACTCCTTCTCTTTAATGATCAATATATAAATTTTCAAAATCATTAAATATAACTTATTCTTTTTCTTTAATAATCGATATGTGGGTTTTCAAAATTATATTTCATATAACTTACATCTTTTTACTCAAAAATTAAAATTAAAATTACAAAAAAAAATCTAAAATTAACCCAAATGTTAACAACGTTCGCAACTAGACAAAAATTAACCTTAATAATATCACCGTTACCTACCATGGCAATTGACAAGCCTATTAAAATTGACTTTCCCGCTATTTTTTTCTTTTGGTTATCACGTCACTATTTTTTTTCTTTGGTTCTCACGTTGGGAGAGAGTTCGATTCTCTTTAGATTCCACTGCAATTGACCTTTTGGGACATTTTCGGATTAGCCTATTAAAATTGGCTTTCCTGCTAATTTTTTTCCTTTCCTTTGGTTCTCACGCTGGGAGAGAGTTCGATTCTCTTTGGATTCACTGCAATTGACATTTTGGGACATTTTCGGATTAGCCTATTAAAATTGGCTTTCCCGCTAATTTTTTCCTTTGTTTTTCACGTTTGGGGGAGAGTTCGATAGTCTTTGGATTCCGTTGTAAGATGAGAGGAGTTTCAAAGCTCTTTCTACATTGGATTACGCTGCAAAATTCAGGACGAAGGGATTCGACTAAAAAATTCAGGAGTTTCGGAGACAGTTGGATACTCTTTGGATTCCGTTGCAAGAGAAGAGGACTTTCGATGCTTTTTCTACATTGGATTCCACTGCAAAATTCAACAGGAGGAAGGGATTTACTGCCAAATTCGGGAGGAAGGTGTGGATCGATTGTTCAACATGGAAAAAGTTTCAGAGAAAAAGGAAGGTGAGAAGGACGATGCTATGAACAATGGAAAAGGTTCAAAACCTCGAAAAGGAAGGTGAGAAGGGTGGTGCTAACAACAATGGGAAGTCTTGTGAATTTGAAATAATGGGGAAGAAGGTGATTCCAAAGAATAATGATTTTTTCATAATACATCAGATCGATCTGATGAACTTTGAAAAACATCTGAGCAAGGTATGGACAAAATTATCACTCCACGCACATTTAGGACTGTTAAAATGTAAAGCTTAGAGTAGCTATCATGCATGATGTTCTTGATGCAATGCCAGGTGATTTTAATTTTTGCCTTCTGTGATAATTGGAAGGAAAGGGAGCACATCTTCTTTGAATGCTAGAACCTTCAAAATTCTTATTTTTATTCTCAAATTGACATTAAAGGATAAAACAGGACTATATTTTTCCTTGTCGATAGATCGGCCCAAACTATGCTTGAATCTGGATGGTATTGATAAATTTTTTAGCTTCTCCTAATAGGAATATGACATCCCTATCCCCAAACTGTAGCTGAGTGGCAGAAGAAAAAATTGAAGAGATCAAACATTGAAATGGCTCAGGTGAGACTTCATTCTCTTGCTTCTTTGATAATCTTTCTCAAAGTATCTCAAAGTATCTGCGAGAATGATAATAAAGTGGGGACAAAAGGCAACTATGTCTTGATCCTCTTAACGCTTTGTCAAAATTGGAATGTTCCTCATTTCAAATCCCTCCTTCAAATGACTCAAAGTGACCTTAAAACCACTTGAAATTCCCCTAATTTCAATTACGTAATTACATATATAATATAGTGAATTCAAAGGGTATGGGGCTAACCCTTTTGGGAGTTAAGTACTTCGCTAACTCATACCCTAGATCTTAGGCCGGTGGATTAATTGAAATGGCGATTGATTAGGAGCTCAAATCTGAGCTTGGGAAAAAGCTCAAAAATGAAAGTGCTCAAATTGATTTGGAACCTAAGCGACGGAATAGGCCTCGGCGAAATGATCCCAACGCCGTGAACGGCACTAAAAACCGATGTTGTATGAAGAAGTTATTCAACTTTGAAGTTCTTCAATTTCAGTTTAAAAAAGGCCAGTTTGACTTTAGAAATTGGAAAATATTAAAAAAGATATATATTCCAGGAATATTCCCTATTGACCAGTGAGCAGTCGACAAGTGGCAAGCGCTGGTTCGTGGAAAAGTTGACTATACATGTTTTGAACCAATTATGGGCTGCCACGTGGCAGGCCCGAAGGGCGCCACGTGGCCCCTTGGTTTGAGAAATGGTTGTATGTTAAAACGACTTTGGAAGTCCACAGGATTTGAACCTCCGACCAGCCATGCACAAGCGCCGTGCCTTACCATCTTACCACAGGGTTGCTTCTTATTTATAGTAGCGGAAAATCCATATTTAAATTGTGAAATTGGTTTGGGTGGAGGAGTTAAGGCCTAACCGTCGGCCCCAATGGTGCATGTGGCCACAACTAAAGAATTAAATGCCAACATTTAAAATTCCACCGAATTTGGAGCGTGCCCGCCAATTTAGGCGGATTTCCCAGATTAGCTCCAGTTAACTAAGCTTAACTTGAGTTTTTTTAGGGGGAGACTGGCAGTTAGTAAATATGGCATATCTTTCACATGGGAGATCCTTTTGGAGTGAATTTTTTTTTGATTTTGGGTCTATTCGACCTTCTAGACTCAATGGCATAGGTTTTAGAGCCATTGGAGCTCATTTTCAATTTGGTTAACTTCAGAGAATATTTTTGAGCCACTAGGGCCATTTTGGGTTTGGAGCTATTTTGAGTTGTGGTTATCAGTTTGAGGTGAACCAAAGCTCTATTTCAGATAATTTCGACCTTCTGAAGCCATTGGAAGAGGTTTCAGAGGCATTTGAGGACTTATATAGCCCGAAAATTTTCAGAGAAGTTCAAAGCACCAGCAGGATATTGATGAAGAAATCACTGTTTATGGTAATATTTCACTATTTAGTGAATTTGAAAAGGCATTCTTAGCTTTTTCCTGCCTTCTAAATCAGTTTATATATTCATATTTGTCTATTGAGACACTTATAATCTTGTATTGCATTTGAGAGCTTTTAATACAAGAGGACAAGCCCATTTTGGGAGGCTTGATCCAGGAGATGTAGCCCAAGAGTTGGGGTGAACTCCTATATTATATTTCTGTTGTGTTTTGATATTATATTGCTGAATCTTGTTGCTGATACCCATGTTAATTTTTAGCAAAAACAATTACACTTAAGATACATAAATAGTGAAAAGACATACACCATTTGCAAGATAAATTTCCGCATAATGTCAATTTTTAAAGCAAGATCATTTTAATTAAATCTGAGTGTTTACTTCTATTATTTCTTTAGGCAGAGTCTATAAGAGGGATAGGTAGCCTCTGGATTCATCCTTTCTTTGAAAGGTGAAATATCCGGTAAATGCCCCTACAGTCTATCTCTGTATTAGAAATATGAAGTTCTCACATTTTCAGATTTAAAATTAGAGTATTTTTGCACTCATTTACATAATTGAAAATGGATATCTTGCACCCTTTTCAAGTACCTTCCATTTTCAGATCAGATGGTATCAGAACTTGGGTTGAGCATTTGTTATTGGTTGCAAAATGGTTGCATGTATGAGTTTTCTTGAGTTGGAAGGATAGTTGTTGTTAGCTAAGTCTTGGAAAGTATTGAAGACTATTTTCCTTACCCAATTTACCTCAAGATTATCTTTGGAAAGAAAACTCCAATAGTGTGTTTTATGGCTGCTTGAATGAGAAGGGGTCTTTACTGACATTTGGCTAAAATCTTGTCGTTTGTTTGAAAGCTTTGAGGACTTTTCTTTGGAAGTTCATTTTGGTTGTTTTGACCATTTACATAATGTCAAATTCTTCTACAAGTGAAGTTTCCTCCTTCACGAGATTCTTCAATGATGACGTGAAGAATGAGTTCTTTAAGGTGAAGGACATGGTGCAGATTCTCATTGAGGATCAAAGAGAAAGCGTTAAGCTTCGTGCACAATTGCTAGCTATGCAAGAAGAGAAAGAAGCCATTCTTCAAAGACTGCATGATATGGAGTTGCAGCTTCTTCAAGCTCAAGAAGCTTTGTCCAAGAAAATACCTCATCTTCAGGATGTAAATCATGAGGTAAATCATTCTGATTTGTCCTTAGTTTCCTCTATTGAAAAGTGTGTTGGTTCTTTTGAAAGGCATACAAGAGGTATTGGGTCCAAATTGATGTTAAAAATGGGCTATCAAGAAGGCAAAGGTTTGGGAAAGCATGCACAAGGCATTGTTGAGCCTATTTGTGTTGTGGAGCGTCCCAAGAATATTGGTCTTGGCTATAAGCAGCTTAATGGCGAAGCTTTGAGCACATGCATTCAAGAATGTGATGCAAATTTGAAGAGAACATTTCTCCCAAGTTCTCAATTACATCAATGTCATGATGGAAATCTTCCTTACCATTGTTTGAAGCCTTTGTTGCAGCAAGAAGATGGTAGACATGCAGCTTATGGCAAGCATGCAAAGCAACATAAGAGGATTTCTTGCACCTTTTGTGGTCGATTTAACCATCATGTTTCGAGATGTTGGATGAGGAAGAAGGCACACAAGAAGCAGATGAAGCAAAGACTACCTTCAAATAATGTGCATATGATTTGCACTTTTTGCCAAAAGAAGGGACATGTTGTCTCTCATTGTTGGACTTTGCATCCAACTCGTCGTCCCACGCACATGCAACAAGAGGACAAAAATATTGGCGAAGGTGGAATCATGGATTCCATTATTGATGTGGAAAGGGAAGTTTCACATGAGGAAAAGTTGCAGCAGCAAAAGTCACCATGGAAGTGGCTTGGTGAGAAGTGGATGGACTTCTTGACACAGTAAGACGTACTCCTTTTGTACATATGCAAATTTTGGATGTATGCATGTATTTTGTTGTAATATATTTTTTGTTTTGAACCACCTTAGATCATTGATCAAGGCTGCATTGTATAGTTTCACTCTGTAAATTTCTCGCCAGAAATTTCTATGTGAGTTCAATAAGGTCAGTTGCGGACAGTTGTGGACAAGCGCATTCAAGAAGGGAAATGTCGATTTCTTTTCATTTGTGGTTCAATTTCATTTTGCTTTTCAAGGAAACATTTTTGAAGGGCTGAAGAGAAGAGGATGTTCATTCTCTCATTTTCTATACTACAGATCAGTTCAGCATTTCAGTAAGCTTTTGGGGACCAAAAGCCTCTCATTTGGGAGGTGTGATCAGGAGCTCAAATCTAAGCTTGGGAAAAAGCTCAAAAATGAAAGTGCTCAAATTGATTTGGAACCTAAGCGACAGGATAGGCCTCGGTGATACGATCCCAACGCCGTGAACGGCACTGAAAACCGATGTTGTATGAAGAAGTTATTCAACTTTGAAGTTCCTCAATTTCAGTTAAAAAAAGGCGAGTTTGACTTTAGAAATTGGAAAATATTAAAAAATATATATATTCCGGGAATATTTTGGGAATATTCCCTATTGACCAGTCAACAGTCGATAAGTGGCAAGCGCTGGTTCGTGGAAAAGTTGACTGTATATGTTTTGAACCAATTATGGGCTGCCACGTGGCGGGCCCGAAGGGCGCCACGTGGCCCCCTGGTTTGAGAAATGGTCGTATGTTAAAATTTTTTGGAAGTCTGCAGGTTTTGAACCTCCGACCAGCCATGCACAAGTGTCGTGCCTTACCATCTTACCACATGGTTGCTTCTTATTTATAGTGGCGGAAAATCCATATTTAAATTGTGAAATTGGTTTGGGCGTAGGAGTTAAGGCCTAACCGCCGGCCCCAACGGTGCATGTGGCCACAACTGAAGAATTAAATGCCAAAATTTAAAATTCCGCCGAATTTGGAGCGTGCCCGCCAATTTAGGCGGATTTTCCAGATTAGCTCCAGTTAACTAAACTTAACTTGAGGTTTTTTAGGGGGATACTGGCAGTTAGTAAATATGGCATATCTTTCACATGGGAGATCCTTTTGGAGTGAATTTTTTCTTGATTTTGGGTCTCTTCTACCTTCTAGACTCAATGGCGTAGGTTTCAGAGCCATTGGAGCTCATTTTCAGTCTGTTTAACTTCAGAGAAGATTTTTGAGCCACTAGGGCCATTTTGGGTTTGGAGCTATTTTGAGTTGTGGTTATCAGTTTGAGGTGAACCAAAGCTCTATTTCAGATAATTTCGACCTTATGAAGCCATTGGAAGGGGTTTCAGAGGCATTTGAGGACTTATATAGCCCGAAAAGTTGCAGATAAGTTCAAAGCACCAGCAGGACATTGATGAAGAAATCACTGTTTATGGTAATCTTTCACTGTTTAGTGAATTTGAAAATGCATTCTTAGCTTTTTCCTACCTTCCGAATCAGTTTATATATTCATATTTTTCTATTGAGACACTTATAATCTTGTATTGCATTTGAGAGCTTTTAATACAAGAGGACAAGCCCATTTTGGGAGGCTTGATCCAGGAGATGTAGCCCAAGAGTTGGGGTGAACTACTATATTATATTGCTGTTGTGTTTTGATATTATATTGCTGAATCTTGTTGCTGATACCCATGTTAAGTTTCAGCAAAAACAATTACACTTAAGAAACATAAACAGTGAAAAGACATACACCATTTGCAAGCTAAATTTCCGCATAATGTCAAGTTTTAAAGCAAGATCATTTTAATTAAATCTGAGTGTTTACTTCTATTATTTCTTTAGGCAGAGTCTGTAAGAGGGCCAGGTAGCCTCTGGATTCATCCTTTCTTTGAAAGGTGAAATATCCGGTAAATGCCCCTACAGTCTATCTCTGTATTAGAAATATGAAGTTCTCACATTTTCAGATTTAAACTTAGAGTATTTTTGAACTCATTTACATAATTGAAAATGGATAACTTGCACCCTTTTCAAGTACCTTCCATTTTCAGATCAGCGATAGAATGTGGTATAAGAGACGAACCACTGTAATATGTATGTATGGCCAGGGAGGGTTGAACGAGTAGCCACTGGCATCATAAAAAAGAATGAGATCCACTTGTTATCCTCCTGATCAATCTCAGGTTGTGGTTTTCTTACTACCAGAAGTACACATGAAGCAATTGAGATGCATTCAAAAGCCCAGTTCACCACACTCATTGAATCCAAAAGCCTGAATTTTTTCTATGAGAAAGTCCCAAGTAGCCTTACCATATAATGAAATCGAGGACAATTCATAATATATTTATACTCAACGGTTCTCCATTTTTTTTACTTGGATAATGAATATTTATATTGCCATAAAGTCAGCATAGTTTAATCGGCATCTATGATAAGCTATTTGCCTTTCTAAGGTTATTTTTCCCACCCCGTTTTATCCATTTGTTTCTCAAAATGTACAAAACTCATCGCTAACTAAGTTTTATTAACACTGTGCATACAACTTTCAAACATGCTTGTATATGCCCAAAATGAAAATGCTTTGATCTTGGAAAGTTCCAACGGTTGCCTTCTAACTTCTTTGGATGTCCATGGCATGATGGTGAGGACTCCATCACTTTGATTTCTCATACCACTTCATACTGATATTGAATGAAGGAAATCTAGAGGTTTATACCTCTAATCTCTATCTTGGTTACCTTTCCATTAATGAATTCCATCTACTCAATTTGTGTCTAGCACCTCTCCCAGCCTTTTCCCTACATGAGAAATCCTCGCCTTGCAGTGGATTTATTAATCTCATCTTTGTAAGAGAGGTGTTTCACATTTCCAGAAATTCCATCATTAATGAGGCGAGGGGGAACTTAAGGCCCTTCACTTCCTTAATCACATTGTTAATCTTAATAAGCTCAAGGCTCGATTCTCTAACAATGACTTGGTTGGATAGCCAATCCACAAACTTATTTTGTGACTTCTTTGTGTGTGAGAACTCGGAACTTAGAAGGAAACCTCTATTCATTGTAAAGCCCTCATAATCTAGCATATGTTACCATCAATGAACCAGTTATTGACTTTGTCTGTCCTGTTCAAGATGTTAATTAGAAATTTGGAGTCTGTCTTATTTTTCAATCCTTTGGAATCCTTAAGATTTGATTAGGGTTATACCCTCAACTGAGGAGGCTTCTACCTCTGGTAAGGCTCCTTATTTCTTTGTTTGACTTCCCATAATGTTTTTTCCCTGTAACAAAACATCTCACCCTCCAGCATGTAGAAAGGATAAGATATTCTTCAGGGCTCAAGACTATTCAACAAGAAGGCTTGAAGCCATTGCAAAAATACACTTGATATGAGCTCATCATATCACTTATGGGAATTGAACCTGGGCAGGGAGGATAACAATCATTCCTCCTAACCACCCGAAATAAACCCAATTTACATTTGACTTCATATAATATGAATTTTTTAATACATTTCTATAATTTCTTGATAACCTATGATTTCCATGTGGGGCTGGTCATTTTCAAATTAGCTCCTAAATTCATTGTTTCAAAGGGGAAACAGTTATAAACATTTCAGTCCATGATGCCCATACCTATTTTGCAAAAAAATGTTGTGTCAGGATGTAATCATAGGTTTATGCATCCCTTTAACATCCATTAGACCTGGTTGGGCACTGTACACTTATTCTCTTCACATTTTCTTGTGTAATTATTTTTCCCTTTCACTGTTATCCACTGAAATGCTGCAACTTTGGGCCATATTCCTGGGTTCCATATTTTCTTCCAGGCTTTAATCTAAGAATCTGATTCTCTTTTAATAGAACCATGCCATATCCTTCTTTAAGTGAGTAGGATCCTCTTGATGTGGGATTTCAACACAAGCCATCTTATTCGCTTTGGAATTTAGTGAGTCTAAATCATAGAGCCTCCTTGATTGCCTTTGCCTCATTAGTTCGGAGTCGAGACATTTGTTGGTAATGTTAAAGGATGTTTCCATTTGATTTTAGTGATAGAACCCAAATAGTTTGTTGGGACTGATCCAATAATCCTTTGTTTTGGTTCACCCCAAATTGACCTGATTCTGTCTAGAGCTTGGATGCCTCTGAGAGGCTGGTGTCCAACCCATGCATACTCCCAAAAGTCTTCCTTTTCTCCATGTTGGACATCTTGGGAAATCCAACTACTTGTTAAACTTTTTTGGATCATATTATTCCTTATGCTTAGTCCTTTAAGGACATCATCATTTCAAGACTCCCACAAGGTGGACAAGTTCCCTATTCCCCATGTATCTTTTTTCCTTAAAATTTTGACATAAAGGCCATTTTTTGTCAGATTTGAAGCATGTTTACCTGTCTTCTTACCCTTGCTTCTCATTCCAATCTAGGCTTAATTATTTGTTTCCAACCTATCAGGTGCCACTTTTCTCCTTTAATGCCTCTTGTCATGAGAAATTTTTATTAACTTTATCCCTCTCCAAGGGAATTGATCTCGGGGTCAACAGATTGGAATTTTAGAAGATGGACACGGTTGATAAATATTAGATAAGTTTAATCTGTTTGCCAGAGAGACACACATGGAGCTTTGTGTATCGATCTTATTATCCCTGCTTCTCATTCGAATTTAGGCATAACTGTTTGTTTCCAACCTATCATATGGAGTTTTTTCTCCTTTGATGCCTCTTGTCATGAGAAAGTTTTATTAACTTTATCCCTCTCCAAGAGCACTGATCTTAGGGTCAGCAAATTGGAATTTTAGAAGACGGGGATAGCGGATAAGTTAACTATTGGATAAAATATGAAGGGCGGTGCAACAAGTGTATCAACCACATAGTATTATGAAAGAACTCTTCAACCACCATCCAACTTCCAATATGAATGAAACAAGGTTCCCCCATTGGATTAATTGCCCATGTTGACCTATGACTCCATATGGTTCCTTTGTTGAGGGACAAGATACTTTAATCTTTCTCAGATTGTAGTTCCTAAAATTACTTATATTTGGAGGTCAAAGGTGGATTTCATTAGATTTTATAGGTGATGATTCTTATTCCTAGGGCGTTTTTATTGCAAGACTCAAGTCTAGCCATGTCAGATTGACTAAGAATATAGACAAGCTCATATGATCAAAGAACCCTTCTAGGGCTTATACCCCAAAAGCTAGATATATCGCTATTAGTTTAGATGGGGAGAAGAGGAATCATGTGTGGTGGAGGAGAGTTTGGATATTTAAATATCCCTCAAAGGCTTGAATTTTATGTGGTTTGCACTAAACAAAAATACTTGACTTGGTATAATATTTTGAGAAGGAATAGAGCAAGATTCGATAGATGCAGTTTATGCAAGGTATGTGAAAATACCAATAAACATCTTGTCATGGACTGTAACTACACTATGCAAGTTTAGAGGGAGAATAAACATTTGACTAGGTTGAAAAATATATGAATTGGTGGCACAATTGAAAATGGTCTAAGAGGTTGGTCTCATAACTCTTCAGTGAAGGATTACAAAGAACTTCCCTGGATCCTAGCTTGGGTATTTAGCAAGCTAGGAATGTCAACTTATTTAAAGATAGGAAAATTATTCCTATTCAATGTTCTTTTCCTATTTGATGTGGTCTCAATTCTTTAAAATAGTTTTCCTTAGACAAGAGCACCTAAGACTCCTAGGAAAATTGTTGTAGAAGTGGGTAAGGATGGTGCATGGGCATATTTTGATGATGACCCTGTTGACGGGAAAATTTGTCCGGCCAACAGTAGGGGATCTCCCCGGTAGAAAGTCCCAATTAGACCTTAAACCGTTTGGAGTAGGGATCCCGTCCGGAGTGTGGGTCCGGCTACCACTTAAGATGACTTCTCTTCGGTCTCAAAAGAACCTGCTTGAACCTGTGAACATACACTTATTCACCTGATATAGAATACGAGATTAACGTGTTAAACATGAATCAAACACTATGTGTAGCAAGATTATAGATAAAGCACATACACCTCAAGAGATGTCATTAGCAACACATCTTTTGTGGGGTAATTGCTTGTACAGTGGTCTGATCAAACAAAAAATAGTTCTTGATGATAAGATACCTCTGCACTTCCTGAAAGATGAAACGAAATGCTAACAATCTAGTTTATTAACATTCATTAATATAACAGATAATAAGATAAACATCATTGATACAACACGGATAGCCATGACGTATAAGCGATATCATGAAAAGAACAGATTCATTAATCATAGGATATTCTGAAACTGTTGAAAGAAATACACAAAGTGTTCATACAGCAAAACACATCGTAACCATAGGGTATTTTAACAAGATTCTATATTCATATGCTCAAGTGTCAGATCTTTAAATACAATGCTTGTAGCTCCTGAGTTTCCCAAAAGAAAAGCCCCTGTACAATGTCCCGTAGGAGTATTTATAATGCCAAAATTGTCTGTTGGGTTTCCTTGACCGTTCGCCTTCTTGACTTTTGGGCTACCTTGAGACCCACTCCTTCTGCGACCTGGGTAGGTGATGCGACCTGCGACCTAGGTATGAGATGCGACTTGCGACCTGTCCTGTTGGTGCGATTTGCGACCTGGTTCTGCTTGCTGCTCAGGACTTGCTGATGCCAGGACGCGAACTGTTAATGTCAACCTGTTGTTCCCTAAGGAAATCCTGCCATGCCTGGTATTCTGCCGCTATGGGGGACACCAGAGGCACATCCTCTTTCAGCCTATACACGCATTCCAAAGCGTTTGGTACTAGGGTCTCCCTCTTCTGTCCGATCTGATTTGAGAGCGACGCAAGCTTGGTATAAATCCGTGCTGGAGAGGCGATGAATTGACTGAGATGCTCTTGAGATGCGGAGGGCTCCGGATCAGCTGCGGCCTGCTTGATGGGTTGCAAGAATGTTTGAATATCCTGGTTTACTTTTTCCCAGGTTTTCTCTTCCTCTAATGCTCCAAGCGATGGGATGTGGTGCAGCGTATGCATTGAGTCGATACCACTAATCAGATGGTCGTACGAGGACATCACTTTGTCCAGGTCTTTAGTCAATTTGTCTCCAGATTGCATCGCTATGCTGAGTTGAACTTTCGCATCCTGCGTGTGGATCCAGTCCCTCTTAGGCAAATTTTCAGGTGCCTGAGGGTACTGAATGGTCCAACCCATCATCCTGTCCAAAGCCCGTGAAGCCTCTTTGAGCTGATCTTGTCTTTGCCTGGTTTCCATTCGTGCTCTTGCCAGAGGAGCGACTGTTTGTTTGATGGTGAACATCTCACCATATACCTGTCTCATAGTCATCTCCAACACCTCACACTCCTTGAAAATGGCAAGCGAGACTTCATTTGCTGGCAGAGCTTGGTTTCGAAGTTGCTGGACTTCCGCTTGAAATGCTGCTCTCTCCTGCTCTGCCATCTTTTCGCGTTGCTCAGCTGCGTGCAGTCTGTTTTGTAGAGCTACTATTTCTCTACTCATCCGGGTTACATTCTCTTCTGTAGCCGCAGCGAAGGCAGTACCTGCTGACGCTATCATTACCGGATTAGTCCTGGTATCCAAAACTATATCCTTACCTGTGGATACTGCTGATGATGCAGAGGGACTATGTGCCAACGACCTCCTCTTCTCTTGACGGATCTTGAACGAAAACTGATCAAATGTGAGTCTGGTCAGGTCGAACACATCTTCTTCCTGTCTCTGGGGCGATCTAACATCAGATAGTTGTGTACGGCCCAAAGGTACGTCGAGAGGAGTTACTTCAAGATCATCTAGCGTGTCATCCTCTCTTTCCTCTGTGTTCTTCTCTTCCTCTTCCTTCCTCCGCCGTTCAGCTTCTGCTGCTGCTTCTATCTCGGCCCTCTTCTTCTGTTCAGCTGCAGCTGCCTGTTCGGCTTTCCTTTGTCGTTCAGCCTCTGCGACTGCTTCTATTTCGGCCCTCTTCCTTTGCTCAGCTGCAGCAGCCTGCTCGGCTTTCTTTTGGCGTTCAGCCTCCGCCTTGTCCAACTCCGCCTTAAGCGCCTGTTCCGCTGCAGCTTGTGCCTCTTTGTCTTCTTTTTCTTTCATGGCCTCTTTGGCCAGCTTCTTCTTTTGTGCTGCAGTTGTACCTTTTGAGCGCGCCTCCTCATCTTCTTTTAGCTTCCTCTCCCTTTCCTGCTGGGCCTTTGCTTCTGCCTCCTTTTGTTTGGCGGATGGAGTTGACCCTGTGTTGATTCAGGATTTCTGGAGCATGGATGAAGAAGAAGCTTCTAACTGACGTCTTCTGTCTTCCAAGTTCTGATCATCCAAGTCTTCCTGGACCACGTCAACCCCCGGAGCAAGTTGTCTTTCAGCATTATACCAGTTTCTCCTCTCATCTTCTGTTGGGCGTTCGAGATGCTGATAAGTCCATCTGAGGTTGGCTCTCCGGTAGTGTTCAGGGACCAATCTCTCTGGGTCATAGTTTCGGTGTTCAATTGTTCCCAGCTGATAACTTCTCATTGCGTCTGCTTCTGCTAGCACCTCCTTGAAGTCTTTAACTGTGAATGCACCAATAGTGAGGGGCAGAGTGGGCCATGGCTTCTTTTTTCCCTTAGACAAGATGTTGGAGAAACCATGTGACATCTGAAAGCACACCTCCTGCATCAGAATTTTGTCCGTCACGAAACGAGGCATAACATGTGGCGCCTTGTAAGTTCCAAAGACTCGGATGAAGGTGTACTCAGGGAAAGGGAACCAGTGCGCCACTTTAACCAGGGTCTCCTTGGCCCGCCATGACATGCAAGGGGCGTCTTGGCCAAATAAATGTCTGTACAGAGCGGGAACAAATATTTGGGAGATCCGATCTAGGTCCTGTTTGTATTTAGACTCCCAGAATACTTTGAGTTGTAGATGGATTGCGCGCGTGTTCTCGGGGTCCCAGTTGTGCTCCCAGCCGTCAAACTCCACTCGGGCGCACACCGCATCTAATAGGTATGAAGCCATGTAAAATTCAGCAGTCATTCCTTCGTCCGGAGCCAATGCCGAGTTCAAGTTGGTCTGTAGCGACGTCATCAGTATGCCGGCCCAGTTAAAACGGGTCCCCTGTGTTGTCACATACTCCATAATAGTGGCCCAACTGCCGTTGAAAGTGGAGCAATCTGGGCGTCCGTAAAGCCTGCAGAGCATGGCAGCAACCAATTTATAAACTTTTCTTAGGCTTGCCACTGGGTATTCCTGGTTCTTTTTCACTTTGAACTTCTCGGGCTCCTCCCACCATTGTTTAATAGTATCGACGATCGGGACGGCGTGAGTAGCAGCCCATTCTCGAGTAAAGTGTTGGTTTGGGCGCGGCAGTGAATAATAAAGGTGTGCATCTGAGCCTACCAGCGTAGTGAAAGCTCTGCCTTCACGATCTCTGATCACAAATTTCTCTGGGTCTGTCTTTTGTATTATCCAGTCTATGATCTCCGGACATGGGAATATGGCTGGATGTGCCCCCGCCAGATGTAGTTTGGACCTCTTTACCGCCAAGTATATTTCTCTGTCTGGGAGGTCTTCCGGAAATTCTTCTGGCAACTTGGCGAACTCCTGATAAATCTGGTACCACCTCATGCTATCGTCTTTCGAAAAAGTACATAATGTATCTCGGAAAATTGGGGGTGGGGACACCACCACCAGCTCATCAGTCTCTTCCGCTGTTCCCTTGTCCTTTCTCCGAGACCGCGGGGGCGCCATGTCACTAGAATCTGAGAGCACAGGTATGCACTCTATGTCTTCACCTGTCAAATTCAGAAAGGAGTCCCACGATAAGAACGTCATGGCGCTTAAAACCAGTTACAATTTAGTGACAAAACCTAAATGCGTTAAAGAAAAACTGGACTGGCGAGTCGCTGGGTCGCAGATCACACAAACAGGGCCCGGGCGCGACCTTGCGACCTTGCGACCTGGTGACCTGAGGTCGCTGGGTCGCTAGGTCGCAGATCTACGGAAACAAAGGAAAGTGCGACCTGGCGACTAGGTCGCTGGGTCGCAGGTCGCAAATCTGTAAAACTGGAGAAAATTGCGACTATGCGACCTCGCGACTAGGTCGCTGGGTCGCAAGTCGCAGATTTTCTTGCCGGGGGTTTGGTGCGCGCGGCTTTGAACCTTTTTTGCCTCCTTTCTCTTGGGACTTTGCAAAGTTTCTGGGGCCAGGGAGAGCTGTGGCATGATTTTAAAGGTAAAGGGGTGATGCCATGGGATGAAACAGCAAACAGGGAGGCTTTAGGTAATTTATGTAATATGTAATTGGCAAAATATCAGAAAACATCAAAGCATGGCCAAAAGACAATTTATAGGCTAAAAGGGGAGATGGGTTTAGTAAGAAAATCATTAGAACGGAAACAGCAGGAAGAAATGGCAACTTACCCGGGAAAAACTCGTCAGTTGAGCTGTCAGAGGCGTTTTCCTTACAAATCGCTGAATGTGAATAATGCGACCTGCGACCCCCCTTTTATAGGAAGTCGCACGTGCGGGCCATTAATGTGGGTCGCCAGGTCGCGGACTCGTCAAACCTTGAGTTTTGCGACCTGGCGACCTTGCGACCCGGCGACCTGGGGTCGCTGGGTCGCAAGGTCGCTAAGTCGCGATTTTCGGAAAATGACCAATTTGCGACCTAGCGACCTGGCGACCTGGCGACCTGGGTCGCTAGGTCGCTAGGTCGCAGTTTTCATAAGTTTATGTAATGTGCGACCTGGCGACCTGGCGACCTGAGGTCGCTAGGTCGCAAGGTCGCAATTTGCATGAATATTTACTTTTGCGACTTAGTGACTTAGCAATTTCTCTTTAGTTCTAAGGGGCTCCAAAATTTTAAAAGGGTAGTCTTTTTTGGAGGGTGTTGTAAAGGTTACAACAAATGGCGATTCACTGGACGAACTCAGAGTCTCTGCTGATGGTTAGCCTTAGTGGGGGGAGGGAGGGGCTTATGCTAACTGTCCTCTTTTACTTTGTGGTTGCCATTTCCTAGCCTTCGGTCGTCCAGCTGGGTTGCCGAGCTTGCTGGTCCGGTTGGGCGCCATTCACACAAATTATTTCTTCAGGTCTCCGGGCCGGAAGGGTTGGAGAACTCTAGGCGGCTACAGGGTCTGGTACGATTATTTCGTCCTCATCGTGTTGCTCCGCTGCCAGCGAACCTCTCGATCCCGGCGGAGTCACTGCCTAGGAATCGTGAACGTTGCTCCGCTGCCAGCGAGCCTAGTCAGTACCCCGGCGGAGTCGTTACATCACCTCTCTGCGCAGGAAGCCTTTCTCAATCCTTTACCCTTTATTTGTGTATTGCACTTATTTTTGAATGTGCCTGATGCACTTATTTAGATGTGCTTTTTTGCCTGGGCGGACGAGGGATCCCGACTTATTTTGCTTGCAGCTAGGTTGTTCCTGGTCTAGTATGAGGACTTTGATTTTTCCCGGACATCCTGACATAGCGTAGAATATCTCTCTTCCCTTCTGGTCCGGTTACCATTTACACTGCATTTTCTTTTGTGGACACCCTCTCAGACTGGCGAGGTAAGCTTTCCTGCTTGAGGACTTGAGCTCGGTAATGTGCTACTTTTAGGTGCAGAGAACAAGCAAGCTTTTGCCACCTTTGAATTTGTCGGGAAAAACTTTCCATCAGTAGAGAACCTGCGGCAGTATGCCAATCTGTGTGACTCTAATACATCCTTCCTTAGGCTTTTATTCTATTTTTTTTTATTTTTTATTATTATTTTTTTTATTTTTTTATTTTTTATTTTTTTATTTTTTAACAAAAGAGACAAGAAAATATGGTACAAAACGAGACAGCCCCCCAAGGGCTGCTTAAGTGAAATAGTGTTTGAGGTCGTGCCCGTTTACCGGGAGGACCTCGACTCGTCCATCGAGGGTTTGCAATCTGAACGTGTGTGATCCTATCTTTTCCTTAATTTGGAACGGGCCTGTCCAAAGTGCTTGGAACTTGGCATGCTTCCCTTTTTCCTCATGGGCTTTATCCCACTTAAGGACCAGGTCTCCTACCTCAAAAGTTTTGTTTCCCGCGGACTTTTTATCAAACCATCTTTTGATTCGGCTCTGATGGATGGCAAACTTTTCCCGGGTCTTTTGCCTTTCTTCCTCCAATTTCAGCAAGGTGTCGATTCGGTTTTGCAAGATGGGACACGGAGTACCATGACATTCTTGGGACAGTTGGAGGGCCGGGAGAGATAGATGAGAAGGGAGGACAGCTTCTTTTCCATACACGAGAAAAAATGGGGAGGTGCCTAAAGAGGACTTGGGAGTAATACGGTCAGCCCACAGTGCATTGTGAAGGGCATTGTGCCGATTTCGCTGGTGGGATAGGAGAGTCTTCTTAATAATACGGATAAGGTTCTTGTTAGTGGACTCAGCTAAACCATTTCCCTGGGGGTAGTAGTTTGCGGAATGTTTCAGAATAATTCCATTTTCCAGCGCAAAATCATATAACTTAAAAGATGAGAAATAAGTCGCATTATCAAAAACTAAAGAAGTCGGAACGCCAAACCTGGTCATGATGAAATGCGTGAGGAATTCTATTACCTCTTGATCGTTGATTCGGCGTAACGGTGTTGCCTCAACCCACCTGGTGAAGTAATCAGTGGCCGTAAGAATATACCGATGTTGTTTAGAAGAGTGCGGCAGGATTTCCCCAATTACGTCCAAACCCCATTGTTGGAAAGGTTCTTCCACTGCTACTGAGAGTAGTGGTGCGGCTGGCCGTGCTTCTCGGTTGGCGAACTTCTGGCACTGAATGCATTTCCGAACATATGCATGCGTGTCTCTGAAAAGAGTAGGCCAATAATATCCTGCACGCATTATCTTATGGGCAGTGGTATCTCCAGAAAAATGACCTCCAGCGGGTCCATCGTGTAACTCGGTTAAGATTTTTTGTGCTTCGTCAATTTCCAAACAGCGTAACAAGACCCCATCGTGGTGTTTCTTGAATAACTTACCTTGGATCAGTTGGTGAGATGCGGCTTTTAATCTTATTGCGCGCTTCTGTCGGGCAGTAAGAGCAGGGTCCATCGTGCCTTGGGCCAGATATCTTGAAATGTCAGAATACCAAGAAGGGCTATTTTGCTGGGGCACATGGTCGCTCTGATACATGTCGATTTCTTGTTCCCAACATTCTTCTTCCATCTCGCGTGTATTTTCAGCCTCTGCGGCCATTTGACATAAGCCCTGTCCTTTGACGGTATGTGCTGGTTTGAACTCTAAATCGTATTCTTGTAAACATGCCATCCAGTTGCCCCGCCTTTCGCCTAGTTCTTGCTGTACGAAGAGTGAGCGGACTGCTGGGTGCGGTACAAAAACCGTGACGTGACTTTTCAAGATGTAGGGCCTAAAATGTTTTACTGCCTTATAAACCGCATAGGCTTGCTTGTCAATTTCCTGATAGTTTAATTCAGCTCCCTGTAGACCGGTGCTCATAAAAGAAATGGGCCGTTCATCGTTGTTATTATCTTTCTGCGTGAGGACAGCCGCAAGCGAGGAGTCTGAAGCGAAAGTGTATAGGATGAAACCTTTATCAAAATCTGGACTTTGGAGGGAAGGAGTTTCAGCTATAGCCCTTTTGATTTTTTCGAAAGCCTCTTTCTCTTCGGGATTCCATTTGAATGCAGCATTCTTCTTAATCATTCCCTGCAGCGGCCTGACAATCTGCGCAAAATCTGAAATGAATTTACGGACAAAATTAATCTTCCCCAGGAAGGATTGCATTGCTTTCTTGTTGTTTGGGGGCGGAATCTGAGCAATGGCTTTAGCCCGTTCCGGATCAACCACAATGCCCTGTTTAGTGATAATGTGGCCTAGCAAATTTCCCTCTGCCACAGTAAAAACGCTCTTTTTAGGATTGAGTGATATTCCATACCTCCTGCATCTATCGAAGATTTGTCTAAGGTGACGTAAATGATCGCCCCTGCATTTTGAAAATACAGTAACATCGTCTAAATAAACCACCACGCTCTGCCCTATTAGACCGCGGAAGGCTATGTCCATAGCTCGTTGGAAGGTGGCTCCTGCGTTGATCAATCCAAAGGGCATGCGTCTGAAAGCAAAGGTTCCCCATTTTGTCCGGAATGTGGTTTTCAATCTGTCAGGTTCAACTACCAAAACTTGGTTATAGCCGGAGAAGCCGTCCAATAGGGAAAACATCTCAGATCCAGATACAGCTTGTAATATCTGTTCCATGGGGGGCACCGGGTAGTTGTCTTTGTTTGAGGACCGATTCACATTGCGGAAATCTACACACAAGCGAATTTCACCAGACTTCTTTCGCACAGGTACCAGATTCGACACCCACGTGGAGTGACGAACTTTGAAAATGATGCGAGCATCTAAAAGCTTTTTAAGTTCTTTTAGAATCATTGGCTCCAAAGCTGGATGTATTTTCTTGAGTTTCTGTTGGAAGGGTTTAACTCCTTCCCTCATGGGTATTACATGTTGAATGATACGAGTATCGTATGTACGTAGATCTTCATATGTCCAGGCAAATACATCACGATACTTCCAGAATAGCTGGGTGAAAGCCCGTGCCTCTTCATCACTACAGTCTTTGCCAAGGTTAACAAACTTAGGGTTCTCATCTGACCCCAAGTTGACTTGTCGATGAGCCAATATGGAACTTTGCACTTTGGTGTTCGGAGGCCTGCGGAATCGGTTTTGCAGATCAAACATCTTTTCTAATGATACCACCCCCTTGGGCATAATGTTCTCTCTGTGTTCCTCATTCTTTTTCTGTAACGCACGCTCATGTTCTTCCTCATCAATTGCCGCGTCTTTGAATACTTCAGCGTTGCACATAAAATCCAAAATCTGGTGATCATCATTAAACACGCGTAAATTAGAAATATTGTCTGGCACAGAGG
Source organism: Pinus albicaulis (assembly GCA_034641835.2). Classification (NCBI taxonomy): domain Eukaryota; kingdom Viridiplantae; phylum Streptophyta; class Pinopsida; order Pinales; family Pinaceae; genus Pinus; species Pinus albicaulis. The sequence goes on from CM076574.1 coordinate 604,463,328, forward strand.
GCCTATATACAATTTCAATAGAAAAGCCGTCCCTCAAAGGCGTGAATCTAGCAGCAGCATTGGCCAGAGTATCTGCTGCTGCGTTGTGCATCCTAAGGACATATTTTATGCCAAATGCATCAAAACCAGAAATCAAACGCCATACCTCTTGTTGATACGCCTTTAAATGTGGAGATAAACAGTGAATAGTGTTGCGTACCTGGCGGGTGATGATCTCGGAATCTCCAATGACCTGCAAACATTTTACCTTCAAGTCCAGTGCCTTTTTAAGTCTGAGGATTAATGCCTCGTACTCAGCGGAGTTGTTGGTGCACTGAAACTCTAGCCGGCATGAGATCAAGTATTTATTCTTGTGCGGGTCAAGCAATATGCAACCAGCACCAGCTCCGTCATTAGTCTTGGATCCGTCATAATACAAGGTCCATAGGTCACTTTCTGGCTCCTTCAGGGCACTAGGCTGTGAAGGAGTTTCTACAAGTGGTAAGTCAGGGATTACTTGCTCCTCAGTGACAAAAGCTACTTCAGATTGAACCTCGGGGTCTATAGGAGACTGGGGGGTTTGGTAGCATCCAAATATTGACTCTAGAAAACACATGCTAAGCTCTTCTTGTGCAAAGCTGATGGGTTCATTAATGGCGTCCAGATCAGTGACAGTGTGTTTCATGTAAGGCTCACTTTCTACCCTGATTTGATTATTCCGCCCCTTGTAAGGAAGCCACAAGTGGGACCAGTCGGTGGCGAAGTAGCCTTGTAATTTGCTGGACCAATCTCTACTGAGCAATAGACCGTATGCTTCTGGAATATCAACAACCACAATGTCGATGCACTGATGGACCCTAGAGTCTGATGACAAGCGGATGATGACATTGTTCAATTCCCCTATGGCGGGTACTTGTGATCTATCGAGTTGTATGATTTTTGCATCAGTCTTCTCCGGGCGAATGTTAAGTTTCTTACAGACAGATAAAGGCATGACGTTTGTAGAGGCACCGGAGTCGACCAGACAGTTGTGGACATTGAAGTTGAACATCTCGAAGGACAAAAGGAACGGGGGGTGGATCCTCTAGAGTTGGTATTAATGGCATTCACTATGGATTGAACATCTGATCCGGCTTGCGCAGACGTATTGCTCACAGTCTTCGTAGCTGACGTATTTGCGAAAGCCTTAAGAATGAGCTCCTTTTGATTAGTAATGTGAGCCAACTCATAGAGAGAAATGTTTGCTCTCGTTTTCTTCATATCCTCAACAATGTTATAACTGGGTTCTGGTTGAGGGCTAGGCTCGGCGGAAGTCTTAGAGGATTCTGTCGGAAGTTTGCCCTTTTGACTCGCTCGGGTAGTGTTGTTGGGAAGTTTTTCCGGGGAAGATTGTTTTCCGTTCCCAGGGGGCAGGATCTTCCTTAGGAAAGCCCTTTTTTTGTCTTCATAAGACTGTTCGGGAACAGGTCCTTTGCTTCTGAGGCTATAATTCCGCACGGGCTGATCCTTGGGAGCATCTGCCATGTAAATATCGATAGGAGTAAGGTTTTCTCCACCTCGAATTACGTCAAAAGCAAGGATAGAGGATCCTGGTTCTTCATTTGAGGACAGATCTTCATCATGATCTGAAAACTCACCCTCCGTCACATCCCCTGGAGTTTGATCATCTAAAAGCTGATTAACTACTGCTGTCATGCTACCAATCCATTGAGGGCATGTTTTCTCGGAATGGGCAGCTTGGTGAAAAGAACAGAAATTATCTTTCCCTATCTCTTCCACATTTAGAGCAGTATTTGTGTTGGACGGAGGTCTGCTAGTATTGAGATTACTTTTTCTGAAAAAAGGTTTAGGTGGTCTACTACTAGTCGTGGCTTCTGCGCCCTTTCTCCTGAGGTTAGTGACTTCATTTGTTAAATGCTTGAGCGTTTTGGCCATGCTTTCAAAGTCAAGAGTATCTCTATCCCTATCAGTAGTCTTAGGAGTGGAGGACTGACCTCTTTTCGTGTTGGGCTTGTTATCATCTCGTCCTTCATGATCGATGGCTCCTATCGAAAGCATGTCCTTTTCCACAGCGAGATCAGCCTCATAATTAGCCGTAAGGTTAGCACGGGCTTCCCGTTTCACGAAAACTGCAATATCTCTGGGCAGGGCTTTGGTGTAGTAGTCAATGGTGATTGAGTCATCCAATGCTAAGTTGGGAGGAAATTTCTGCAGTATGGTAGCGAAGCGTTGGTTGAAGTCCTTCACCTTTTCCTTTTTTTGACACTTGATGGTGCTTAGCTCAGTTAGAAGCATGGAAGGAGTTTTATCTTCTGAAAACTTATGCAGGAAAATGCGACGGAATTGCTCCCATGAAGTGATGGAGGCACTGGGGAGAGAGCGGTACCAAGTGGCTGCCTTGTTTTCGAGGGTATGGGGAAACAGTCGACATGCGACATCATCAGACTGTACTCTCATGATTTGCAGAGACAAATAGAAACTGCTAATATGATCTTCAGCCAGGGTACCCTTTTCAGGGTCGAACTTTGGTAGATGCTTCTCCGGATGCCTAGGCAAATCTTGGAGCGGGCCTAAAAGGTTTAATGGGGATTGAGCCATCCATGCCAGGGGTTGTATTCTTCTCGCTCGCTGGTGTTGCCTAAACTGATGTTCAGATTCTCCTTCCGAACCCGAGACCGATGCTTCTGACTCGTGACGGGAGTGTTCGTCTTGGTGTCCCCCACGGTTCAGAAAATCTCTAAGATATCCCAAGTTGTTTACAGGAGGCCTCACTGGGTTTGGGTGGCGGTTGCGAGCTTGGTTTCCTTGGCCTCAGCCTCTATCTCCCCTCCCCCCGGCCCCTCGGCCTCTATTCCTATCTCCTTCATTTCTACGGGCTCTATTCCCCCCGTCTATATTTCCTCGGCCTCTGCCTGCCTCACCATCCCTGGGTGGGCGTTGTGCCTGGTTGTTGTTTTGTCGGGGTTGGTTAGGCTGGAAGTTGGGGAAAGGACCGGTGTCAGCAAACTCTTCACCCTCTTGGAGAACAGGATCGTTTTCCTCAACAGCGTGTGCGAGGTCTTCCAACATGAGGTTTATGAGCTCGGGTATAGTACTTGCAATGGCTCCGTTAGGGGTGATGTTCTTGGGCAGAGTCCTAGTATGGGTAAGGTATTCCATGATTGGAGTGAACCGTAACTGGTTGACAAGATCTCGGGCAGTTGGGCGTAAGGCTCTCAGCTGCTCCCTAGTGATTTCATAATATCGAAGCTCCCTCCCTGGAATATCTTCTCGAAGAGGAGGGTTAGTTTCATTGTTTGTGACCTCCCCTTGGGGAGTTTGTGATGGGATGTTTGTTGTGTGCTGGGAGGCTGCCATCCGGCCCTCCTTCTAGCGCCAATTCTGTTGACGGGAAAATTTGTCCGGCCAACAGTAGGGGATCTCCCCGGTAGAAAGTCCCAATTAGACCTTAAACCGTTCGGAGTAGGGATCCCGTCCGGAGTGTGGGTCCGGCTACCACTTAAGATGACTTCTCTTCGGTCTCAAAAGAACCTGCTTGAACCTGCGAACATACACTTATTCACCTGATATAGAATACGAGATTAACGTGTTAAACATGAATCAAACACTATGTGTAGCAAGATTATAGATAAAGCACATACACCTCAAGAGATGTCATTAGCAACACATCTTTTGTTGGGTAATTGCTTGTACAGTGGTCTGATCACACAAAAAATAGTTCTTGATGATAAGATACCTCTGCACTTCCTGAAAGATGAAACGAAATGCTAACAATCTAGTTTATTAACATTCATTAATATAACAGATAATAAGATAAACATCATTGATACAACACGGATAGCCATGACGTATAAACGATCTCATGAAAAGAACAGATTCATTAATCATAGGATATTCTGAAACTGTTGAAAGAAATACACAAGGTGTTCATAAAGCAAAACACATCATAACCATAGGGTATTTTAACAAGATTCTATATTCATATGCTCAAGTGTCAGATCTTTAAATACAATGCTTGTAGCTCCTGAGTTTCCCAAAAGAAAAAGCCCTTGTACAATGTCCCGTAGGAGTATTTATAATGCCAAAATTGTCTGTTGGGTTTCCTTGACTGTTCACCTTCTTGTCTTTTGGGCTACCTTGCGACCAACTCCTTCTGCGACCTGGGTAGATGATGCGATCTGCGACCTGGGTAGGAGATGCGACCTGCGACCTGTCCTGTTGGTGCGATTTGCGACCTGGTTCTTCTTGCTGCTCAGGACTTGCTGCTGCCGGGACGCGAACTGTTAATGTCAACCTGTTGTTCCCTAAGGAAATCCTGCCATGCCTGGTATTCTGCCGCTATGGGGGACACCAGGGGCACCTCCTCTTTCAGCCTATACATGCATTCCAAAGCGTTTGGTACTAGGGTCTCCCTCTTCTGTCCAATCTGATTTGAGAGTGACGCAAGCTTGGTATAAATCCGCGCTGGAGCGGCGATGAATTAACTGAGATGCTCTTGAGATGCGGAGGGCTCCGGATCAGCTGCGGCCTGCTTGATGGGTTGCAAGAATGTTTGAATATCCTGGTTTACTTGTTCCCAGGTTTTCTCGTCCTCTAATGCTCCAAGCGATGGGATGTGGTGCAGCGTATGCATTGAGTCGATACCACTAATCAGATGGTCGTACGAGGACATCACTTTGTCCAGGTCTTTAGTCAATTTGTCTCCAGATTGCATCGCTATGCGGAGTTGAACTTTCGCATCTTGCGTGTGGATCCAGTCCCTCTTAGGCAAATTTTCAGGTGCCTGAGGGTACTGAATGGTCCAACCCATCATCCTGTCCAAAGCCTGTGAAGCCTCTTTGAGCTGATCTTGTCTTTTCCTGGTTTCCATTCGCGCTCTTGCCAGAGGAGCGACTGTTTGTTTGATGGTGAACATCTCACCATATACCTGTCTCATAGTCATCTCCAATACCTCACACTCCTTGAAAATGGCAAGTGAGACTTCATTTGCTGGCAGAGCCTGTTTCCGAAGTTGCTGGACTTCCGCTTGCAATGCTGCTCTCTCCTGCTCTGCCATCTTTTCGCGTTGCTCGGCTGCGTGTAGTCTGTTTTGTAGAGCTACTATTTCTCTACTCATCCGGGTTACATTTTCTTCTGTAGCCGCAGCGAAGGCAGTACCTGCTGACGCTATCATTACCGGATTAGTCCTGGTATCCAAAACTATATCCTTACCTGTGGATACTGCAGATGATGCAGACGGACTATGTGCCAACGACCTCCTCTTCTCCTGACGGATCTTGAACGAAAACTGATCAAATGTGAGTCTGGTCAGGTCGAACACATCTTCTTCCTGTCCCTGGGGCGATCTAACATCAGAGAGTTGTGTACGGCCCAAAGGTACGTCGAGAGGAGTTACTTCAAGATCATCTAGCGTGTCATCTTCTCTTTCCTCCGTGTTCTTCTCTTCCTCTTCCTTCCTCCGCCGTTCAGCTTCTGCTGCTGCTTCTATCTCGGCCCTCTTCTTCTGTTCAGCTGCAGCTGCCTGCTCGGCTTTCCTTTGTCGTTCAGCCTCTGCGGCTGCTTCTATTTCGGCCCTCTTCTTCTGTTCAGCTGCAGCAGCCTGCTCGGCTTTATTTTGGCGTTCAGCCTCCGCCTTGTCCAACTCTGCCTTAAGCGCCTGTTCCGCTGCAGCTTGTGCCTCTTTGTCTTCTTTTTCTTTCCTGGCCTCTTTGGCCAGCTTCTTCTTTTGTGTTGCTGTTGCACTCTTTTGGCGTGCCTCCTCATCTTCTTTTAGCTTTTTCTCCCTTTCTTGCTGGGCTTTTGCCTCTGCTTCCTTTTGTTTGATGGATGGAGTTGGCCCTGTGTTGATTCGGGATTTCTTGAGTATGGATGAAGAGGCACCTCCTAACTGACGTCTTCTGTCTTCTAAGTTCTGATCATCTGAGTCTTCCTGGACTACGTCAATTCCCGGAGCAAGTTGTCTTTCAGCATTATACCAGTTTCTTCTCTCATCTTCCGCTGGGCGTTCAAGATGCTGATAAGTCCACTTGAGGTTGGCTCTCCGGCAGTGTTCAGGGACTATTTTCTGTGGGTCATATGTTCGGTGTTCAAGTGCCCCCAGCTGATAACTTCTCATTGCTTCTGCCTCTGCTATGACTTCCCTGAAGTCTTTAACTGTGAATGCACCAATGGTGAGGGGCAGAGTGGGCCACGGCTTCTTTTTGCCCTTAGACAGGATGTTGGAGAATCCGTGTGACATCTGAAAGCACACCTCTTGAATAAGCATTTTGTCTGTCACGAAGCGAGGCATAGCATGTGGCGCCTTGTAAGTTCCAAAGACTCGGATGAAGGTGTACCCAGGGAAAGGGAACCAGTGCGCCACTTTAACCAGAGTCTCCTTGGCCCGCCACGACATGCAAGGGGCGTCTTGGCAAAATAAATGTCTGTACAGAGCGGGAACAAATATTTGGGAAATCTGATCTATATCCTGTTTGTATTTGGACTCCCAAAATACCTTGAGTTGTAGATGAATTGCACGCGCCTGCTCGGAGTCCCAGTTGTGCTCCCATCCATCAAAATCTACTCGGGCGCAAACCACGTCTAGTAGGTACGAGGCCATGTAAAATTCAGCTGGCATTCCTTCTTCCGGGGCCAATGCCGAGTTCAAGTTGGTCTGCATCGACGTCATCAGTATGCCGGCCCAGTTGAAACGGGTGCCATGTGTTGTCACATACTCCATGATAGTTTCCCAACTGCCGCTGAAGGTGGAGCAATCTGGGCGCCCGTAAAGTCTGCAGAGCATGGCGGCAACCAATTTGTAAACCTTCCTTAGGCTCGCCACTGGGTATTCCTGGTTCTTTTTTACCTTGAACTTCTCGGGCTCCTCCCACCATTGTTTAATAGTATCAACTATCGGGACGGCGTGAGTAGCAGCCCATTCTCGAGTAAAATGCTGGTTTGGGCGAGGCAGTGAATAATAAATGTGTGCATCTGAGCCTACCAACGTAGTGAAAGCTCTGCCTTCATAATCTCTGATCACAAATTTCTCTGGGTCTGTCTTTTGTATGATCTCCGGACATGGGAATATGGCTGGATGCGCCCCTGCCAAATGTAGTTTGGACCTCTTTACCGCCAAGTATACTTCTCGGTCTGGGAGGTCTTCCAGAAATTCTTCTGGCAACTTGGCGAACTCCTGATAAATCTGGTACCACCTCATGCTGTCGTCTTTCGAAAAAGTACATAATGTATCTCGGAATATTGGGGGTGGGGACACCACCACCAGCTCATCAGTTTCTTCCGCTGTTCCCTTGTCCTTTCTCCGAGACCGCGGGGGCGCCATGTCACTAGAATCTGAGAGCACGGGTATGCACTCTATGTCTTCACCTGTCAAATTCAGAAAGGAGTCCCACGATAAGAACATCATGGCGCTTAAAACCAGTTACAATTTAGTGACAAAAACCTAAATGCGTTAAAGCAAAACTGGACTGGTGAGTCGCTGGGTCGCAGATCACACAAACAGGGCCCGGGCGCGATCTTGCGACCTCGCGACCTGGCGACCTGAGGTCGCTGGGTCGCTAGGTCGCAGATCTACGAAAACAAAGGAAAGTGCGACCTGGCGACCTGGCGACTAGGTTGCTGGGTCGCAGGTCGCAAATATGTAAAACTGGAGAAAATTGCGACTCTGCGACCTCGCGACTAGGTCGCTGGGTCGCAGGTCGCAGATTGTCTTGCCGGGGGTTTGGTGCGCGCGGCCTTGAACCCTTTTGCCTCCTTTCTCTTGGAAATTTGCATGGTTTCTGGGGCCAGGGAGAGCTGTGGCATGATTTTAAAGGTAAAGGGGTGATGCCATGGGATGAAATAGCAAACAGGGAGGCTTTAGGTAATTTATGTAATATGTAATTGGCAAAATATCAGAAAACATCAAAGCATGGCCAAAAGACAATTTATAGGCTACAAGGGGAGATGGGTTTAGTAAGAAAATCATTAGAACGGAAACAGCAGGAAGAAATGGCAACTTACCCGGGAAAAACTCGTCAGTTGAGCTGTCAGAGGCGTTTTCCTTACAAATCGCTGAATGTGAAAAATGCGACCTGCGACCTCCCTTTTATAGAAAGTCGCACGTGCGGGAAATTAATGCGGGTCGCTGGGTCGCAGATTCGTCAAACTTTGAGTTTTGCGACCTGGCGACCTTGCGACCTGGCGACCTGGGGTCGCTGGGTCGCAAGGTCGCTAAGTCGCGATTTTCGGAAAATGACCAAATTGCGACCTGGCGACCTGGCGACCTGGGTCGCTAGGTCGCTAGGTCGCAGTTTTCATAAGTTTATGTAATGTGCGACCTGGCGACCTGGCGACCTGAGGTCGCTAGGTCGCAAGGTCGCAATTTGCATGAATATTTACTTTTGCGACTTAGTGACTTAGCAATTTCTCTTTAGTTCTAAGGGGCTCCAAAATTTTAAAAGGGTAGTCTTTTTTGGAGGGTGTTGTAAAGGTTACAACAGACCCTTAGTTCTATGGAGTAGGTAGAAGTGTTTTATATAGTGAATCTCATAGCATTAACTTTAGAGTTGGATTGGGGCATCAAACTAATTATCATGTTCAGCTAATGGCTCTAAGACTTATCAAAAATAAAAATAGGGCGTGGACTAACTGTGGTCCACGCAGTGATGCTATAGTCCTGGGTTCCCATTGCTATTTCATTATATGGTGATGAATCCTTTGAAACCAACTTCATTGCACCATCAGGAGTAAATTATTTACTATAAAAATATCAATATAGCAATGAATGAGAGCAGAGTAGAAAGACAAATAAATTACAATAAAAGAGATAACAGATTGCTGCAGGTTACCTTTTGCAGCAATGGATAAAATGCATAATGTAACAGAGGCATACAAGGTATTGAGACCATAAGTAGCCAATTCATCCCTTAAGAATACACCCTAAAAATGTGTGCAAAATGGTCAACTTGGCCATTGTAAGTTACAACAAACTCTAGCAAATGGAGTGACCTTAAATAATGTGCTAAGGTGCCAGGCTACCAGCTAGGGGAGCACTCCTTCGATCTAGGTGATTCATCACTCATCATAAATGAAACCAATTATAAGCTCAAAATAGCAAAGGCAGTTAAGGCTCTTTATCAAATGACCCAACTATCTCTCCATACTCTCACCCATATCAGTATTAGTAAGTCAACATATCCCCAATAGGTCAAGGTGAGCTAGCTCATACTCTCCAAGGAAGTAGCCAATTCACCCCTTAAGAATACACCCTAAAAATGTGTGCAGGATTGTCAACATGGCCATTGTAAGTTACAACAAGCTCTATAAAATGGAGTGACCTTAAAAAATGTGCTAAGGTGCCATCTAGGGTAGCACTCCTTCGATCTAGGTTATTCATCACTCATCATAAATGCAAACCAATTACAATCTAAAAATAGAAAAGGCAGTTAAGGCTCTTTCTCCAATGACCCAGCTATCTCTCCAAGAATAGGAAACAATGGTTAAGGGGAAATAAATAAACTTAGGTTACTATAACTAACCCCCCCCTCCCCCCCCCCACACCCCCATAAATGAATCAACCTCAAAATAAAAAATAAAAAATAAAACAATTACATTTGTTAGGAAATGAAGCAACCTAGGATTGTGTGCCGAGTGGAATCCCCTTTAAAACATACCTCTTGACCATGGCAAGGAGTTGCACTCTACACAATTAGGCCTAACATCTTTTAGGCCATAAAACACTTCTTTAGAATAGATCCCTCTTTGTACAAACAAATCAGATGAAGGTGAACACAAGGAATAATACACTACTTGTTGTTTGTTTCTTTTTACACACTTAACTCTTTCTTAACTTGATGAGTATCACATTGGAGAAGGGGATATACTAACTAATGAAAATGGCTTCCATTTTATGTTCTAGAATAGCAACATTATTATGCCAAATAGGCCTCAAAACCTTGCATCATATCACTAGCTAAGACTACCCATCATATATCATAATAGCTCTAGAGGGAAATTTTCCTATCATGAATAAACCACACCATGAGGAAATACTTATGTGTTGTTTTATATTCATAGGAGTATATATTGTGTTTTGCTGTAAAATTATATATATCAAGTTTTGTTGTAAAAGGTGTTTGCTGACAGATAGTCAGGGTCACTATCATCATATGTTTCCTTGACACTTGAATTCCAACCATAAAATGTTTGTTCTTTGGAAATTCCAAAATCTACCATGGTTGCTCTCATAAGATGGTTTAACAATATATTGGCAGAATTAATGCTACGATGCACAACTGGTGGTACAACCCCATAAAATGGTAAAATACTCAATTTTAGCTGATCAACTGCTACATGCTACCCAAAAAAACTTGAATTTGGACCCATTTCAGGAGTCATTCAGACCTGTAGATACAATTATCTAGCATGATAGAAACAAGTCTCATAGTGCATGCTTGGCTGCTCCAACAAAGGCATTACGTAAAGCCCTACAAGAAGTCCTTTTTGCATGTTCATCTTCCATATTTGATGCCATTAAAAGCCTCTGAAAAATCTCAGCCTAGGCTCCACCTCCAAGTTTCACATCCTAATCACTGCACCGCTAGAATGAATGCCCCAAATCACTACAACCTACACATACCTGGTGGTCAGATCTTAGGAGTCTAGCTTAGCTTCAGGCATGGTTTCTAGAATTATTTTAGAATGTTTGAGAGTGTTGACCAAAGTTGTCTTTGATGTAAATAAGATGGCAAGCACTGTTGAAGCATGTCATAGATATTTGACTATATGATGCCCTAGCAAAACCTAATGGTTAAAATACCCTTGTTATATATGCCTCTATCTATATGATGACAAGCCCCAGATCCTTTTGATGTCCTAGTATTTGTTGAAGAATTTTCCTAATCTTGAAAACCTTAAGAAATATGCCTTAGGCTACTGGTATATGGGCTAGTTTAACGTTGAATAGTTAACTGAAAAGGGACCACTGTGGACCGAAATCAAAGGTTGTTTTGACCATTGTATCTTCTGAAAAAAAGGATTTGTTTAGGCCTGTTTTTCAAGGACTAATTGAAAACTTTTTTTTTTTGGAATATTGAGCTCCAAAGACAAACCTTATTATAGTTTCAAGATTGTCTTCATATCAGAAATTGAAGGCCAAAATCAGATCAGTCAAAGGATTTTAGTGAGACCTGTTCTAGGCTTGTGCAAGCTAGTATGGAAGAACAAAATTAATGGTTGATTTAGCTCAGCAAAACGAATAGATTTGACAACAAATTTAAAGAGCAGACTTAAGCTAGCCTGGTTTGTCTTAAAGGACAGACTTGAGGACTACCTGAAGCACACACAGTGTTAGCAGAAGAGAAATCAGTGTATAAATGAGTTTCACAACAGAAAAAAAGAAGTGTGACAGCAGTAGTAACATGAGCCTACTATGGTGGGAATTGCAGACACTCAAAAACTTGTAAATCCACCATCATCTAATGACTGAAATAAATTCAATAATAAGCATGCACAAGACGACACCTTAAAAATGCAAATTTTAATACATTTGTTGAACAGGTCTACTAAATGTCAGGTCGGCTCTCTAGCACTTAAGTCGGCTCTTAAGGCAACCAACATGTCCTTTCATTGTGGCAAACAACTATAAATACCAAAGTAACCTCGTCACTCCTAGTCAAGAAAAACTCGGTCAAGGAAGTACAAACAAAAGTTCAGTAAAGAGGAAAGGTGTTTGGGTTATATCTTGTGAGCTAAATTTAACTTTTGTTACATTCCTTATCTTAGACCTTCGAAGATAGTAATTTTGGCTCTGTAATACTGAGATTCTCGGCCCTTGTGGAACCTCTGACACTCGGCCTGTGGAAGTACTAAAATACACAAACCTGCAACTCTGTTCCTCAGACTTGTAGCATAGTTGCAGACCTGTTGATCACAGAACTGACCTACTAAAGGCCTGAAATCTCAGACTTGTAGCTCTCAACTCCTCTATAGCTCGGGTCTGTAACCAAAATTTATTACCCTCTATGGAATTCGGCCTATCAATCATTTCAGGACTTCATTTGACCTTTTGAATGTGGATAGGGCTCTAATTTGTTGAAACTAGGCTCAGAATTTGGAACTATCCTCATATCAGAAGCAGATCCTCCTTTGGTGAAGTAAGACCTTAAATTTGTATACCAGATTCCCTTTTGTAAGAGTACAGATCTCATATTAGTGGCAGATCTGAAGACACCACAGTGAAGCAGTTCTTGAACCTTTTAAGAGGTGTTGGAGACATTGTTTTTGTTTGGGCATATTGAACTTGGAGACATTGTTGGTGACTCTTGAAGCACTTAAAGACATTTGTTAAATAGAACAGACCCTGTGATCATCCTTGGAGCAAACCTTGACAGGCATTCTAGAAGTAGATCTTGGACACTGAAACTGACCTTAGAAGATACCTTGAAGAGTGTTGAAACAACTTATTGAAGATGTCCTGTGGAGAAGTATCTTTGGAGTCTTTTTGGTGTAGTGAAGATGGATTGCTTGAAATCTTTGTAGTTTGATCATCCCTTGTGATAGCAAAGAAAATTATTTTAGTTTGTGCTGGAGATAGCCCTTGAATTGTGAGATAGTAACCTTGTTAAGGTCATATTGAAGTAGTCTTTGGAAGAAGTTGTTAAAGTTCAGACCTAAGAAACCCTAATTGTAACAACATTGTTGAAGTGCCCAAATGAAGTAACCTTGAAGAAGATTCCTTATGTATATGAAGAGTCATGGAGACACCTTTTGGTGCTAAGCTGATGTTAACTTGCATTCCTTGAGCATAGTGAAGAAGATCCCTTGTAGGCTTAGAAGTGTTTATGCCAATCAAATTTCCCGAACTATCAAGAAGAGGACCAACAATGGTCCTTTACCATCTGTTTGAAGCACATTGTGTATTAGATGGCCAGTTGCAGCTGAACTTATCTACCTGGAAAGCCCATTAATGATAGCAGTCATCAAGGTGTGATCCAAACCAAATGGATTCCCAATTGCATACACTTTTTGTCCTACAAAAAGATTTGCAGAAATTTCAATTGCCATGGGTATCAATTTATCTTTTGGCGCATTCATCCATAATTATTATAGCATCATTTTTCACCCTCATGTGATTCATGATTGTCTTTATGGCTTTGGGCACCCATTCCCACAAACTTGAACAAATTCATTAAAATACAGTGTTAAAATTCCCATACGTGGGTATGCCCAGACTTTTCCGCATGTATACGCGAGTCCACATGTACTTTTCCGCATATGCCATTAAAACTATTAAAAGATATAAAACATTCCCTATTTTCAGGCTGGGTTGATGGTTACTCCAGTAGTTCAACCACCCCAGCACGTGGCCAACTGTTTCCAACTGATTGAAACTACTTTGAGGGAGTATAAAAGCCCCTCATATGTATGGCCTAAGGGAGAGAGAAATTTTATAGATATTATACTCTGTTGGAATCCCTAATTCAAGTCTGATTTCCCGTGCCTCCTGCACTTTCCCAGATTTATACAGGAAACCCTTGTTTCCTGGAGATGTTCATCCATTTATATGCCATCTCGAGTGCACAAGTCTTGAAAGTATCTTAGCGAGGCAAGGGCAGGACGGATCCGGACGACGGTCTGCTCAAAGATCGTGGAAGGATTCAGGTAATCTCTCCACTCTTTATTTCTGTACATGCTGTTCGCAATAATGAAGAACCATCTTGTTCCTGAACTTATGTGTTAGTATCTATTTGTATATGTGAAAAGATTGATTATTAAGCAGTTATTATCGTTTATATCATATTTCACATAGATTAAACTAATGTTTAGGAGAAATATATGCTGTACAACTAGGTTTCCGTGCATGTTCTTTCTTGTTTTCCAGGTTGAAGAAGGGAGAAGGGTTGATGGGGGTTTGGACCTCGCAGGATCTACATCAAACGTAGGACTACGGGTGAGTTCTGCTATCATTGTTATCTAGTTTTTAGCATTCAAGTGTGATTGTGTCTGAGTCCTTCTGAATAGCATGCCCTGATCTGTGGAGGTTTTGACCCAACAAACCTCTAGGGTGATTTTCCCCGAAACAGAACTGGCGACTTCGCTGGGGACCACATTCTTGTGATTCCCCTATTGGGTGGTTTCAATTGTTTGAAAGGTTTCCAACAGTTTTAACTTTTATTTCCAGTCCAGTTAACTCTTTCTCAGTCAGACTGAAGACCTGGTTCCTTATCCAGGCTTGATCTTTTTTATTTTTTATTATTTACCTTTTCATACGTGGTTTTGTCTGTACACAGACGCGTATACACACAGTTTTTGTTAAAGGGAGTCGCGTATACGCGGGCTTCCTTTAACACATTCGCATATGCACGCTTGTTTCCAAAATGTCAAGTAGCGTATGCCTGGGTTAATTTTGAAATTTTGGATTTATTGGCTTTTTAGTCCGGTCTGCCTGTGGAGACCTGTTCCTGCAGTGTCTTTGTATCCTCTGGATTGTGTTGAAAGTGGTCTTTGGTCTTTTCTCTCTCTTGTTTGATTGAAAACTAGCTTATCTGGAAAATCTTGTTTCTTGTGCTTGCATTTCGGGTTCAAGTACCAAGATCTCTTCCTAGGGATTCTTGGTTGTTCTGCTTCATCAGAACAAAGAGCCTCTGCTCATTTACTCTTTCCTACCTTTGTGTCTTACTTTGCACTTTGATTTTTGCCCATTTCTTGGTTGGTTTTCTTGAGTTCAGTTGACTAGGTCTTGTTGCAACTTTTGAAGAGTCTTTCTTGGTTCTTTGAAGTTTTTGTTTGCTGCAAGGTTGTACTATTCTTCTAGGCTGAGTTACTGAGTTTCATGTTTTCTTTTGCTCATATAAATCTTGCTACTAGCTAGCACTATAAGATTTGGAGCATTTTTGAAGTTTTGCTTGAAATTAAAAGTTGTGTGGCTTGGGATTTGATAGTTTTCTTGGTCTCTTCGAGCTCTCCTATTTGTAAAATTTAAAAGCTCAAAAAACATTTTGTTTTATTATTTGCTTTTGTTTTGCATTTTTTGTTTTCGTTTCATTATATCTGTTGAAGCTTTGTTGAGATTTCTTGCCTTTGGTTTTTGACTTGATTTTGGAAAGGAATTGTCATTGGTTTCTTCCTCTTGTTTTAAAGCATATTTTGATGTCTTCATATTGAGATTTTCTGTTGTTGGGAACTAGTTTTGTGGACAATCAAAAATATATAAAACTGAAGGATTTTTGGGAAATTTCTCTCTGCTTTAGTAGATTTTGCATCTTAGAATTTGCATGCTCTTAGTTATTTGCATTAAGTGCACTTAAGCATTTATTCATTTTCATAGTTTTTGTGAGTGTGAAGTTTGTTATCTGAAAAGAGAAAAAAAAAAAAAATTTAGTCTCGTAGAACCTGTGTAGAAGTTGCTTTTCATCGAAAGACAATTACTGCATTTGCATGTAGTTTGGTTTTTATTAATTTCTTTTCTGCGTCACAAAACACCATGAGTTTCATTTCCGTATCCCTTTGACTTAACACAACAGCCAATTAAAATAAGCGCTATAATTTAAAAGCAACTAGCAAGTTTTTATTAAGTGTCATACACCAACTAGCTAGGTTGTAGGGCCTTGGATTAGGTGAGTGGAGAGTTAACTCTCCAAGGCCACTCAAACAAAACATAGAAGTTGATTAATTGAGCGAAATCCAACTCAGTTAGGTGGATCGGGAAAGCTCTCCTCCAGAGAGTCAAGCGCGAGGGGAAGTGAAGGCTGAGAAGAGAGATACCCCCTCTCTAATTTGCTGGATCTAACCTCAAGACCATTCCGCCCGGATTCTGACATGGATTGGTGCCCATAGTTGCCACTCCTAGGTTCCACATAGGTGACTACGGGGGGGAATACCCGTGGTACCTGAGGCAGACGTCATATCACTTTCAGTAGTACTTCTGGGAGGTGCCCTTGCGAAGCTTGGGTACTTGTGCCGGCAAAGGCTGTCGTAAGGAGGTCGGCGTAACTATTTCTGTTACCTTCGCTAGTAGGCCTGGGCCATAATTATCCCAAACTACTTTCGGGAGGTCCTATTCTTTGCTTTCTTGTATTTTGGTGTCCGGTCCTAATCACCTGGAGCGGAAATACCTGAAGAATGTTTGCTTGATTGTATCTCAGGGATTATTTTTTGTAGTGAGTGCTCTTTGCTCCTAGCTTGCTTAGCTTTATACTTTTTTTTAAGTCTAATTAAAATTTGTTAAAGTGGCTGATCAAGCGCCACGTCGATCGAGGAGAATCCGGGGTTTATCTCCCGAGAGTCCATAGCCTTCTTCAAGAAGGCGTAGGAGTAATTTAGCAGGTGAGTATCACCCTATGGCGTCTAACGCAGTGGAGAGAGATCCTCCACAAGGGTCTGAAGGTTTCGTAGCTGGTTCTGGTGTTGGTTCCAAGAGGAGCGCTCCGCTCACCTCACGAGTATTATTTCTGCAGGAAGAAGAAGTACAGGTAGAGGAAGTGTCTCAACCCTCTGAGTCACTTCCATCTCCTCTTCCTCTTGATTATCCGTTTGTTGTTGAATACATCAGACCTGAGTCAGAGAGACCTGAAGATCCTCCATATTATACATACCTTTCGATGGCCATGACTGGGAACGCGGCTTCTGCTGTGAGTGCTGCAGGCATTTAGACTCCTGCTCTGTTGAAGGAGGGGACACTATTGCTATATCTTTGATTGCTTCTAGTGCTACTGTGTTTGGCTCTGGTTTCACCCAAGCACATGCTTCTCATTCTGGTCCCTTTTGTTTTTGAATGCCGACTAGTGGGATTCCTTCATTTTCCTTTTCCGCTGTTGCAGCTGGATCTACACCCATGTCTTCCATGGATAGTGGATCAAATTCTTTTCATGGGTTCCCCTTCGGAACTGGACATATTCCTAGTTCGAATCCTTCTTTAGGGTCCGTTCCGTTTACTTCTCAGACTCAGAGTTTCAACCCTTGGTCTGGAGGTCAGAGTTCGACTACTTTTACAGGTTGGAACCCTGTATTCACTACAGCGGGGGTAGGGAATCAGTTTTACGCTGGTCACCAAGGGAATGCTTATTTCCCTTCGTTGAGTGCTTATCAGACTTTTTCCCCTCTGTCTAATGCCTGGAACCCCTATCAGGGGCTTTCCTCTTCATTTAATACTTTAGGAGGGGGAACTGGTCCGGTCTTTGGTAACTTTGCATTGGGAGGAGGTTCTTTTCCTTTTTCTACGAGTTCTTTTTGGCAACCTAGTGCCTCATCAAATCTAGGGTATTCTTTTCAGAATGTTGGGAATTCATCCTATCAAGGATGGAATCATCAGGCTTTGCCTCGTTTACCTTTTCTGGCAACGTTAAACTTTCCAGATCTGTCGAAATTGACGAATGATCTGATTCGGTACAGTCTGGGGTGGCCTCCGGTCCCGACAAAACTACCTTCAGACATTCCAAAGTTTGAAGGCAAGAATGGAGAGGATCCGACTGATCACATCACCACCTTCCATTTATGGTGTTATTCTAACTCCCTGATCGATGATTCGATTAGGTTGAGATTGTTTCAACGCACCCTAACTGGAAACACTGCCAAATGGTATATTGAGCTAACTGGGGGCAGTTTTGCTACATTTGGAGAACTGGCTGTTACATTTCTTAATCATTTCCAGTTGTTCGTCCATTATGATGCCGGGACTGAACTCCTAGCTAATTTTAAGCAGGACGACGCAACCCACATTTCTGACCACATTTAGGAATGGCGGAGAAGGAAGAGGCTTATTAAAGCTCATATTCCAGGGGAATTCCTTTTGGAATGGTTTCTGAAAGCTCTGCAGTCAGACATTTCTAAAGATGTATCCCTGTCTGGGGTATTTTCTGAGGAACATGCTATTTTTAGGGCCCAGCAGTTGGAACTGATATATTCTCAGTCTGGGGTCCTCCATAAATATTTGCCCAATGCTCCTCGCTCCAAATTAGATTTATCGAAAACTAAGCCTGGTCCTCATGGTGATGGACTTATCGGGTCGATCAATAGTGGTGGAGCTAACCTGCTTACTCAATTGCAGCAGTTGTCTATACAATCTGCTCCTTCTGGTCAGGTTGTTCCTGCTGAGTCATCGCCTTCCCAATCTTTGTCGATAAATGTTGTCCAAACCTCCGATCCCAAATGAAATCAACAATCCGAAGGGAAGAATAAGGGACGGAAAAAGGGCAAGAATGGGAAGGGTAATTCAAATAAAACCAACGAGCATGTTGGTGAGGGTCCAAAGGATAAAAAGAAAGTGAATTTTCCATGCAAGCTGTGCGCTGGAGACCATCTCACGCACCTTTGCCCCAAAATTTAGGATGCGCAGCGCTTGTTAGCTCAGCAGGGTTCTTCCAGTTCCCAGGTTGTGTTGACAAACCCTTTTCCCCAAGGGCAACAACTAGTTGTTGGCGCGAATCAAAATCCTGGGGCTTCCTCTGGGGGCACCCAGGAAGGGGAAATTCCATCAAACATATTCATGATGAGTGCTCACGTGGATGTCTCTACGAGATCTCGTGATTATGGTGAAGAAGATTCTTCGAAAGCTAAGGGTGCTCCCGATGCTACTGAGCCGCTTCACATTACGAGGCCTACTGTTGAGCCTATACCTCGGATGCCCAAAGAATCTACTAAGCGTTCAACGATTAATCCAAATGCTAGGGCTGCCCAGAACTACTCTATTGTGGAGGATCTGGCGCAGATTCCTTGTGCCATGTCGGCTTTAGAGGTGCTCCAGTCTTTTCCAGCTCAGCGCAGCGCACTGCTCACTGCCATTGGGGCTATTGATCCAAAAAATTCTCTTATGATTACATTTGATATGTCTAATTTTAAGAAGAGACTCCCCCATCATATGGCTTTTCATATTAAATCATTGTACCGAAAGTGAAATATCTTTCGGACGGTTGTTGATGAGGGTGCTTCCACATGCTTGATGTCTCTCACATGTTGGAAGACGATTGGATCTCCGAAATTTTTTCCATCTACCACTCTTCTGACTACGTTTGACGGTCATTCTCATAGACCGCATGGTATTGTCCTAGCTTTTCCCATCTGTGTTGGGGGAAAAATTGTGAATATAGAGGTTGAGGTAGTTGATGCAAGCTTGGACTACAACCTTTTGTTGGGGCGAAACTGGATTTATGAGATGGATGCCATTGCATCCTCATTATTTCGGATTATTTGTTTCCCTCACGAAGGGAGGATTGTTACAGTGGACCAACTGGACTATCCTCCTGTAGACCCGAATGCGTCTACTGACCCATCTGTTCCAAAGTTGGATAATACTAAGGCGCTTGTTGAGAATTTAGGGGTTGGAATTTATTCTTCCTTGATGGGTACTTTCGATATTCCTCCTCCTATGGTTCATATAAATGCAATTTAATCCTCCAAGGCTCCTCTTCGAAGAGAGTTCTTCAGAACTCATTATTTTTCGGACCCTTGGACCTTACCTTCCCCTACCGCCACATTAGCGGAAGGTCAAGTGGGTGGAATGGCATTTCCAATGTCTGTAGCTGAGATTGCTTATCAGTCTATTGTTGACTCTGCAGAATACATCCCAGATCCTCTTTCACTAGAATAGTTGGATGGAGATGTGGCTCCAGCTTGGACACCTAGTTCTTCTTCTGCCCAGGATTGCCTTGATACCACTCTTCCATCTGAAGAGGCCATCCTGGAAGCTATGAATAGTATAGATAGACCGTGGGATGATTTGCATCATCGGTCTTACTTTTTACCTGATTTGAGCGAAGTTGAAACAAGTTTTCCAAGCCCTCTGTCTCCTGGTCCTGTTCGCCCAGTCTTGAACCCTTTAGCACCAACACAGGTATATGCTGAAGGGAACATGGCTATGATTTCTCCAACTATCCCAGTGAACATTTCCAGGGATCCCAATATTATTGAGAATGTCTTCATCGGAGCTGAATGTTCCCGTGAAGAGATGCAGATTTACACCGAACTCTTTAAAGAGTATAGGGATGTGTTCACTTGGTCTTATGAGGAAATTCTTGGTATAGATCCATATATTTTCCAGCATGAGATCAAGACTTACAAAAACGCTAAGCCTGTGAGGCAAAAACTTTGTCCGGTCAATCCTAGGAAGGCGGAAGCTATCAAAGCTGAGGTGGAGAAGCTGCTTAAGGCGGGATTCATTTTCCCTGTTCCTTTGACTGAATGGGTTTCAAACCCTGTTCCCGTAGATAAAAAACAAGGAAAAATTCGAGTTTGCATTGATTTCAGAGACCTTAATAAAGCATGTCCTAAAGATAATTACCCCACACCATTTATCGATCAGATCATTGATGAGTGTGCCGGTAATGATATTTTCTCCTTCATGGATGGTTTCTCCGGATATAATCAGATTACTATCCGTCCTGAAGATCAGCATAAGACTGCCTTTATTTGTCCCTGGGGTACTTTTGCATACAAGAAGATGCCTTTTGGTCTTAAAAATTCTGGGGCTACGTTTCAGTGGGCCATGTCATATGCCTTCCACGACATCAAAAAGATTATCGAGGCGTATTTGGATGATTTAGATGCTCATTCTCGAAAGAGGATGGATCATCCTGCTCACCTCCGTCAAATATTTGAACGATGTCGTTTCTATAAGATTAGGTTGAATCCGAACAAGTGCGTTTTTGTGGTTACATCCGGTCGGTTATTGGGATTCATTGTGTCTAGAGAAGGGATTAGGATAGATCCCTTCAAGGTTGAGGCAATACTTCGGTTGCCTCCCCCGTCCTCTGTTCGTCAACTTCAAAGTCTACAAGGAAAGTCTAATTTTCTTTGGAGATTTATCGTAAATTATGCTGAAGTTACCAAGGGATTTATGAGATTGTTGAAGAAGGGAGTTCCATTTCTTTGGGATGACTTCGCTCAATGCTCATTCGATGCTTTGAAAAAAGCATTGACCTCTGCTCCTTTATTGAGTCCACCTGATTATAGCAGGGATTTCCTTTTGTATCTTGCAGCAACAGAATCTACTATTGGTATGGTTCTGGTTCAGGAAGATGATGCTCTTGCTGAGCATGTTATATACTATCTTAGTTGAGGATTGGTAGGACTTGAACTCCGGTATACTCCGATAGAAAAGTTAGCTTTAGCAGCAGTTCATGCTGTGCAGCGACTCCGGCATTATATTATTCTACGAAAAACTTATGTTTTGGCAGCAGCCAATCCATTTCAGTTTGTCCTCAGTAGGCGAGTGATTGGGGGCAAATACAATAGATGGATTGTGATTTTGCAGGAATTTGATCTTGATTTTATGTCTGCCAAGTCCAAGAAATCATTGGTTTTCACGGAATTGATCTCCGAGTTTCCCTGTGGGGAGGAGATAGTCTATGATGAATCCTTTTCGGATGAACATTTGTTTCTTATCTCTCCACAGGATCCTTGGTATGGAGATATCATCGTGTATCTTCAGACTGCGAAGTTTCCCTCTACTTTTTCGAAAGTTGAGCGTCGTAATTTGCGTCACGTGGCTAAGAATTACTTGATCATTGGTGATGCTTTATACCGTCAAGGGGTTGATTCAATCCTGAGAAGCTGCTTAACTCTCGAAGAAGTTGAGGCTGTGCTGAATGATTGCCACAGTGGAGCTTGTGGTGGTCATTTATCTGGGCTTGCTACAGCCCAAAAGATCTTGCGTGCTGGGTACTTTTGGCCTTCGATTTTCAAGGATTGTATGGAGTCGGTCAAAAAGTGTCATCCATGTCAAGTTTATACTCGAAAAATGTGCACTCATCCAGCTCCGCTTTTTCCAGTCATTACTATCAGTCCCTTTACATAGTGGGGTATTGATTATACTACTTGTAACCCACCTTTGGCTAAAGGTCACAAGTACATTATTGTAGCAGTAGACTACTTTACAAAGTGGGTCGAGGCTATGCCTACTTTTGGGAATGATGGTGAGACTGCAGCTCTTTTTATTTTCAACCATGTTATTGCCCGTTTTGGTATTCCTAGAGAGATTGAGATTGTCACTGATCATGGCAGTCATTTTCAGAATAGCATGATGGCTGAGTTGGCTCTAAAATTGGGTTTCCGGCAGGAGCATTCATCTCCGTATTATCCTCAAGCCAATGGGCAAGTGGAAGCCGTGAATAAATCCTTGAAGACAATTCTTCAAAGGACAATTGATAAAGCTAGATCCAACTGGCATATTATGCTATATTCTGCACTTTGGGCATACAAGACGTCAGTGAAAACTGCAACTGGATTTACTCCGTTTCAGCTAGTCCACGAGTTGGAATCCGTATTTCCCATTGAATGTGAGATTCCTTCTCTTAAGTTAGTTGTTTAACTTCTTCCTGACACTTCTAGTCTTGAAGAAAGGCTCCTTCATCTGGAACATCTCGATGAGCAGTGTCGGGATGCCACCACGATGAATGAGGCGCATAAAAACCGAGTTAAAGCTCAGTACGATAAGGCAGTCAAACCTAGGGTTTTTTCAGAAGGTGACCTTGTTTTGGTCTATGCCCAAGAAAAAGATGCCCTGGGGGTAGGAAAATTTAAGTCTATGTGGTATGGCCCCTTCATTGTTAAAAAATTCCTTAAGAAAGGGACCTATACCTTGGTTGATTTTGAAGGGAACGAGTTGCCGGAGCCCAGAAATGGGCTCTATTTGAAGAAGTATTATGCCTAGGCTTCGGCCTAGCATGTTGCTTTTTTATATAGTAGTTTTGCTTTGTACATATCTGGTTTTTCGATCTTTGATGGGATGGTGATGCTTTTGATCTGCTTTGGCAGGTTGTGTCAGATGTCATGAGTCATTTTGGTTTCGCCGATGGTGCTAGTAGACACACCCGGAACTTAGCTTCCACGGCTTCGGTGCTTCATTATCCATCCGATCAGCTGTTAGTATCAAGAGGGGTCTGCATTGGTCCTGCTTCCAATAACATAGCAGAATACACTGCAGTTGTTTATCTACTCTCGGAGGCAATATCTTTGGGTGTTGATTCGTTGGTAGTTTTCTTGGACTCTTAGATGGTGGTGTCGCAGTTGAACAATACTTATCGGGTTCGAGATCCATTTTTACTCCGGTTTTTCTTGAGGGTACGTTTGTTACAAAGATCATTTCAATTTTAACTTTCATTCATATTCCTCGAGCTGATAATTGGATGGCAGACTCATTAGCTAATCAAGAAATTGATTGGCATATTAATCATTCCATGCAATAAAATTTAATCATCAAAAACATCATACAATTTTATACATTTGTCACATCACATCAAACATCGTTGTATATATATCATCAGAGTGTTCAAAAAAAAAACTATACAAAATTTGGATCCATAAGTCATACAAAAATTGGGCTTATGCCCGATCATGTTCAGTCTCAAAAATATACAGTCATCTGGTATGTCATATCTATCTACTCCTGAGGTCCCTTCCCAAAAGTTGTGTTCCTATAGAACACGATCACAGTGGCAACACGGCGGAATAACCGCACCCAGTCTCGGGGCACTCCTACCACCCGTCTCTCGATGGCTTCAGGCAGATATTCCACTGCAACCATAGGTACTTGGCGGGTTAATCCCTCCAAGTTCCTTTGTACAGCCTGGAGGGTTCTGTCTGGATCTACTGTATCTGCTTCGCCTCTGCGACGCTTGTGTCGCGGGTAACCCTCAGGTCGAACTGGTCCAATATTTGTATCATGATCATTTTTAAATTGTAAGTCATTATGAATCCAATCAAAAACATGTTTGTTTTCCATTTTTTCATACATATCTGAAAAAATCCAAAAAAATTATATAAGTCAAAAAATTGCAAACTTACCGACTGTGCGCCATGCCACGCCTGGTGGAAGGACAAGATCTGGATCGCCACGAAAGTCCATCCCGGCATAGGGATAGTCGTCCACAGCGATGATTTGTTCTCCCCACCAAAGGAAGAACTCATCATCCCAAGTGGTCCGGGGAACTTCACTTCCCCCCAATCGCTTCATCATGTCTGCCCAACGGGCAATTCTTGGGTCTCTCGGGCTGCTGATGATAGAGATCACTTTAGGTCTCAGCCCAGGAATCTTCTCAAAGAAGAATGTCATCAAAATTGTACCATATCCAAAATGTTTTGTCTTTTCTTTTCGAATAGAAGTCAATTTTTTCTTCATGTTCATCAGTAGAGCTGTGCACCAATCATATACATGAGTTAAGCATTCCACTGCTATACTCATTTGAGTCCTGGATGCCTGGTGTAGGGAAGCAGATCCTGCTACTCTCCCAATGGTAAAAAGGAGGATTTTTATGTGCAAGTCTCTTAAATATTTGATTGCAATTTGAGTTCCCACTTTCTTGGAACCCTCTACGCAGTAGACGTGGACGTAATCTTCCACGGTTAGCCCTCCCAAAGGCTTACGATGCAAGTCTACTGGCTCCCCCCTCTGGGAGAGTCCAGTAATAAAATATATATCTTCCACCTCGATGCGTATGGGCATCTGATCTATGATGAAGCAGTCTTCTTCCGGCTCCCAATAGTTCACAAGCATTTCGAGCAACTGGACATTACTCTTCATATTTGGCATTTTGAAAAACTTGAGCAATCCGCAATTTCGGAGAATATTTAGTGATGCTCGGTCCCACATGACTTCTTGATCAATAGCACTATGTTCACGCTCTCTCCATTATATGGTCATCCTCAAAATTTTCAATAATTCGTTCATTAGCTACGCATTTTTTCATTTTGGGTTGCGCATACACGACTTTCTTTGTGCACAGTCGCGTATATACGTGACTTGGTCATTATAAACCCGCGTATGCGCAAACCCGTGATTTTTAGCAAGTGATTCTACGGTGAAAATTTCTAATTTTTAACTTATGAACGGAAAAAATGAATAACAAGGATGGTTTATGAGCTTACCTGAAAAATTCGGTGAAGTTTGACGGTCGATTGCTCCTGTTTTGACGAAAGAGGCTTTTTTCTCCAGAGCACTTTTTCCCAAATCAGCAATGTAACAATGAACCAAATATGAGGTAATTTGTCTATTTATGCCCCAAAAAGTTGAAAATTTTCGCAAAAATTTGTTATGCTTATTTTTTTCAATCTATCTTAAGCTGCATAACCCGGATGCTTGGAAGTGCCTAGATTGGTATATTTTCAGGTACATTTTGACGAATTTGAGATTTTTTCCGGTTTTTGATCCATGACTGCTAACCCATCATGGCAGGTATATGATCTTCACTGGCATATAGGTTAGGGAATCCACTTTCCATTGCATTTTGCATACTAGCCTCCATTCTGATCACTTGCCATAGGGTCAATCCCATCAAGTCATGAGTATTACACCCATTTCACTCGCCGATTATTTAATCATGACTTGGTGGTAGAGCCTTCCTTTACATGGGCTTCCTAGTTAGTTCCTCGCTATCACTTGTTGCCCATGCTGCATTTTATGTAGGCTCGGGAGTCCTGTTTAGTCCCACCATGACTTATGTGTTGAAGCTTCATTCTTCTTCTTCTCCACTATTATTTTTCTGGCTATTACCCTAGAGGCTCACTAGTGTTTTCGGTTGTATTATTGCATTGCATATTGGCTACTTGTTTATCCTGGCCTTTAGCCGGCTTCATTTTGGACTCGATGTTTAAGCCAACTTTTGACCTTGACTATCTGTACAAGTTAACCATTGCATGCACTTAGCTATCGCGACTTGACACCCTTTTTACCCATGGATGGAACATTCCTTTGAGTATCGCTTACCAGTTTCCACCACCTTGCATTGAGCATAGGATCGTTCCTATCCCAGGAACTAGTGCATATGTTTCTTGATACTCATTCTATCCATTGTACCATAGCATTCTTTTATTCTTTTTCAGGCTTATTATATGAAAAAGACAAAAAAATCAAATATAACAAAAAGAGTGGGAACGGGATGTAACTTCATAATTTGATGGCAGTACAGTGTCAGTTTGTCGCCCTTGAACAAAGCATATACACTTATATATCTTTCCTCCATTTGGGATGGTTTTAGTTTCGACCTAGGTTCAGCCTTTACCTTGTTTCACTTGTCAGTCCTCCCCCGGTTGGTTATCTCTTCCAATCATATGGAGAGTTTGTTCTGCCTCTTGCATAACAGACTTATACAGTGTCACTTTTTACTACCATGGTCATCATGAGTCATGCTTTTGTTCAAGGGAAGTCTAACCAGAGTCGGCCATTCTGTAGTGTCTCTTGACTCATTATTCGGTCGGCCTTCCCGGTCTTGTCAGTGTCTTGTTCTATCACATCAGATGTTTTGGTCCTCCGCTCGTGCTGGTTTGAGAAGGTCTCCATTGACTTCTTGCTGGCGGGTTTGTCTCTTATGGAGCTAAATATATCCCGGAAGTGAATTCAGAGCATACTGACCCTCTTCTATCGTCGATGGAGTGACTGTATTGCTCAGCATTTGATCATCATTATGGGTCTTTGACTGAGTGGTTTCCCCTGTGTTCGATGTCAGCATAAATTATCACACTTGGGATTCGTGCAGTACCTTGATTTCCATTTGACTCTATCGGTGGATATCTCGCCTCTGTGTCAGATTTCATTATTGGTTGGTTCAGAGGGTTTCTTCCGTGCGCTAGCTTCAGGGGGCATCTATTATAGCATCATTTTTCACCCTCATGTGATTCATGATTGTCTTTATGGCTTTGGGCACCCATTCCCACAGACTTGAACAAATTCATTAAAAAACAGTGTTAAAATTCCCATACGCGAGTATGCCCAAACTTTTCCGCGTGTATACGCGAGTCCACATGTACTTTTCCGCGTATGCCATTAAAACCATTAAAAAATATAAAAAATTCCCTATTTTCGGGCTGGGTTGATGGTTACTCCAGTAGTTCAACCACCCCAACACGTGGCCAACTGATTGAAACTACTTTGAGGGAGTATAAAATCCCCTCATATGTATGGCCTAAGGGAGAGAGAAATTTTATAGATATTATACTCTGTTGGAATCCCTAATTCAAGTCTGATTTCCCGTGCCTCCTGCACTTTCCCAGATTTATACAGGAAATCCTTGTTTCCTGGAGATGTTCATCCATTTATATGCCATCTTGAGTGCACAAGTATTGAAAGTATCTTAGCGAGGCAAGGGTAGGACGGATCCAGACGACGGTCTGCTCGAAGATCGTGGAAGGATTCAGGTGATCTCTCCACTATTTATTTCTGTACATGTTGTTCGCAATAATGAAGAACCATCTTGCTCCTGAACTTATGTGTTAGTATCTATTTGTATATGTGAAAAGATTGATTATTAAGCAGTTATTATCGTTTATATCATATTTCACATGGATTACACTAATGTTTAGGAGAAATATATGCTGTATAACTAGGTTTCCGTGCATTTTCTTTCTTGTTTTCCAGGTTGAAGAAGGAAGAAGGGTTGATGGGGGTTTGGACCTCGCGGGATCTACATCGAACATAGGACTACGGGTGAGTTCTGCTATCATTTTTATCTAGTTTTTAGCATTCAAGTGTGGTTGTGTGTGAGTCCTTCTGAATAGCATGCCCTGATCTATGGTGGTTTTGACCCAACAAACCTCTAGGGTGATTTTCCCCGAAACAATAACACTGCAACATCGTTATCTTGATCATGTCCAAATACCTCTGTGACATGTGTTAACTGAACACCAATAGTTACTCTCAAATATAACAAGAAATTCATGTCCTGATATGCTTTAGAAATATCTAAAACTGTCTATAATAGTGCTCACTTACCACTTGTAGATTTCATGAATCAGTTTTGAAAGGTCTCATTAGTAAGATCCAAGATAAGCAGGTGGGAGAACTTTAATTCTGACTGTAAGTTTATTTCCAAATAACACATGAAAATGAACCAAAATGCATGTCTAGACTCTTTATAAGTTATAACTACTCATTTGAGCATCATGCCTAAAAAATGCTTATGCAATTTGGGATATTGCATCAAAAGGCTGATTGCCAACATCATCTCTACTTTAAGTATATATAGTTGGATGAAAGAGAAGTTTGCTAGCATTGATGCTAAAGTAATAAGGTTGGTTCCTCCAGCTAACAGAAGGAATTTTGGCACTACGAAGTTCGGTTACTACTTGGGATATTTACACACTGTTGTTGTAGGGACATGAAAGCCATCATTTGGTTGAACACTTTTGTACTCTCCTTGATTGTAAGTTAGATATCCTACAAACCATCTAATATGGTTAGCCTCCTTTCAGTAAGGATGGACTTCCTTGACCCTTTATAATGATGTTTACAATTTGGGGACTGTTGCAGCTCCTGAAATAGTATCTTGGTTTGGTACCTGATGTGGATCTCATGTTTGAGTGTATGGATAGGTCCATGATTAGAAGATCATAATATGATTTGGGCAAGAAATCACCACCTCCTTTGTTTTGGTACTGTAGCAATGAAGATCACTTTGACATTCCTTTTCCAAATTTTCCCTCCAAACAACTCCTAAGGCCTCCTCAAGCTGCCCATCAAACTGATCCACACAATAGTCATCAGTTTGACCTAATACTTGACAAACTCTTGCTCCAAGTTTGCTGCCCAATCACTGTGGCAACTATCACTGGTTTAGGGCATATAACCATGAGATCTGCCCCCTCCTCATTTACTTCCACATGCTGCCCTATCACGATTTACAACTGATCCACAAGTTAGGATCCAACATCTACAAGAATGCACTGAAATACATACCTTAAGCTCACTGTTTTGAGGTCTCCTTCATTGCTGCAATCTAGGCCGCCTGGTTAGGGCATCACACAGTCCATTCTTCTAGCTTTCAATTCTGCCCAAAATTTCTCTAGATGAAAGTGGCTACCCTTTGGAAGTACCCTCCTCCTCAACGTTGTTGTCCTGGGCATGAACCAACCCTAACACTGCCCTACGCAACTATGTTTAGGTTGGTTTAGGCCTGTGGCCTTCCCACAACAGCCATCTAGGGATGCAATTGTCTCTTCCAAGGGTCTAAACACCCTAACATACCCTAAAACATACAAAAATTCTCCCCTCTGCCTCGGCCCTCTAGAACAGCAAATCGACCTTCATAACAGTCATCAAGAGTGACCCGAACTGCCCTCTTCTCCACGCTGTCAGCCCTCTTATGTCTGTGGCCCAAAACATAAGTTTGCTTCTCCTCCCTTTGTGATGGAAATGACAAGAGTATTGAAAATATTCACATGTGTATTCCTCCTATAACATGAGAGGTAACAAGCCAGAGGGCCAAAATTCTCCAAGTGCAGCCTGCTTGGGTGCAATCTTCTACTGGATTAATTCTCACGCCATATGATGAGTAACAGGGTCCACCAATCATGCATTTATTTATTGGTTGGGGATGCCCACCAGCTTGGGAGGATATGTTGTCATTTTCCTACCAAATATGTGAGATGTGATCCCACACATGGGGACACCTACCCTGATAATTACTCATACATACATGAGAAATGACATGTGACAATTTCTGTAAGAGTCTTAGACTCAAGTATTCATAGATAACTGTGTTAGATGAAATGATTTTATGTGTTCTATTTCTGTCACTGATAAATTATATAGTCCATTCTCATGTATGCATGAGAAATTTTTTTTATCCTTGTCTCTTTTATCTTAGATGGGACTTAGTTGCATTAAGGATGTGTCCCACCCCTAAGGGATGCATCCATGGATGGATCAATCAGTGGATCTATGCTCACTGTCAGTCCCCTCTGAATGGATCTGAACACCATCATATGCAAAATGAAAGTGGGTTGGCTTAGACTTTAGTGTTTCCCTATCCATGAGGTACAAGGCAACTATTGGGGACATCTCACTTTCTTTTGGGATGTTACCCACATCCCAGAAAATTGGTGATGTAAATGCTCCTGAAGATGGGTAGATGTCCCTCAACTGTCTGAGGAATGTCTAGCTGCCACTTGTCAAAATTAGTTCCTCTTAAGTGCGCTTGATGAAAAGTGGAAACAAATCTAGCATTCCCTTGGGTGCACTAGCATGGTATACAGAGGAAGGAAAGCAAGCAGTGGTGTTACTATTAGAGCTGTTAGTAAATAAAAAATATTGGCAACAAATCTAACATTAGAGATGTCCACTTTCACTGCATAAGGCCCATTGAAGAAATACTTTATATTTATCAACATATGAGGCCACCTTCACTGCATAAGGCCCATTTAATAGTTAGTTAACAATCACTCATTGTAAAAAGGATCAACTTTGTTAATAAGGCCCAAAATAGCTAGTAGGCTCTCAATATAAGTGGGCCCATAGATAGATAAGATTTTCTATGGATAGTTATATATTAAGTAGAAGGATATGTAATGTTTTGTCAAGAATTATGTATGTATTTGGAGAATTCCTCTTGGAGGTTGCCCCCTTGAAGTGGAAAGTAAACATAGCTCTCTATTTTTTATCATCAAATAGATCTTTCTTAGGGTTTATTTCTCTTTTCTCTTGTGTTCTTGGGTTCTGCTCTACATTTATGTGATTTATATAAATTGTGGAGTTAATTACACTACAAGGGTGGTGGTTCTTGAGTAAATTCCTTCGGATTCACAAGTTGCAGATATTTTTACAAAGCCCCTAGCAAATGCAAAGTTTAAGATGCTGAGGGAGAGACTAGGTTTGGTGGAGAACACTTTCCTTGCAAAGAAAGAATTTATAGTTTTTATCTATTTCTCAATTAGCTCTCTAACATTGATGGCATATCAATAGGACTGATTTATACCATGTAATGATATGCTCCAGTAGATCCATCTTCCTAGTTTCCTATGTGCAACAAATAGAGAGAAAAGTGATGGCTGGACACTAATTTGTTGTGGAAGGAAAGTGTCAATGATATAGAGAGAGAAAGTGAGGGCACATGCATGCTTCCAATTTGCATATACCAAACTCATCCTTGTCCCAAATTTAGAACTATTGTTCATATTTAGCATTCCAAATAGCTAGAGTTTGCTTTTACCAATTGTAGCATGTAATATCCCCAAATAGGGATAATAGAAAAATAGCAATATTTCCAAAACTTGGGCACAGAAAAATCTGAAAATTCATTGGTATATAAAAAATTCTACACTAAACCCAGATTTATATTCAAATCACTGATCTGATTTTTTTGCTAAAAGAAGTAAATTTCTAAGTATTTATGAACTTAGAAAAATTACAACAAATCCCTTTATTTCTGCCCAGAAATTCCAGAAATGAAATACAATGACTTTCTTTTAATTTTTCTGAGTTAAAATAGAATTAAGTATGTACATTTAAACACAAAGTACCTCAGACACTATTTTTTAAACCCTATTCATCCTCTTGAATGTTCAAAAATATTAGAGTTGTCATTTGTGTGAATACAAGTGAATACAAATTTTTCGGTTTCTTATGATTAATCATTAACCTATAAATCTAACAAATCTGTATATGCCCATTAATTCAATAGTTTTGCAAGTAGTAGATGGTATTGGTTGCATATTGTTTAGTTGTCATTTATCATTTGTCTCATTTGATTGTACGTCTTTTGTAGGTTGTTGGCCATGTTTTTCTTGTAATAAAATTTTTGGACATTTTTTCCTGCTGGTGCACTTTCTAGAGGTTTCTCTGACACACGAACCAGCTTAGAGGCACCAAAAGTTTCAGCATTTTGGGTAGCAGTTTCAGAAAAGGAGAATAAAATTTCTTCCAATGTTTCTGTGAAGAATAATGTTGCAAATATTGGTGATGCTGCCAAGGTAGTTGTCAACAAGAAGAAGAAAAAGAAGATTTTATTTTATTTTTTATTTTTTATTCTTTTTAGGAAGGAAAATGTTGCAGCTCCCACTGGTGATTTATATAATGCTTATAAGGTTTAGGAGGAGGAGGAAGATGTGAACCTTGGCCATGGTCTTTTGTAGGTTGTTGGCCATGTTGTTGGACACTGTTGAATTACTTGGAAATTCCCAAGCACTTGCAAGTCATGTAGGAGAGGTTGATGCATTAGCAA
The DNA here is from genome assembly GCA_034641835.2 of Pinus albicaulis. Classification (NCBI taxonomy): domain Eukaryota; kingdom Viridiplantae; phylum Streptophyta; class Pinopsida; order Pinales; family Pinaceae; genus Pinus; species Pinus albicaulis. The sequence continues at coordinate 604,495,205 of CM076574.1, forward strand.
GCACTACAAGAGGTCTTGAAAGGCATCCGAGTGGGAATTATCTACTTGAACGTCGTGGGAGAAATATGGCCAGTTTGGATGATGACAGATGGGCCAAGCCAGTGGATGCTTTTGCTGCTGGTTGTGATATGCAGATGGATGCAGGTCTAAGTGGTTCCTCTTCTATGTTTCAACTTGGTCAAATTTATAATATTGGCTTTGCAAGAAATACTTGTGCAACACAAATGAGTATGAATGGCATCCTTCCCGGAGGGCCTTATGTGCAAGCACCATTTCCACAAGTTGGACTAGTCAGAAATAATTTTGATGCTGATAGGTGGTAGCGTGATTTTGGTTCGCAGAAGGGTTTGATTCCTCCTCCATAGCCTTCTCTTCCCACAATTCATAAATCAGAGAACCGATATGAAGTGGGCAAGGTTTCTGATGAGGATTAGTTGAGAAAATGACAAATTAAATCCATCCTTAATAAATTAACGCCCCAAAACTTTGAAAAAATTTTTGAATGGGTCAAAGAACTGAACATTGACTCTGCATCATGTCTTCATGGTATAATATCTCAAATATTTGACAAAGCCTTGATGGAGACGAATTTTTGTGAAATGTATGCAAAATTCTGTTTTCAGCCTGCTGCAGGATTACCAAAATTTTATGAAGATAATGAGAAGGTTGTTTTCAAGAGAGTTCTTTTGAACAAATGTTAGGAAGAATTTGGAAAAGATGAAAGAGAAGAGGCAGAGGCTAAGAAATAAGAAGAGGATGGTGAAAAAATCCTTTCAGTAGAAGAAATATGAGAGAAGAAGGTTGTAGCACAACGATGAATGCTAGGAAATATAATGTTTATTGGTGAGCTTTATAAAGAAAGAATGTTGACTGAAAGAATTATGCATGCATTCATCAGGAAATTAATTGGTGAATTTCAACATGCAGAGGACGAAAATGTTGAAGCTTTGTGCAAACTGATGAGCACTATTGGTCATATGATTGACCATTCAAAGGCCAAGGAACATATTGATGCTTATTTTGATAGGATGACAAAAATGTCCAATACCCAAGGGCTTCCCTCTAGGCTGAGGTTCATGTTGAAGGATTTGATTGATCTGATGAGGAATGGATGGAAACAAAGGTGGAAGGTTGAGGGCCACAAGAAAATAGAGGAAATGCATCGGGATTCTATGCAAAAACTACTTGGACAGGGAGGCCGCTCTCGAGGTACCAATATGGGACATGCAGGTCGGAGACTTGTGACACCACTTGATCATGGTGTGAGAGGACTTGCGATGCCACCTTACATGGCACGTGCACAAATGGGTTCACTTCCACATATGGGTGGGATTAAAGGGCCACAACCCCATATGGGATCACGTGACTATGGATTCACTAGTCAAGATGCTTAGATTGTGGATTGGGCTCAATTTGAAAATTGGTCTATGCCAAGCCATTCAACACATAGAGCTTCTGATGATGGCCACTTGACTCTTGGTCCTAAGGGAGATCTTGGAAAGGGAATAGGAGGGAGGGCTCAACCTCTTCCATATGCTAAGAGTGCTCTAGAAGATATTCCACCATTCACATCTCCGAGTAATAGATGAATAGGTGTCTGTCTGATTTCAGGTTGCAGTTCTGACTAGATGCCAGTTGGTATGAGAGATGAAATTTTGACAAGGACTTATGTTGCAAAAAAACCTTTATTTGCAAAATCACGTGTCCAGGAAAAAAATGTTTTGGATAATGACAGAAGAGAGTTTAAGAATTCATACTCATCAGGTGACGGAGGTGGGAAGATTGCAAATGTTGAATTTCAACAAGTGACAAGGTTGTGTCAATCATGGCAAAAACAAAGTGGTTGAAATAAGGGTCAAACCATGCCACCAATAGGAAAATAAAACTGCACAAAGAAGGGGTGGGCGACATTTTGGTTGGCAGAAAAGGATCTACCAGCATCACCTCAAAGAAGCACGTAGTTTCGAGAGTATTTTGCTAGGAGAGGTGGGAAGGTATTGTCAAAAGTAATTGATGGAAGAATTGTGGCCTGCATGCAAGCCTGCACTCGAAAAAAAGAAAACCACAAGAAGCATAAGGTGGCAACTCACTAAGAAGGAAGCAACACATGCTAGACTAGTCGACACCACTCAGCCGTTGAGAAATCATAAGGGAAAGGACACACAAATGACCGATAGAAGGGTAGTTGTCAACATAATTAGTTTGTGGATCGAGGGGTGCTATCAGAGCTAGCTAGACCTGTGTCAGTGCAGGTTTAGTAGCCACCACACATGTGGTTGAGTAGCCTAGTTGAAGTCACAGTGACGTGCTGTCAGGCACAATATGATCGAGAATTGGAGCAACTACAGTTGACAAGCTAGGAAGTGCATAGATTGTAGTCATAGGTAAGCAGGTGAACTATTGGGTCGGGTGAAAGAGCTCGTGTCAAACTTCTTGCGCCTACATCCAAAATAGTCTTGCCTTCAAAATGGTGCACATTCTCAAATATAGTTTTTTAATAAGCATACATCCTCACGTGTCACATTTGGGAAAAGAGTTGTAGGGAATCTCCACAATTCTCTTACTGTCCATGTCTTTCCTTGTACCAAATCAATAACATTTGTGCATATCCTTTACTAAATAGCCAATATTTTCTCTCTTCAAAATCTCATAATTATAATGAACAATTTCCTCAAGATGGTGTTTATCAACGAAATTTGCCTCATGATAAGCTGTCTCATCTCGAGGAGCAATTTTCTCATCAACATAACATTTTGAGGGAATTTATAAAGAGGATGATAGTATAAATTTAAGAGCGATAGTTAAAGATGACTTCATATTTCCCCATTTTTGTAGGTGAGGTGGGTAATGAGGCATTGATGGATAAAATATCAAAGGAAGAATTACAAACAATTTTGCATTGTTTCCAAACGTATAAGAACCCTCAGCCACTTCGCAGGACAATATAATTCTTCTAGGGGTTCTATGACTTCCTTCAAACATAGCAACTAAGAATTGCTGACAAATTAAAATACACATGCAGGATTTGGGAGCTTTCAATTCAACATTTAAGGCTTTAATCCCAAAAAATAGACAAGAATGAGATGATTTCAGACTCATATCACTATGTAATTACATCTTCAAAATCATTGCAAAAATTAGTGCATGTAGGGTCAAATTCCACTAAACTGATTTTGTGTCATTAGAATAAATTTTCATCCTTCCTGGGAAACAAATCCATTATGGAATAGGAGTAGCCCAAGAATTAATTTATAACATAAAACCAAAAAATTACAAGCAATTTTAGTGATTTTGTCTTTCCAAGGCATATGATAGAGAAAACTGGCTTTATTTAGGGCTACTCATCCATATAGGGTTCAATGTGCAATTGGTTAACTAGATAATGAATTGTCTTTCCTCAATATTTTTGCAATTCTAATTAATGGCTCAATCTATTCTTCTATCATTCCTACAAGATACCATGGGTAGGTATGACTAATGGCTCCTTTTCTATTTTTGACTATACAGTAGGTGGTCTCAACAGAGTTGTAACATAAACAAATTAGATTCAAATTTTATAGATATAATAGATAAAAACAAATGTCGAAGTATTTTTTTGATTGTTACTTGACTCTATTGTGGGCATGTTACATGAAATGTGATTGGAAAAAGGATGGGGAAACAATGCATATTACGTCTTGGATATGGTTCATTCACTGTTAGAGATCGTTTAGCCATTGAGCCACCGACTTTGGAAATGTTTCTAGTAGGAATTCCTATGGTTTTTAATGTTGTAATTATTTCACCTCATGGTTATTTTGGGCAAGAAAATGTTTTAGGAATGCCAGACATGACATTGGTGGATAGGTAAACAAATATTTTATAATTGCAATTTCCATTCCATGATATCCTCTCTTTATTGTTTGATTGTATTTTGGATGTTTCTTTTGATTTTGTTTTGTTTTTTAACTATGAAATTGAAAATACTTAGTATCATGTTCATTTAAACAAAAACCAAAGCTTGAAGATGAAATTAGTATTACACTATATTGATTGAATCCTTATAGCTATTTTGTGTTAAAATATTTTCATGACTATCAGAAAAGATTACTTTCATGTTGTTATTTGAGTACATGTTGTTTATGTACTTGACTAAGTTCATGTGTTAGAAAATGAAATGGTGTGAATAAAACGACAAGGATTAAACATCACACCTCATATTATTTGTTTTCACAAATTATCTACAGCTTGAGCTTTTTAGCATATAACTTAGTTGACATGATTTTTCCTAAGCTTTCCTTGAAATTTGAATACTAAGTTACTAAGGTGTTCTTTTCTATATATGGTGACATTTTCTTTGCTTTGTTTATATAGGTTATTTGGCCACATTATAGTGGCCATTATCGCCCCAATGAAGAAAATTTGTTCGAGTTTCTTACTTGTATGGGGAAAAATGGCTTTGACATTGCTGATGTTGAGGTATATGTCGTATAAAATATTTATAGTCTAATTTAGTTTATATTCTAGTGTTCATTGTCTTTCATGTCTTACACTCTATATTATATATTCTTTTGTTTTCAGAAAATGAACCCAGTATTGATGGTAAGAAGCGAGAATTGAAAAAAGAGGGGAGCAATAACATTGGAGCAACAAATGCAAAAAGAGAGAGAGGAGAATTGGTCTTGTGATACCCTTAGAGCCAATATCCCACATAAGACACACATATAAAGACTGATGGTCAAGTCTTCCAAGTTTTTGAATTCCCCTACAATGCCTTGAAAACACAATGATAATGTTTTGAAGTGATGAAACATCATTTTGTGTGTTAATTGTAGTCCAACCAATATTAAGTTGGAAACGCATATTGTAATACTTTAACATTTCATATAATATAATTTATTTGGTTGAAATTATTTATAGTTGCATTTGATATTGTTTAGTATTCTAATTAACATATGCAACTTTGTGTTCTCATATTAGATGAACATGCGCATTGTATGACATTTTTTAAATCATACAAATTAATTTATGTTGACTAATAATAAATACAAAATCAATTTGAAACTACTAAATTAGTAGTTTATATTGATTAATGATGAACACAAATAAAATGAATATACGAATAAATTAGTCATTTATAATGATTATTAATGAAAGTAAATGAAATGAATATAAACTACTAAATTAGTTGTTTATATAATGAATATGAAACTACCAAAAAAAGATAAATGACTACTGCAAATGATAAATTTGTGATTACAAATGACGACTAAATTTTGCATATATACGACTATTAGTAGCTAATTTACAGTATCTTATAACACGACCGAAATGTAGTCATATTTCTTTGATCATTAATTGGTTTCAAAATATGACTAAAACTTGCATATATATGACTATCAGTGGCTAATTTACAGTATCTTATAACATGACCAACATTTTGGTCATATTTCTATGGTCATTAATTGGTTTTCTCGGGTGATCATATAGTAATATATTTTGTTGTATAAATCAATGACCAAATTAATGATCAAATTAGCGACTAAATTAATGATCAAATCAATGACTAAATTAATGAACAAATCATTGACTAAATTAATGATCAAATTAATGACCAAATATACTACTAGACAACAAAATTGAGATAACCAATTAATGACTAAACTAAAAATGACTAAAAGTTGGTTGTGTTATAAGATACTGTAAATTAGCTACTATTGGTGACTGACTGAAAAATAGTCGTTTATATGAAAATTTTAGTCATTTTTTTAGTAATTAATTAGCCATTTTCTACTAGTGTTACAAACTTCTTTGTGGATGGGTTATACAATCTGTATCCTTTGGAATATTCACAATATCCAAGGAAAATGCACTTCTCCCCCTTACTATCCAACTTCTTCCTCAACTTGACAAGAATGTGTGCATATGCCACACATCAAAAAACTCTCATGTGGGTGACTCCCTGTTTTCTGCCACTCCACGCTTCTTCTAGAACTTTGTTCATCACAGCTTTTGTAGGGCATCTATTTAAAATATACACAGCACAATTTACTGCTTCTGCCCAATACTCATTCAGCAAGTGTTTTTCCTTTAACATACTTCTCACCATTTCAATTATGGTTCGATTCTTCCTTTCAGCAACTCCATTCTATTGTGGTGTGTACCTTGTGGTAAACTGCTTGTGTGTGTCGTTCTCTCTGCAAAAACCCAGAAATTCCTTTGATATATATTCTCCTCCCCTATCAGTTCTGAGAGCTTTTATATGCAGCCCGCTCTGTTTCTCTACGAGAGCTTTAAAATAGAAAAATTTCTGAAAGACTTCACTCTTATATTTTAGGAAATAAACCCACACTTTTCTTGTGAAATCATCTATGAAGGTCAGCATGTAATTGCTACCTGAAACTGTTGTTGTTTGCATCAGCCCACATAAATCTGAGTGAATGATCTCTAAGGGTGCTTTTGCCCTTATGCTTTTCCCTGATGGAAAATTTTCTCTGTGTTGCTTTCCCAAGATGCAGCCTTCACATAGGCTGTCAGGCTTCTTAATCAATGGTAAACCTTTTACCATTCCTTTTCTGTGCAGAAAATTTAATCCTCTGAAATTGAGATGTCCAAATCTCAGGTGCCATAACAAATTTTCATCTTTTTCTTCCTTCTGAAAGGCTTCTTGTGTTACAGCTGCTATGTTATTTCCTTTTCCCTTCAAGTCATTGTTGAGCTTGAGCGGAAACATTCTATTGCTGGTCATTTGTATTTCAGCAATGATTTTCTTGCTTGGAGGCATATCTTTTATTGTGCACACATCATCCTTGAAAATTACATTGTAACCTTTGTTTATGAGCTGCCCAACGCTCAAAAGATTACACTTTAAACCTGGAACATAATACACATCTGGAACAAATTTTTTCTCACCATTTCTTGCTCGAATACTAACTCTGCCTCTTCCTTTTATAGATATTTTAGTGTCAGTCCCGGTGGTTACTTATGATTTAACCTCTTCATCTAGATTGGCTAACATTGCTCTGTTTCCAGTCATATGATTACTACATCCTGAATCTAAGAACCAAACATCATCTTCTCTATCATGTGCTACATTACATGATAACAGCACATTACTTGGGTTCTTTTCTTCTTTTGCTACATTAGCATTCTGCCTATTTTTTAATGTCATTTTTCTTCTTTCTACATTCATTGGCATAGTGCCCATATTTATTGCAATAATGACATTGGACATTGGATTTGTCATACCTTTGTCCACGAGCATGTTGGTGTTGGTGTCCACCTTGCTGGCTATTGCTATGGTCGTGGCTCTGATTTTGACTGTTGCTCCTTCCATGTGAATGTGAAGGGTTGTTCCTTCCACCTCTATTTTGGATTTTGCCTCTTCCTCTTCCTTTTCCTTGACCTCTTCCTCTTCTTGAAGGCATCTGGGTCTTGAAGGCGTGCTCCAGAGATGAGTTTTCATCTCTACTCAATCTCTATTCATGAGTTATCAGTAAGGGATGAAGTTCATCTACCGTGAACTTTGAGAGATCTTTGGTCTCTTCTATGGTGGTAACTATAACATCAAAATTTGAGGGTAAACTCCTCAAAAGTTTCTCCACAATCCTTATTTCTTCAAGAGTTTCTCCATGGGACCTTATCTGATTTACAATCCCAATCACATGTGTAAAAAATGTGTCTACATTATCTGACTCTTTCATGCAGAGAGTTTCAAAATCTCTCCTCAGCAACTGAAGTTTTGCTGTTTTCACTTTCTCCATACCTTGATAGGCTACTTTGAGAGTTTCCCATGCATCCTTGGATCTCTTAGCTGCTTCTATCCTTGGAAACACACTCTCATTTACTGCTTGATACAAATAGTAGAGGGCTTTAGAGTCCTTCTTTCTATTACTCTTCAATATATCCTTCTCTGCTTGAGTTAAGGCATTAAAAGCCTGCTCATCAGCTAGTTCAACAAAACCATCTTCTACAAATTCCCATAAGTCTTGTGAGACAAACAGGGCTCTCATGGTAATGGCCCAATAATCATAGTTCTTTCTATTAAATTGTGGAGGCTGAGCATTTTCAATACTCATACCAGTGCTTAGTCCATCCATTGCTTTTAAACTGAACTTTGAACTTAGACAAACTGTCTTTCCTTCTCTGAAAGAACAAACTCTTTTAAAACAAAACAAAAATTCTACTTTCTTTGAGAAATACCTGAACTTTTGACTTCTGTTGAGCTTTCACACTGCTGGAGAAAACGCTGCAACAAGTCTTCTTCTTCTTCAACTTCTTTGAAACCTTCAAAGAGCCTAAACTAGCTCCGATACCATGTTGGAATATTGAAAATTCTAGAACAATAAATGGAGAGAGTAAACTCCCCTCTTCAACACAGATAAATATAAAAATTTCTTGACAAGAGACAGAGTTTCTCACACTGAAAACAAACTTCTATTTATTTCAAAAGAAACTATTAAAAGTTCTTCCTCTACACAGAGGGATACAAAACAGTGACTGCTGCAACACACAGTGCACACCCAAGACTTTACTGTCTCTCACAGAACAAACTGTGTCAAAAAAACAATGCTGTTGTGTTTTTCATATTTCCCGCACTGCTGTGCAAAACCAAACAAGACAAAATAATACAATGAAATACAACAGGCTCTCGGGCCCTTTGTTTTTATATGCCGCGCATATTAAAAACATTACATAAACTATATTAAAACTTAAACAACAAGTCTATTTTAAAACAAATACATGCAGGCCCCACTTTACAAAAATGCTTTGAACGCGCGATCAAATAATTTAAATCCAATGTATAACGACCATCGGGTCCGCGGATAAACAAAAACAAATGCACCACATGAAAGTTCCGATTGCGATTACATAACGGACGCGATGACCATATATTAAAATTGGCTCACAAACTGATCAGGTCCGGACTTCAACACTGTGCAATCGGGCCTCATATTAAAGAAGTTCCAATTGCGATTCAAAAGTGGACGCGATGGAACAAATAAACTTCGTCGCATAACACCATCAGGTCCGTAACATAACAAAACAAAGCGGCCCACTCAATATTCCGATTGCGATTGAAGAACGGATGTGATGGCGCATAAAACTCTTCCCTATATAATATATCGGGTCCGCCATTCAATAATGCAATCGGGCCCAACACATAGGAGCTTCCAATTGCGATCAAGAACCGGACGCGATGGAACAAATAAACTCCATCTCATAATGCCATCAGGTCCGCCCTTTGTTTAAGTGATCAAGGCATACAACAAAAAACCTCCAATTGAAGACTTGCGATTATATAAAACAATGCCGCGTGGTCTGTGGACCCACGGGCCTCGGTTGTGGTGGAGGGAGATTGTAATACAAATTTTGGTTGTATTATATACAACCGTTCCGCTTGTGGAACTCTGCCACATCATAAGACATTTGGACTGTGCAATATATGCATTGCGATTTGTGATTGGCACTTAAGTGGTGGGGACCACTTGTCCTGCCTCTTCAAAAATTTAAAGTCCTTCACCGTTTTAAATATATTTTCTTCATTTCTTGGTTGTTGAGGGCTTAAAAGCTCGAAATGATTGTTTTTAATAAACTCTGTTCTTCCGTAGATCAGAACTACGAAGGTCTCCGTCCTTCTGCAAAAAATGACTACGCCCATCACCAATTAAATTCTCCTCTGCAATTTGTGGCTGCAGCCCATCAAAAATCAAATTCATCCTTATGTTTTTCCCATTCTTCTTTAATATACATTGTTGTGCACTCAAAACTCTACTGTTGTTGCCTTTGTACTCTTTTCTTCCTGCTCAAAGGCTAGCAGGTGACTTTAATATTTTCAACACTATGATTCAATCCCCCATTTCTCTGCGTCAAGTCTGCCTCCTGTATCTGAATTCAGGTACCTCCATTGACATCTAGTTCGGTTCCAGATCCAACATTTTTAGCGAAAAATTGATGATGCCATCGGTGCTCCAATTCCGGTTGTAGAAGAAAACTGCAAATATTGGTGCTTGATATATATCGATATCTCTATTTAGTAGGCTCGATGGGGGGATGCGCAGCTGTTCTAGCAGAATCTTAGTACTTGATATTTATTGATTCCACATTCAACGTTTGACAGTTAGATGTTCAAAATTTGATAATTTGATGCTTATCAAGAACGCATGCGAGGAATTCAACTTTGAATGGTCTCTAATTAAGTGTATTCTAGTGCAGGTCGATTGTCAAATTTTCTGTGGGTCTGTGGGTCGATATGGAGGCAGGTTGAAATCGTTGGAAACACTGTCATATATAAATGCAACTATGTATCCATGGACATTCTTACCCTTGTTAGCTTATTGTTGTATGTTTTCTCACTGAAAAATTTATAATTCCAGAGATTAGCAATTATGCTAGTTTGTGGTTTATTGCTCTCTTTGTTTGTATCATTACAACTGGTGTTTTGGAGATGTGACGGAGTGGGGTTGGTATTGATGATTGGTGGAGAAATGAACAGTTTTGGGGGTGTTTCAGCCCATATTTTTGCTCTCTTTCAAGGATTGTTGAAAGTACTTGCTGGTGGCGACAAAAATTTCACTGTAACATCTAAAGGAGGAGATGATGGAGAGATTTCAGAAATATATTTATTCAGTTGTGATGCGATTATCCAGTAAAATATCTTGTTTGCTAGAATAAGTTCCATTCATGATGCATAGAGATTCAGGAGAAAGCCTGCGTGGAGTTTGAGCAGCGTGGAGGACGTGGAGGCCAAGCTTGGGGACCTCGCGCTCATTGTTGGAAGCCGTAGTCGTGGTAGTGGAGTTACAGGCATTTCCTATCTTGTTTTGATCCTCAAAATTCCGCGTAGCAGATTCATACCTGCTGTGAAAATGAATGACCCGAATTTTCTTGCGGTACTCCCTGAGAGCTATGACGTACGAGCTAGCGTGGAGCCTGCAAGATGATTCTTGTAAACCCATAAATGTCTCAGATCTTCCAGCAGGGCTATTTCCCCTGGTATCGTATCTTCTAAGGAGTTCTTATAAACTTTAATGGCTTCAAGGTGGCTGAAGTTTCCGATAGAAGAAGGGATGGCACCGGTCAAATCATTCTGAGTCATTGCGATCTCCACAAAAATACTCTCATCTCGATTATGACCAGCTCAAGAAAGCTCTCGAGAAGTGCAGCCATGGGGAAACGAGTGAGGAATAGTCTGAAGTCCGTGGGGTTTGTTCAGTTTGTGACCAGAGTTTTTTTTTTCCTCCAAACTCACCACTGAAATATCAGCCATAGTTGACCGCTTCTGTTCATCATGCCAAACATTTAATGCATATGCGTCTTGCATCCGAAAACATTTTCATAGTTAGAAAAAATATCAAAATTTTTATTTTATTTTATTTTAATTTTGTTATTAAAATAAACAAATATATATATATATATATATATATATATATATATATATATATATTAAAGAAATTAACATAAATTTAAAAAAAACTTTGTTTTTTTAAATTTGTTGTTTAAAAAAAAAAAAAAAAAAATCAACATAAACAAAACTTTTTGTGTCTTTATTTATTTATTATTTTTGATAAAAAAACAATAAAAAAATCAACAAATTAAAAATTTTAAATTTGTTGTTTAAAAAAAATCAACATCAATCATCAAAAACAAAATAATTTTTCTTTTAATTTTGTTATTTAAATAAAAAAAATTTGTTTTCACTTATTAAAAAAAAAAAAAAACTTTGCCCTGCATAAAATTCATAAAACCAACTATTTCTTCTCCAAAATTCATGAAATGACTCAATTGCATGAGGACATGCAATATTTTTAGTTAGGGGGAAATAAAAGTATGTTGGGTTTTTAAAATTGTCATACAATCTGTCGCGCTTGTGCAAAGAACTGGAACACAACTTCAAACAGGGAGTAAATTTACTTTTCATGGTTATTTATTTAAGAATGGGTTGACATTAATATCATGATTAGAGTCAATTTCAAAACTTTGATTGTCCTTAATTTATTTTATTTGGTACGAAATTTTTGCGTAAGAATCATGAAGCAAATGGCCATTTCTTCTTGAACACACTTATGTTTCCTTTCTGCCAAGTTTTTTTTTACAGGTTACAGGATAATGAAGTAATCATTAATGAGATTACATTGTGATGACAATTAGTCTTCCAAAGACTAAATTCATGAAAAATTCTAAAGACAAATCCATGTCCACAACCACTACCTTCCACCTCCTTTTTTGAAAAAGATTTTGAATTCCACCAATTGTAAAACCATAAAGCATGTCATTTCCATGTCCATTTTTCACAGCAAGAGTTCTTATTCATTCACCATGCATTTCCTTTCATCCATTCCTAACCCATCACTAAAAGAAAAGTTTACTTACAAACTTCTTGCCATTTTCCATTTGCATTTCCTTCTTCCTACCATTTTTCATTTTCCACCAATTAAACCCTACTTCTACATATCATTGAGTCAAAGTCCTAGAGTCTAATAATCTTTAAGAAAAACCTAGAGGCTTGCATGCCTTAATGGCAAGTACTCTTTCCAATGAACAAGGGGAGTACATTAATATCCCTTGTTCGTTGGATCTTGTAGGTGACTCGACTACGAAAAAATTATTCGTACCTACAAAGATGTGTTAGGCATCTTGACTCCCATTGAAATCAATGGTGGAAACTCTCGTGTTGGCTAGTGGCATTCATTAATGGCTACTAAGTTAACAACTTCTTGTTATGTTCAACAACAAGACATTTATTCACATAGCAAGATTTGTGCTATCGAGCGTTGAAGACTTGAAGATCCATATTTTGTAGCAGATGAAGCAGATTTCCTTTCATTGTTTTTGAGTTTGTCATGACTTGAAGACAAGTCAATAAATAAGGTTGGGGGAAAAAAATGTAACTTCTATATTTTGTATACCTTCCAAGCCTTATAAATTTTCAGCCATATTCAGCAGACTCATCAGATTCATCAGACTATCCAGTAGAAGATCCAGCAACAGATACGACAATACAGATCCATATTTCATCCACAACTTGCAGAAGAAGCTTCAGATCAGAATTGCAGTAGCTGAACATGCATGATTCATCCACTTCTTTAGGTAAATAAGGTATGATGTTTTCTAACCTTTAATCTTGAAATTCTTTTTAGATGCTAAAATGATTAAATTTTGAAAATATTCCACTATTCCCTATCTCATTAAAAATTGCCAAAAACCATTAGTTGGGGGGAAATTACACACTTCATTTCTTTCTCTCATTCATATTACATTTTAACCCACATAGTCTTCCCACAATAAAAACTATTACAAAATGATGAGCATATTAAATGACTTCTTAAAAATGATTGGTCTCAACAAATTAAATAATGATTGTAACACAAGAACCAATCATTAAAAAGAGATCTCAACAAAGTAAATAATGATTGTAAACACAAGAACCAATCATTCAAAGATGCAAATGCTTTGCAAAAATAAAATTTATCAAAAGATGTGCAAAGTTAAAAAGTAATTCCATGATTGAAAGATGGTTGTTACACAAGAACCAAACATCTTGTAAAAGGAAGCTCATCTAAGAATCAAATCAAATAAGTCATTGTAGTAGCTTGCATGAGGACATGCAAGAGCTTCAGTTGGGGGGTATGTTTGGGCTTCAAAATGTCATACAAATATCATTCATTACCATACATTTTTCACCTATGCTTCCATTATATCACGCATTATTCACTACCATGTCACTTCATTTTCCCTATTGTTCATCATTAATGGGTCTCATTTATATCTTCCAAATATGATTTATTTTCAAGCATTTCTAAGAGAAATTCTTGATTAAATATTAGAAAATAATATATTTTACTTCATATATGGAAAGTGGGTTGTTTTTGTGACATGTGTAGGTCCCAAGGAAGCTTCCAAGACACTTTTATGTGGCCTTGAATGATCAAATTCGAATTTGATAAGATAAGAGATCATGATCTCATGGAGAAGATCAAGGACAAAAGAGGGTTATGTGTCTAGATGGTTGAGAGATGTATGGAACTAAAGAGAGATTAGTGGATCATCATTATGAGTTTGTCATTTCATCCCATTGTATAAATAGGAGTACAATCTCCTCCATTTGTAGTCTTAGAATCTTAGAATTAGAGAGTTGTAATCTTAGAATTCCATTTGTAATCTTAGAGTTGGTTTTGTACATCATGATGGAGATTTTGAAATAAAGAATCATAATTTGATTTTGTTGCTTCTACATTTGAGTCTCCTTTGAAGTGGTGTGCTTGTGGAGATATGGAGGCCCCCCATGGCCTCACTTGCATGCTTATTGTAGGTATAATTTAATTTATGTTTTTATTTCATTTCAGCTTTTAAAGTTTTTATTAGATGTTCTAATATTGGAGGAGATCCTAAAATTCAGGTGTTCTTGTAAGAGAACCTTAGGATCTTGATGAATGTTAGATCTAGGTTTTTGTTATATCTAAGTTTGTTTACATGTTCTAATATTGGAGTAGATCTTACAATTCATGTGTTCTTGTAAGAGAACTGTAAGATCTCAGACAATTGTTAGATCTAGGTTTGTTTAATTGTTGGAAGAGATCTTGACGAATGTGTTCTTGTAAGGGAACTTTAATATCTCGGACAAATTAGGAATCTTAGTTGTTGGAAGAGATCTTGATGAATGTGTTCTTGTAAGAGAACCAAAAGATCTCAGACAAATTAGAAATCTTTCTAGGTCTATATATCTTAGATAAGTAATTCCAAGTTTACCTTCCCGGGTTGACATTAAATTGAACTCTGATTGACATCATCAATTGGAACCAAACACATTTTGACTTAGAACAAAACCGACGGCCATCCCACTTGCATCACACTTGTCTTAGAAAGGTTTATGAAAATCTAGTAGATTTATAATCAATTGTTCTATTATCTTTTATTTCAACAATTTAAACATCCTTTTAGCTTCCATTATCAACTTGAGTAGTTGATGTTCCTTTTTGATAGTTTTAGCTATTGTTTCACATATATGGCTAAAATTTCGAACAAAATTTCTATAGAGCCTATTCAACCCATGAAAACTTCTTACCTTATAAATATTCCTCGGAAAAGGCCATTCCTTGATGACTTTCACCTTCTTTGGTCCATATTTTTTCCCTCTAGAGAGATTATAAAACCAAAATAGGATAATTTTGTTTTCATGAAGGAACATTTATTCACATTTATTAAACATTTCTCTTATTGCAGCCTCCTCAATACCAATTTTAAAAAATATTAAATGTTCTTCCTTCGTTATATTATAAACAAGAATATTGTCTAGATATACAGTTATAAATTTACTAATAAAATCCTTTAGGATTTCATTCATGGGGTTATTCAATGTACTAGGTGCATTTGTTAAGCCAAAAGGCATGCCAAAAAATTCATACAAAGCATCATTTGTTTTGAAACTTATTTTCCACTCATATCCCTCTCCCATCCTAATTAGATAATATCCACATTTAAAATATATCTTTAAAAAATAGTTTGAACCACTAAAACAATCCATTAAATCATCCATGAAAGGTAAAGGAGATAAGTACCTTCTGCTTATCTTGTTTATTTATCTAAAGTCAATACACAATATTTAACCTACATCCTTCTTTGAGCTCAAAATTGCGGGTACAATGCAAGGGCTAAACTCTCCTTGATAATTCATTTGTCCAACATCTCTTGAACTTGATTTTCTATATCTTCATTCTCCTTGAGTGTCATCATGTAGGATTATATCTAGTAAACTTGTTCCTGGAATCAGGTCTATGTTATGGCTAATGCTTCTTATGGGTGGTAAAGCGTCAGGTAACTAATCAATAATTATGTCATCAAACTCATCTAATAATGCATGAATTTCAATAGGAAAATCATTTAAGTTAGTATTAGTAAGTACAACTCTGGTATTTCCAATCAAATCAAATTGTACCTCTTCTTCTTTCTTGATTTCTTGCAATAGCTCTTTCTCACTCATTAGCAACATGCTTGGACCTACTTCTTCTTTAGCCCTTTCATCTTCCAGTGGAAATAACACATGTTTGCGTCCATCCTTTTCATGAGGATAAGTGTTTCTTCTTTCATCATGAATTTATTTCTTGTCACACTGCCATGGTCTCTCTAACAAGATATGGTAGACATCCATAGGCATGATATCACACAATATTTCGTCCTTGTAGCTACCAATATGAAGTTCTACCTTTGTTCTCTTACCAAAATCTAGTGTCATTTTTTAATCTAAGAAACTAATTATGTATTAATATGTGTCATCCTATATATCCCAACTTATCCACCATCTCTGTAGAAATGAAATTGTTAGTATTGATGATGCCAATGATCATTTTTGCGGTGTTTTCCTTTTGATTTGCATATTTTCCTAAACAAAATTATTCTCTATGTTGTTTCATGAACTTATTTCTTAGCGTTAATCAAGAATCTCTTTAACATCAATGACACACCCATTTCAGGAGTTTCTTCTTTTAATTATACATTCCTTGTCTCCTCCTTAGCCTGCAATACGTGCTCCTCTTTGGCTTGATGACTGGTTCTAGGGACAATCCCAAGACACAAATTCCATTTTCCCACATATATAATTCCTATCTTCTCTTCATCTTCCTTTTCCTCTTCAGAAGAATATTCTACCTTTGGACTGTGCTCCTCTAGGAGACTAACTACTAGAGCTTTTTGCATCTTCCTTTTATGTCTAGAACCTTCTTCTATTGGATCATCCCTTTCTCCTTGCTGGACTATTTCCTCTACTCTTTTGGCTCAAATTCCTAAGCATTTTTTCTTTTTCCCTTAAGGATTCTTGATAGGCGACTTCAATTGTATTTAGGGGTAAGACGAAAATTTCATCTTGAATATCATACCTTAGCCCATTTATGTATCTAGAAAATTTTTCAACATCCTCTTCCATGTGAATTACCCTAATGTTTAATCTACAAAATTCTCCTGTATATTCCTTCAATGTCAAGGCCTTTTGTCTCATATATTGCAATTTCCTTAAAAAATTCAATTGGTAGTACTTAGGCATGAAATTTCCCTTGAATTTAGTTACCAATATTTCCCAGTTTTTGATTTTTTCCTTTCCTTTCCTTCTTCTATCAGCCTATATTTTATCCCACCATAAGGCTACGTGTCTCTTCAACCTAGTCACTACATATTTAATCTTTTGGTCATCTTCCACATATTCATAATTGAATTATTTTCCCATTGCATTGATTGAATCAAGAAATTCATCCACATTTAAGTTTCCATCATACATACATGTAGAAATAACTTGAAATTTGTAGTTGCTAATGAAATCAAGATGAGATCAATAGACACAATTATATAATAATAAATTATGTGGAATGAATACTAAAAATAAACGCACATGCAGTCATTCAATCACAATGAAAATAGCTTTTACCAGGGAACCCAACAAGGAAAAAACTATCTTATGTTTTTTATTAAATTAGATGAGAGAAATGATCTATTACAATGATAGCTTCAATCCTTGAAGCTCAACCTGCACTGCAATAAGGATCTCCGGCTTCTGAGTCTACTCTGCCCAATACTTAGTCAAAATATGCATCCTTATTCCTCCTATTTCCTTGTGGAATTCCTACCCCTAAAGAATAGGTAATCTCTTATTTCCTTGTACAATTACCAAGAGAATTAACTCACCTACTAAATGCAAACTTTGTACACACACTAGTATACAATAATGATTACAATTGTGCCTTTTTCCTCCAATCCACCAGGAAATTCAAATTGCATGCATGACTATGATTATTTTTAGTAAATTGACTAGTTAACTAAGCGATCAGTGAGTTAACGATAGTTATAACTACTTAACTAAACTCATATTGACTCTATTCTATACTAGAGATTAGATAACTGAGTTCATTAAATATAAATCCACTAGATAGCTAGATCTTAGCAATGAACTCATGCACAAATCTACGTCTTCACCAAAAAATTGAATTGACTAACTTAACTAAGTGACTTGTCCATGTCACCCTTGCTAACTATCTGAAAACTCATCCTACTGAAGTGGAAAATCGAATTTCTCCATTTGAATATGGCACAATTCAAATGAAGTCTTTTATTGCTATAATTTAACATTCCCTCTTATTAATAAAATGGTTTTGAACAACCCCAATCCTACTCTTTTGGAACTCAAACTTACCTCTTGAAAAATATTTTTTCAAGATGTCTGCATCCCGCTCCTTTTTAGGAATGTATTGTAACATAAAAATCCTCCTATGGACACAATCCCTTAGGTGATGGTACATGATGTCTATATGCTTGGACCGATCATGAAACCCTAGATTTTCAGAGAGTTTTATACAACTCTTATTGTCACAATGGATCAATGTATGCTCCATCCCATTACTAAAAAGACCAACCAGGATCTTCCTCATCCAAATAGTCTTGCATGATTCTTGACTAGCAACAATATACTCAGCCTCTACTGAGCTTAGTGTTATAGATATTTGTTTCTTGGTATACCAAGAAATTGTTGTTGACCCAACATTGAAGACTACTCCCAATGTGTTCTTCCTATCTAAGGGATTCCCCGCCCAATCTGCATTTGTGAAGCCTTGAAGCTTCACTCCATCAATATACATGTACCATAAACCAAAGCACATTGTGCCTCTAAGGTATATTAAAACATTACTTTCTAGTGAAGCTTGGTAAGCTCCACCATGAATTGACTAATATGGTTCACTACAAAACAAATATCGCGCCTTGCGTTCACCAACTACATCAAGGACCCCACCAATTGTCTATAGATAGTTCCATCTACTTCCTCTCCTATAGAAGCATCCTCTTTCCTCCAGTTATTACCTAAAGGAGTATCCATGGGTTTTAAATCCTACATATAGAATCTCTGAAGTATTTCAGAGATGTACTTCCCCTGTCCAACAAATATCTCTCCATCTCCTTGCCACACCACCAAGCGAATGAGTTAGTGCATCAAACCCATATCCTTCATCTCGAACTCTCTTGCAAGGTTCTCCTTGTAATGCTGGATCAACCTATCATTTACTGTCAGTATCAAATCATCCACATAGAGAACTAAGATGACAAAATTTTCATCCACCATAATGTAGTAGCGATTGGCATATGATTCACTCTTAGTGAATCCAAATCCACTAAGATAAGAATTTATGTGAGTGCGCAAGGTGCCTTCCTGATACCATAGAGGGCTCTCTTGAGCCTACACACATGTATCTCCCTACTAAATTTCTCGAACCCCTTAGGATGATTAATATAGATCTCTTCCTCAAGCACTCCATTGAGGAAGACAATCTTAACATTTATTTGGTGGATCCTCCACCCAAACTATGCTGCAATTCAATTATGTTCCTGATAGCTGAGTATCTTTACACAAGGGAAAATGTCTCTTCATAATCAATCCCCTCCACCTCTGAGAATGCTTTGGTGAAAAATCTGACCTTGTACTTCTCAACACTTCCATAAGCTACATGTTTCGCCTTATACACCCACCTGGAGCCAATAATATAATTTCCCTTGGGTCTACCTCCCAAGCATCATTCCTCATGATCGAGTCATACTCCTCCACCATGGAATCTGCCCATACCTGCTGAAAAATTTCCTCTTCAAAAGAAGATGGCTCATAATCTATTAAATATATAATGAGTACCATATATCATGTGTATTTTTCTAGTGATTTCCTCTTTTTGCACAAGGATCTAGGAGCTCCAACCTACTCCTGAGCTTCCTACATCAACCTATCAACCATCATATTCCCCTTCCTCCCTTCTCTATAAGGATTTGTGTGTGTGGGTTCCTCCACACGGTCTTCTCTCTGCTCCTCCACATCATCCTCCTGGAATGGCCACTTACCTTTGAGCAAGATCTAACTCTATGTATTTGACTAAGTCTCCTCCTTTGAAGCTAGAAGCTCCTCCTCTGGTGGTATTCTCAACTCTTGCTCTAGAGAACTCCTCATGGTTTTCTCCCCATCAAATCTCACATCCCTACTCATAACATTCATCCTTAGTTACTGCATGTACACCCGGTAAATATGAGGTGTCTCAGTATATCCTATAAATACCCCCCTCTCTATAGTGGGCTCCAAATTTTTCCTTCTATCTTTGGAGACATGATAATAGACTATGGATCCAAAAATCCAAAAGTGGGAGACAGTTGGCTTCCTCCAAGTGAAATCCTCTTCAATTGTAATCATCCCAAGAATTTTTTCAGGGCTTCTCTTCTGCAAGTAAACAATTGTACTGTATGCTTCTACCCATAAGGATAATGGAAATCCATGGTCATGTAACATTTCTCTAGAAACTCCTACAATACTTCTATTTTTCTTTTCTGCAACACCATTTTTCTATGGGTTTTGGGGTAAAATCAACTCCCTTCTAATACCATCCTTGGAACATAATTCTTTGAAGGCATTCAACACATACTCTCCTCGATGATCACTTCTTAGGGATATAATTTTATTTACAAACACATTTTCAACTAAGGATTTAAATTCAACAAAATTTGAATAAGCCTCATATTTCTTCTTCATGAAATATATCCAACATTTTCAATAAAAATCATTTATGAATATCACATAACACATGTACTTTGCAGTTGAGATTGTGGAAAATGGTCCACACACATTTGAGTGAACTCGCTCCAAGATTTCTTCACCTCTACTATCTTGGCCCTGGAAGGGGTATTTAACATATTTTATAAGAGTGAATCCCTTGAAAATATCATGTTGATCAAGGGTGCATTTTGGAAGTCCAATGGTGATCTGCTGCATTATTTTCAAAGCTTCATGGTGTAGGTATCATATGCCCCTATGCCAAATCTCTCCAACATCTCATCCCTGGACATGTTCTACCTTGCTACTCAATGTAGCACATGCATCCACCTCTAGCTTGTAGATATTTTTTACTCAAACACCAAGTATTTTTACTTGTCTAGTAGCAACGTACTTCAAATAATCATTCCCCCTACTAAACACAACATCATATCCTTTGTTTTCAAGTACAAATATAGAAATTAGATTTTTCTTCTGACTAGGCACATACATTACATTATGTAGGTGAACATAGGATCTTGACTCCCTCTTAAAGGTAACAATAGAAATCCCTTTAGTTCTATAGCTTCAATCATCTCCAACATCTATGTGTAATTGTAGGTCCTTCTCCTCTAATTTATTGAAGAAATATTTCCTATCATATGAAATGAAGCACCAGAGTCTAAGTACCATAAACTACCTTGTATATTACTTGCCATGCATGAAATTAGGGTGAAATCTGACTCGAATAGTTATCTGAGAGCATATCCTCCTACTCCTATTGCAGTCTTCTTACTGGATTTATTGTGTAGACACTTGGTTGCACAATTTCCATAATCAAGGTACTTAAAGCATTTAATTTTACTGAGGTATTTCTTCTTGCCATGGTTCTAGATGGATTCTCCCTTGCCTTGGGCCTTGTTGCCTTTATTTTTCTTTCCTTTTCCTACTAAAGACAAAATTTCTTCCTCGTCATTTCTAGATTTGACACCATCTATAGTGTTTCTTCTTATCTCCTCTTGTACCAAATTAGACCAAAGTCTCTTCCAATCTGGGAGCTTGTCTCTTCCATTAACTGAATCCTCATAGTTGTGCTAGGATTTCAAAATACTATGGAGTTCTAATCTTACAGGTTCATATGATGGCACATTCTCTCCAACTCCTCCAAGTTCATCTATGACCTGAGTGAATTCACTTACCCATATCATCCTCCTAGGATTTCAAAATACCAAGGAGTGCTAAGATCACCAGTTCATATGATGGCACATTCTCTCCAACTCCTCCAAGTTCATCTATGACCTAAGTGAATTCACTTACCTTTAAGCTCTCACATGATAATCCATGAGCTGTGACATTTCCTTACATCCAAATAACCTCTCAAATTGTGGGGCTAAAGGTATGTGACGTAGTACCTTTCTTCTTATATTTTTTTATGATGGAATTATATGGTACCTTTTCTCACCACATTATGGACACTCATCTAAGGATTACTTACCATCTCCATAATATAGAATGAAATCATTGGGACATGCATCATACGTCTTAGAAGCATCCATACCTAAATATTTTGTCAATGACATGATCTCATTTTTTTATTTAGGCAATTTGTTATTAATTGGATGGATTAGACCTGATAAAAACCTATGAAAGTACCATAAAAAATGATAAGATATAGTTTAGTTTGAAATTATATTTTTGGAAACATCTATTAAAAAAAACTTGAAATTTCCATTTTGTATAAAAACACTTACTGTAGAAGATCAGTGAAACTATTGTTTGTCCATCCATGGACAAATTTTAATTTAAGAAGGGGTAACACAACTTGTAATATAGAGAATCATGCACCAAGATATCGTGATGTCCTTTCCATATGTATAATATAATTATAATGAGGTTTTCCATGAGTGTGTATATTAATTGAATCTAGAATCTATCTTGCATTAGATTCAATAGTTATTTGTTCTTGTACATGTGCATGGTCATCGTTAGAACCATCCGTAAATAGAGGTAAAATGGAAATTTCAGCCTAAAAGTGGCCTCCTAAGGAAAAATCATAAAATAATAGTTAAAATAATAAAATAAGAGCTATGATTTTTGGAGGGAAAAGAATAAAACTACTTTTTTAATTGTATTTTTGGCTTATCTCCTTATACGTTTACTCAAATTTCAAGTGTAGACACTCGTTAGATGTAGAATTAAATTTTTCATCCAACAAATACCCATTATGCATACTTTTGAGGAGACCTACATTGATAAAAATTGCAGATACATTAAAAAAGTGTGTTCAACACTTTGAAATTTTTATCAATGTGGGTCTTCTCAAAAGTATGCATAATGGGCACTCGTTGTAAGAGAAATTTAATTCTGCATCCAATGAGTATCTACACTTTAATTTTGAGTAAATCTAGAAGGATATAAGCGAAAAATACATTAAAAAAATTAGTTTTTCTTCTTTTCCCTCCAAAATATTTACATGTACCTCTTTTTAAATTTAATGGATCTTGTTTGTTTTACATATTATGACATGGAAATTACATGAAATTTTCATGGGCACTTTTAGGCTAAAGTTTCCTTTAATGATCCTTAAAGGAGACATTATGGCTCTATCAAGGCCATGGTCATTGAATTTTAAGATCTCAAACTACCATTATAGTGCTATGGTGGTTGGGGAATGCACTTGCACATAATAAATTTCAGTGAAGGAAGGAGTGATGGCTAAGTGAAGGGTCACAAAAGTGTAGAATGACAACCTGGTAATATGGAAGGATGATGATGTGGTGTATGAATATGGAAGAACTCTCAGTGACACTTGAGAAAATTTATATGGCTCTTCCAGCCTTTGCACAAGATAACAAGGAGACCAGTATATGTAATAGTATGGTATCAAAGATCGAAAATTATGTGCCCCATTTCATGATGAAACTAGGTGCGTGATAGAGGAATCTAGAAGTGGAGGGGATTGGGAGAAGGTGACCCAAGGATCATTTGATTATGAGGACTTAGAGGTAGAGCGGGGTATATTTCTTGTTCCACAAATTGTGAGTGTGTTTATATTTCTTTAAATCATGCACATGTTTTGTATTTCTTTAAATCACACAAGAGATTTTAAAGAATAATTTTTTTTCGAGAGATATAAATGAGAGAAATTTGAATTTTAATGCAACATGACAGTGTTTCATAACACCTAAACCATTCCTCATCATAAATGTATGTGTCACCTCTATTCCATCTAGGTGTCTTCCTTGGAATTAACTTCGGTGAAAACAAACCTAGACGTTAGAGCCTAGCTAACTAAGTTAGCACTCTAAATAGTTAGTGATTTTATTTAGAATCAACACTACCACCTAACTTGACCTATCCCTCTATCTTGAAACTCGTGTGGTACCGAAAGGTGTTACTTATTCAATGATAATGCACTAGATCAATATGTATTGCACCTTGCATTGGGATGTGTGCTAGTATTTAGGTGTATTCTTCTTGGAGAGACCCTTTTATCTTCCCAACTCTCTCTCTCTCTCTCTCTCTCTCTCTCTCTACACATGTCTATCTTCTCCTACTCATCCCCTTCCCTCTCTCTCTCCACCTATTCCCCTTTTATATTCCTCACACTGTCTCCATCTCTGTGTCATTGGATTGTTAGACCCATGCGTAAACAGAGGGAAAATGGAACTCATATTCTTGTCAATTTTGTATGATGAGATGCCTTATATCCATCAAGAATCACAATGCATGTAGTTCTTGAATCTGTATTTACATACCCCTTTCACTTTCATTAAAACAAAGAAGTGTAATTGTTGGCACCATTTTAAGCACTCAAAAAACTACAAACCCCTTCTATCCTTTGCCATTTCCCACGGGATGTGTTAAAAAAATACGTCATATGAATACAACAATGGAAAATTGGCCCAAATGGAGAGATATGTGAGTGGAGGTTTTGGAAAATCATTCTTAAGTATTCCCAGGAAAAACTGGGCAGAACGAGACAGAAGTTCTCTAATGCAAGGATCATTCAGTGCATTCATAGGGAATTTTTGACTTGTTTTCCAGAGGGAATTTTGTGAGGAGCTTCATAGGCTTGTGATGTTATAGCCATTGAGGAATTTGTGGGAGTTGTTTGGGTCTCAAAACTCTTTTTTCATATCTGAGGAGCTTCTGGAATTGCCTCATTCAAAAGGACCATAGGAGGAGAAGTACTTGAAAGTTGTTGCACAACTGTTAATGGAAGGAAACCTTTCAAATATTTTTCTTAAGGGTCTCTATAATCCAAGGGTGGGTATTGTTATCACTCTGCCAGATCTCTAAGGCTGAAGAAGAAATCCCAAAAGAGGTAACCACAGGCCAATATTTTGTCTTGGTATCTAGCCTACCAAACCAAAGAGGGCTCTCTCCACAAAAATCACAGCCAAGAGGGATGGATAAATTAGGGTTTTAGGCTAGGTATGAGTTCAGGGGTTTTGATTTGATTTGATTGGGTTTGCTGGATGAGGATTAGGTCAAAGAGGCCAGGTCATGGAAAATAAGATGGGAATTGCATTCCATTCAATGGGGCAATGCAGGTAGAAATCTTAGCACTTTAAGGTGATTTTGTGAGATGGTTTCAAACTGATGAGGAGCTAGGAAGAGCATAAGAGATATATTCTTCCTAAACAAAAGAAAATGGACAAATTATGAAGACTTTCCCAAAAAAGAGCATGAAAGAACATGTATTATGCCTATCAACTTGAAAATCATCATATAATAGAAATGAAATGGTTTATGAGCTTACAAAACATTCATACAAATGAAACAAGAGAATAAAAAATGCTAAACATCCATACCACAGGTATCCCAAATAAATAGTTGCAACTCTTCATTAATTTTTGGGCAAACTGATTACACTATAGTCCTTGATCAATACAACAACATCCAACTGATTCCAACAGTGAATAAGGGAATGATATAGATATCAAAACCACTTTCTCTCATCCTCAGGGGTCGAATCCCTGATTTTAGGAAGAGATCCACAAAAATCTGAACCGATAGCTGAGTGTAGGGAGGTCCAACTAAATCCTCCCTAATTACGATGAAACTGATTCATTTGACTTCATGATGACATTTAACCAATGTATTTACCCCTAGATAACTTATCCACATCATATTTAGATTTAATTTCATCAATTATATAGGTAAAATCTATTGGGTATGTGTTATATTCTTTCCACGACTAGTCACACGTGGGGGGAGGGGGGGGGGGGTAGCACCGCCTGTCAGGGTTTGGGGCAGCGCCCCGGGAAAATTTTTTTGGACCTTATTTTCTAGTTGGCAGACTCACCCATGGTTTTTTGCATGGTTTTGCAAATGGTTTTGGGGCATGATGGTTTTCAACCCTTGGTATTTTGTAGATCCAGTCAAGGGAACTACGATTATGTTCTAATCTAGGGTTAATGGATTTGGGTTTATGTATGCTTCGGCATGTATATATGTATTGTAACACTAAAAGGAATATAATGAAAAATCAAGTTGGTCGTCCCGATTTGGGATCCAGGGGAAAATCTTTTTGTTTATCTGTTTTATGTTTTATGCTCTTGCTATTGTTTATTTTCTGTTTTAAGATTCGTTTGTAGATAATTTATGTACAGGGTTAAAACATACATTTGGTATCAGAGCTATTTCGGCTTCAAGGGGGCGCCTTTGTTGCTGAGGGGTTTTTTGTTGGGCCTGTGGTAGATCCTGTTCAGTGGGAGATCTGCAGGATCGATTCTTGCAGTGAAAGAATATGGCAAGCAGCAGAAAGATAGAGATGTTGAAATTTAATGTTCAGAGTTTTGAGCTGTGAAATCTCAAGATGGAGGACCTGCTGGTCGATAAAGATCAATGGATCGTGGTAGATCTAGGTACTAAACCAACGACAATGTCAAATGAAGATTGGAAGAAGTTGGATCAGAAGGCGAAGAGCACAATACGATTGTGTGTCTCAGATTTGGTATTGTTGAATGTATCTGGGGAAGCTACGACGAAGAATTTGTGGGACAAACTTGGGACTTTGTACCAATCTAAGTCTCTAGTGAATAAATTTTTCCTGCGGAAAAAGCTGTATAACCTGAGGATGAAGGATGGAGACTCGGTGACAGAGCATCGGAATGCCTTCAATACTGTGGTAAGTTAGCTGTCATCTATTGATATTAAAATCTCAGATGAAGATAAGTGCATATGTTTGTTGTGTTCTCTACCAGACTCGTGGGATAGTCTGGTTATTGCAATACGTAGCAATACAACTACCTTGAATTTTGATGAGCAAATGGGTGTTTAAGAAGAAGATGAATGTAGAAGGCAAGTTGGAGAAATACAAAGCTCGGTTGGTAGCAAAAGGTTATTCCCAGGTGCCAGGAATTGATTTTGGTGATATTTTTTCTCCTGTTGCCAAAGTTACTTCTATTAGATTACTTTTATTTGTTGCTACTGCATTTGATTTTGAGGTAGAACAGATGGATGTGAAGACAACATTTCTTCATGGGGATCTAGAATAGGAGATCTACATGAAACAACCTGAAGGCTTTATGGTGAAGCGAAAGAAAGAACTAGTATGCAGGTTAAAAAAGTCTCTGTATGGGTTAAAACAATCACCAAGGATGTGGTATCATAAATCTGATACCTATATACGGGGACTTAGCTTCACCACAAGCAAGGAGGATCACTGTGTTTATTTTAAATTAATTGGTGACCGTGTTATTTATTTGGTCTTTTATGTGGATGATATGTTGTTGATTGGAAATGAAAAAGAAATTATCCAATATTTGAAGACCCAACTGTTCTCCAAATTCGACATGAAGGATATTGGTGCTACAAAATATATTTTGGGCATGGAAATTAAGAGAGATCGGGCAAAAAGGAAGCTCTGGTTAAACCAAAGGAAGTATGTTGAGACAATATTGCAAAGGTTCAATATGTAGGATAATAAACCGATGAATTTTCTTATTCCTATAGGTGTAAAACTTTCTGCTGAACAGTGTCCTAAGACACAAGAAGAAGAGGAGGATATGTCCCATGTTCCATATGCAAGTGTAGTGGGTAGCCTGATGTGTGCAATGGTCTATACTAGACCATACATTGAACATGCAGTGGAAGTATTGAGCAGGTTTATGTCAAACCCAGGGAAGGAGCATTGGACAGCAGTGAAGCGGGTTTTTAGATATTTGCGTGGCACTAGTGATTATGGCTTGTGCTACCAGGGAAAACTAGGATTGGAAAGAGTGTTGGACAGTCGTGGTTTTGTTGATGCAAACTGGGCTGGAGATATGGACCAAATAAGATCTACAAGTGGGTATGTGTTTAGCCTATTCAGAGGTGCAATTAGTTGGATGAGTAAAAAACAATTTGTAGTGGCTCTTTCAACTACATAGGCATAATACATAGCAGCCACTCATGCAAGCAAGGAAGAATTTTGGTTGCAGAGATTGTGTTCAATTATGGGGTTGGTGCACCAAACTATAAAGATAGACTATGATAGCCAAAGTGCAATTTTCTTGGCTAAGAACCCTGCTTATCATTCAAATACAAAGCACATTCATGTTCAATCACTTTGTGAGAGATATGGTTGAGGCTAAAAGGGTGTTGTTGGTAAAGGTGGACACCTTGAAGAATGTTGCAGATGCATTGACGAAGTATGTGAGCACTTAGAAGTTCTCTTGGTGTAGAGAAAAAATGGGTGCTACAGAACTGGACTAATGACTAAGCTCTCCTGTGGCCCCCTCCGGAAAGAAAACAACAAGTGGGAGAATGTTGGGTATGTGTTATATTCTTTCCACGACTAGTCACACGCGGGGGGCGATAGCTACCCCTGTACATTGCACTGGGTGCAATAGGGGGCTCACAGGGGGGGCGATAGCCCCCCTTGTCGGGGTCTGGGGCAGCCCCGGGAAATTTTTTTTGGACCTTATTTTCCGGTGGGTAGACCCGCCCATGGTTTTTTGCATGGGTTTGCACATGGTTTTGGGGCATGATGGTTTTTGGCCCCTAGTATTTTGTAGATCCGGTCAAGGGAACTACGGTTATGTTCTAATCCAGGGTTAATGGATTGGGGTTTATGTATACTTCAACATGTATATATATGTGTTGTAACACTAAAAGGAATATAATGAAAAATCAAGCTGGTCATCCCAATTTGGGATCCAGGGGAAAATCTTTGTGATTATCTATTTTATGTTTTATGCTCTCGCTATTGTTTATTTTCTATTTTAAGATTTGTTTGTAGATAATTTCTGTACAGGGTTAAAACCTAAAAAATCATCATTTCCCAAAGTGAAAAATAAAAATTGCAGTGAAAACTAAAAAATATCAAACATTTTTCAAGCTCTCCATTTTTGTGCCAGGCACGCCCTCTCAGTGCCAGGGGCACCCTCCATTTTGCAGGCCACTTTTGGAGGCCTTCCTGGTGTCCAAATTGGGCTCAGGATGGCTTTTTGGAAATCCTATACAGTATAATTTCTAGATATGTCTTTATTTTTCACAATGGAGTTGATTTTCCCTGTCAAAAAATGATTCTCCCACAGATGGCCAAGCACGCCATTTTTGTGCCAGGCGCGCCCTCTCAGTGCCAGGGGCACCCTCCCTTTTGTAGGCCACTTTTGGAGGCCATCAAGGAGTCCAAATGGAGCTCATGATAGCTAGCTGGACACATCTCTCTCTTGGCTACACAATGGACCTATCAAGCACTCAAAATGATCAAGTATAGACCCTCAAAAATCAATTCTCCCAAGACTGGTCAAAACATGCAGAATGGGGGTGAAAAAATGAAGTGTGCTTTTGCAGTAAACTTTGGGAGGCCTTCCTCAATTCCAAATAGAGCTCATTATATCTCATTGGAAATCTATTATAGTCTATTTTTCCTTTGAATTATCATGCAAGTAAATTAGACACTCCATCTAGGAGAAAAGATGATTTTCCCAAGGTCACTCCATAGGTGCAGGAAAAACAGCGGATTTAGGACTACCTTGTAGAGGGAGGGGAATGATGTGGTTAGGGGTTGTCTAAATTATTTGTGAAATTTTTTGGGATAGGGATAGATATTAGAGAGTGTATGGAAATGGAATTTCTAGAAATGAGTGAGGGAAAGGGGTCCAAAAGGGCAAAACACAACTCTAACCTCGAAAAGTGTCAAATTGTAGCAATAGGCTAGGGCTTATGGGAAAATGATGATTTTGAGGGATAGGAGTGATGGTAAGTGTTTAGGAAGGTATATTAAGGATAGGGGAAGGTGTAAGAGCATCAGGATACAAGTCTTGTTGATGATTTAACCATGGAAGTCATGAAACCAAGAAAAATTTCCTCAAAACCCTAGGAGAGGGAAATGAGCTTTCCAAGCACAATTGAGAGAAAAATATGGTAAAAACAAAACCACTTACTTGGAAATTATAGTTTGGAACCTGAAATTGTTGAAGGCCTTTGACTATTACTACTCCTTCAAAAGATGAATTTGATGGTGAAATGACCAATTTTCATGATTTTGACCCTATGACCTAATGATGACACAACATGGAAGAATGAGATGAATGATGACCATGATGACTATTGGACTCTTTCAACAATGAATGAACTGACCATGATGATTTTCATTGATCATGAAAGTGAAAGGAGTAGTAATGATCTCAATACCCTAATCACTGACCAAATTTTTTCATGACCTATTGGAATGATAAAAAAATTCCGAGTGAGACCCCTAACATGACATGAAAAGAGGATTTTGATCACTGATGGCAAGATTAAAATACTGACACTAACTAGTATAATCCACCTTATAGGATGCAGGGATTTTTTAAGGTATTTTCAAGCTCCATGGTGAAGAGTTTTGCATGAAACAGGGGATCTGCAAGATGGTTTTGATTGCCTCATTGAAGTCAAAGTGGAATATCCACCTACAAATGCCAGGTGGTTCAGAAATGCAATAGTGAAGCTTTCCATGAAAAGAAAACGAGTTGTTGACAACCCAATTTTTTTCAAGCATATCAAAATTGAGACTCTTCCCATTCTATATTGGATCCAAAAAAAAGAGATTAAATCTCGCAAAATTGTCGAAGGGGTGTTGCATATATTGAAAACATCGATGATGATGGGGTGCATTCTGAGCCAATTATTGTAAATTTAAAACAAGAAAAAAGTAGCTCCATACATCTCTCTTGTCATGCTGGAACTTCAGGCCATTAGATATAGTATTCTTATCATAACAGGTGTAGATTCCTTATTTGAGAGCATGAAATCTGAACCCGAGTACAATGTTATTATCGATTCAATGCAGAGCCAAGGGTCTGACAAGATTGAGTACATGGTTAAATTGTTGTTGTTGATTCTTATCTATTGATTCTAAGACTATATTCGCTTGCTGAAAAGGAGTCCTTTAGAGACATGGACAGTCCCAAGTATAAATGAGTTCTTTCTATTTACTCTGTTATACAAGCTATTTTGTTGTGTTTATTGTTCATAATAGGAAGACCAATAGCCACCCAAT
This sequence comes from Pinus albicaulis, assembly GCA_034641835.2. Lineage (NCBI taxonomy): Eukaryota > Viridiplantae > Streptophyta > Pinopsida > Pinales > Pinaceae > Pinus > Pinus albicaulis. The sequence goes on from CM076574.1 coordinate 604,526,203, forward strand.
TCATTCTTTAGCGTATCTGGACGAAGAACTCAATGGAAAAAACCAATATGAATGAGAGATTGAGCTTTGGGAGTATGTGTGTCTGGTACAAGATTTCGTCTTGGTTCTTTAAATTATCGGTAATATTCTTTTTCATTTTGACCGAAAACCACTTAGGAAACTACATTACGTTGGCCATTGTTTTGTGGCTCCTTCCTCACATCTATGATTACTTGAGACCTCCAGATTTCAATCCTTACTTTGCAAATGGATATGAATATGCAAGTCGAGTTTTCAAATCTCCCTTTGCAAATCTTGGCTCAGAGTTCTATCCTAAGTTTGGATATATTTTTATTCTAGTGACTGCTCTTTTGCTTGAAACTGTGATTTTCATCCAGAAAATATGGAATAAACATGCGTTGAGTTAGGCAATGAGATTTATATCAAGTAAGATAATAGTCCCTGGATCAAGGTTGTATGAGATTTTGCCCTCAAACACATTTGAAGCTAAACTTGTTTCTACAGTCGAGGATGAGTGAGGAATATCACCTGTGTAAGGTAGTTTATAAATAAAGTAAATTGAAATCCATATTATAAGAAAAGAAAATACCATATATTTATACAAATAATAGGAAACTCTAATCTTTTGGTAGACTAGGTAAATGGAAATTCCAGAGTGAAAAATTTAGCTCTTGTTTCATTATTAAATAGAAAAGAGAGATAAGAACCCAATTCTTATCTCTTTTCTTCCATTATGTATTAGGGGAACTTAACTGCAAGGTTGGCCAGCTATGAAAAGAATCACTAAGGATATGGGAAGGTTTAATGGAAGTGTTTGTAGTACATGAAGATAAGATAATCATTGTATCCTCTCTCTTGATGTATTATGTGTATGTTAATAGAACATATATTTATTAAACCAATGTTGTTTTAACCTTTTTCCTTTTATATGTGGTTTAAGTCCAATTTTGTATGAATAAGTGTGAAGAGATTTGAAGTCTGACTATGAAAACTGATGGCATAAAAGGAAAAGGCAGTGAAGTAGTTTCTATATGTTTTATTAAACAACAACCAAAAATGAACTTCGAACTTTGACGGAACAAGACAAGCTCAGGGAAACTTTATATGAATGGCAGTGGGAACAGAGCAGCGGGCAGGTGGGATTGTAAGGAAAGAATAAGTGGCAAAATCTGTGAGAGAAGTGATAGAAGAAGAGGTGGGGGGGAATTGAAGGAGAGCATGAAAGAAAATTGATCATCCATCATCCAAACAAAATTTATTTTATTTTACATTAAAATAAACAAACAAATATTTCAGAATTTTGACCATGAATCCTAAGAATGCAAGTTAAAAACTCCTACCCTCTGTTGTTTGGCACTCCATATATGATTTCTATGGGGAATTTATGGGTTCAAGGAGCAGCCACACTTTGCCTTAAGGGGCTGGTTGTGAAGAATGGAAACGATACAATTATGAGGCCATGTGTTTTTCCCCTCTCTCTTGTTGAAAAAATAAACCTAATAACCTTAAGATCCATCCCACTCTCTCATTCTTTACCCTCAACGACTTAATCTAATGTTTCTTTAGGCTTGTCGCTCTGCATGCATAAGTTCAATAAGGGAGAGCATGAACATAGCTCTATCTCTTGCTGGTGATAACCTAAAAATCCTAGAAAGAAGATCTCACAAGAAAATCGAGTTGCTTTGGGAAGGAAAGAAACTCCTAATTAGATGGGGTTGCCCGGAGAAATTGATGCTAGGTGGCTCAGTTCTCCAATAGGTTTCCCAGAGCTAGGGTAAGGGGAAGAGCTATACTAGAGCCTCACTAGGAAATTGGGGATGTATTATTAGGTCGAATCTACTATGTATGGTTCTGTTTCAAATAAGCCCTTACCCTACCATTATTCACAACTAATCCCTCAAGGGAAAGGGTAATTATTTGTTTGAACCCAAAAATCATCATCAAACGCAGTCATATACTGACCGCCAAGTAGCAGCATGTAGGAGCTATTATTTTCCTACCACAAGATTTGGAATGTCTTGCTCTATGTCGGTGGGAAAAAAAAAATAGGGGAATGCCCTAGTCTATGTCGGTGGGAAAAAAAACAGGAGAATGCCCTGGTATATGTTGGTGGTAAAAAAAAAAAAAAAAAAGGAGAATTCACCAGTCTATTTCGATGGGAAAAAAAATAGGAGAATACAAAAATCCACAAAGAATGATTTTCATCAAGCAAATACATGTCACCAAGCATGGAAGACTAGACCAGGAGTCGATACCTGTCACCAAACTGGAAGACCAGAGATACTCGTCATCAAGCACAAAAGCACAGATCCAAATTAACAATGGAGATTAATATTAGGTAGAAGAGTGTGAATATATGTTTCCAAAAAAAATGGAGGGAAAAGTTTGGTATTGGAGGGAAATGGAGGGAAGTAGTGGGACTTCATATTTAATTTTTAAGTTTGTCTTAAATTGCTAATTTTTACCTTCATTACTAATTTTATCTCCAATTACTGATTGTTAATTTTTATATTCATTTATTAATTTGTATTCATAAATTAATTTATATTGTAAATTAATTCATTTATTAATTTATTAATTTATAAAAAAATTACATTTGATGATGGTTGAAGAATGGTTTTGACAAAATCTCTTGATGAGGGTATTGATTTCCTCTTATTTCAATTTTCTCAAGCATCATGTTAAATACTCATTCTTTAATAATCTTTGGTTAAACAATGTGTCAACATTATTTTTTGTTTGTTTGTCGGAAATTAGAATGATTGGTTTGGTGGTTTAAGAAAAATTGAAATAGTTTCTCTCCATGCAACTTAGCTTCAAAAAATAGTTTTGTTGAAGGAAAGCTATCTACATTACCAAAAAAATAAAATTAATTTCACATAAATATTAAACATAAATCTAGCCCTATTATATTCCTATTCTACTAAATTTCTTTTCCTTTACATTGATGTGGAGTGATATCATATTGACATCATTACCATGGAATAATTTTTTTTCAAATTTACATAAATAGATTTGAGGAAGGTTCAACCAACCATTCTTTCAAGACTATACTCTCAAGGAGTTATATCAAGTGGAAGGATTAGCTACCCTTTGCTAAAATATGGTATTTTGGATGTTATTCATGTAGATGAAAGATTGATTGACCATTCCCCCAAGGTAGTGTGATCAAGGGTGTGTATCACTTGGAAGGGGTGACTCACACTTCCACTAGGATAGTATTTTATTAATGAATATGAGAAAGAGGAATGGTTAACTAACCCTTCTTCAAATATTTTATTCACCTTACATGTCATATAGAAGAAGCATTGATCAACGCTTCCTTCAGGATAGTGTGAACAAGGAGGTGGATCACTTAAAAGAGTTGGTTGACCCTTCCTCCACAATAGTAACCTCAAATAATATAACCATAGAGAAATATTCCGAGTAAGGGTTAGGTAACCTATTGTCTATAAAAATACCCTCAAGGAGGAAAATCAATTGAAATCATTGATCAAGCCTTCATCAAATATGATATTTTGGAAATGATTCATGTATAGGAAGGTTTGATTAGCACTTCCTCTAGGGTAATATTATTCACATAAAGGAATAGTATATTGAAACATGGAAGGGTCAGTTGACCCTTCCACCAAGATATTATTTTATTGAAAAATATGAGAAAGAGGAATGGTTGGCTCACCCTTCCGAAAATATGGTATTTTCCTCTTTCATAATCTATAGGAAGAATAAACCAAACATTCCTCTATGATAGTATGAATAAGGATATGGATCACTTATAAGGGTCAACCAAACCTTCAACCATGATAATGACATAAAATATTATAATCCTTCATAAACATTCCAAGGGAGGTTTGGTCGACCCTTCCTCTTAGGACAATACTCTCAACGAGTAAAAGAAAGTGGAAGGGAAAACTAATGACCTTGACTTAGAAGGGTTGGTATATACACTTCCTCCATGTTAATGACCTCAAATATTATAATATTAGAGAAATATTATAGGTTAGCATTGGTCTTCCTCTCATATAGGATAGCAATCTCAAGGACGTAGGTGAAGAGGAAAAGTTATCCAACCATTGCTCAAATATTGGATTTTTCTCATGATTGATGTAAATGAAGGGCAAGTGACCCTTCACATAAGAGATTACAATCAATGAGGTGGATAACATGGAAGAGTTGACCAACCCATCTTCCAAGATAACATTCTCAAGGAGATAGAAAAGGTATAAGGGTTAGTTGATCCCTCCTCCAAAATGGTATTTATGTGATGATCTATGTCAAGGAAGGGTCTACCAAACCTTTCTCCAGGATAGTATTATTATGGAGGTGGATCACATAAAAAATAGTGCAATACATCCTCTAGGATAGTACTCTCAATGATGCAAATGAAGAGGAATGGTCAACCAACCCTTCCTCAAATATGGAACTTTCGTCATGATTCATGAAGAGGAAGGATCAACCAACCTTCCCTCCATAATAGTATGATCAATGAGGTGGATCACGTGCAAGGGCCAATTGACCCTTCTTTAAGGATCATTAGAGGAGACTTTAGCCTAAAAGTGCCCATGAAATTTTCACGTAATTTCCATGTCATAATATGTAAACCAAACAAAATCCCTTAAATTTAAAAAGAGGTAAGTGTAAATATTTTGGAGGGAAAAGAAGAAAAAATATTTTTTAAGTGTATTTTTGGCTTATCTCCTTATAGGTTTACTCAAATTTAAAGTGTGGACACTCATTGGATGCAGAATTAAATTTCGCTTCCAATGAGTACCCATTATGCATACTTTTGAGAAGACCCACATTGATAATTCAGATACATTAAAAAAACGTGTTGAACACATTTTTTTAATGTATCTGAAATTTGTATCAATATAGGTCTTTTCAAAAGTATGCATAATGGGTACTCGTTGGATGTGAAATTTGATTCAGCATCCAACAAGTGTCTACACTTGAAATTTTAGTAAACGGATAAGGAGATAAGCCAAAAATATAATTAAAAAAAGTAGTTTTATTATTTTCCCTCCAAAAATCGTAACTCTTATTTTATTATTTTAACTATTATTTTATGATTTTTCCTTAGGAGGTCACTTTTAGGCTGAAATTTCCTCTAATGAAAATTCTTAAGGATGTGAAGAAAGTGTAAGTATTATCTTACCCTTCTTCCAATGTGATATTTGGGTGATAATTGGTATTTCGTATTTGTTATTTTAGTGAGATTTCTTGATGGGATCGATTAGTTTTAGAGATAACGCGTTGAGGAAGTTCAAGGAATGAATATGCATGATAGTGTTATATGGTTTATATGTGGCCCTAATGTTAGTACTAGGATGTGACATGGAATGCAACATGGTTGAGAAGGGGGTAGTTGTGTGGCACATGAGTTGCATTGAAAATATGTTAAGTTCCTATATTAATAGTGTAGCCCCTTATTATGTTAGTGTAGCCCCCCTTATTGTTATTATGGTACCCCTGTAACCCCCATATTGTTATTATTGTGCCCTTACATTATTATTGTTAGGTCGGCTAGGATTACATTGTGGCCCCACTAGGATTATATTGTGGCCCCATGGACTCCTATAGATAGAAGGAGGTTTTGTTCATTTGTATCATCCAAGAATTGTTCATTCATGTAATGTATTGGAGGTTGCCCCCTCGAAGTGGCTTATTTATAAGGCGTTGATATCTCTTTTCTTCTATTTTGGGAGCTGGTTACACAACATTTGGTATCAAAGCTTTGGATTCTAGGGTTTCGCTGCTCCAAACAGGTCATCGTGGCATTTTTGCTATAAATTTTTTTATACAAAGTTTCAGAAGCTAAAGTTTTTAGGGTGCGAAGCCGAAATCCTGAGGAAGATTGTTTAAAAATTTTAAAGCTTGGTTCGCAATATTTTCGGAGATATGGTTTGTGGAAGTTAGGTATTTTTTCAGGATCCTAAACAGGTCATCGTGGCATTTTCGCTATAACTTTTTTTCTACGAACGTTCAGAATCAGAAATTCATATGGTGCGAAGCTGAAATCCTAAGGAAATTCATCAAAAAATTTTAGAGCTTGGTTTTCAATATTTTTGGAGATATGATCTGTGGAAGGTAGTGCTTTTTCAGGCTCCTGAATTGCATCTCAAAGAGGTGATCGTGGGAAAATTTCAATAACTCTCTCTCTGGGCATCGGATTGGAGTGTCGTAAAAATTGGTCGCAAGTAAACAGAATTTAGTTTATTGGCTGTCAATTTTAGAGACAAAGGACGAAACAGTGACACGTTGCAAGTCGTACAAGTTCGCTCTACTGAACCAGTCCATAATTAGGTCATTGTGGGAGATTGGACACAACTTTGTCTTGGAGAATCCAAATCAGGTCAGACCTGTGGCATTCAAAAGAGAATTCAGAGGGATATTTCATTGCTGAATTTCATATATTGAAGAGTCACAGTCACAGAGATAATCCAATTCCAATATCGAGCTCCTCAAAAGCAAGTAAAAGGTGTGTATTGTTTTTCCTGAATTGCATAAATCTTGTTTGAAAAATCAGTTTGAAGTGATTCCAAGGCCTATTGAGCATATATTTCAGTATTTCATTCTGAAATGCCTCCTAAAAATAATTCAACACCCATTAAGCCCTCGGAAATCTATACTATGATGCATGAAGTGGAAGAATTGCAGTATGAGATATCAAAATTACGGTACCAAGTGCAACAAATTTCGATCTTACGAAGAGGAACCAAAGCTGACATAGATGTTTTAAAAGAAGAAATGGAGGCTAATTTGGATGGTTTGAAGGATAAAATAATAGCTAATATGGATGATAAATTAGTGGAAGATGACATCGAGCATCAACAACAAGTTCTCCAACTCTCAAATGATAACCTAACTTTGGTGCAGAATCTAATGAAACAACAGGAATATCAACATCACATAGAAAGAAGTTCTGAAGCAGTCACAAAAACAAGAACTCGACAAGTAAGATCAATTTCAGAGTATCTCAGCAAGTGGAAGAACTTTCCTGTAGAAGATTCAACATGGGAGGATGAGAATTTTATACAGAAGCATCAAGAAATAATCAAGCGTTGAGGACAACACTTGTTTGAAGGAGAGGGGCATGTTAAGTCCCTATATTAATAGTGTAGTCCATTATTATGTTAGTGTAGCCCCCCTTATTGTTATTGTTGTACCCCTGTAACCCCAATATTGTTATTATTGTGCCCTTAAATTATTATTGTTAGGTCGGCTAGGATTACATTGTGGCCCCACTAGGATTACATTGTGGCCCCATGGACTCCTATATATAGGAAGGAGGTTTTGTAATTTGTATCATCCAAGAATTTTTCATTCATGTAATGTATTGGAGGTTTCCCCCCTCGAAGTGGCTTATTTCTAAGGCGTTGATATCTCTTTTCTTCTATTTTTGGAAGTACAAGTTACACAACATTTGGTATCGAGCTGGATTCACAGGTTTCGCTACTCCAAACGAGTCATTGTGGAATTTTATTCTCAAGATTTTTTCTACGAAGTTTCAAACTGAAATTTTTAGGGTGTGAAGCTGGGCTTAGAAGATTATGCAATTTCAAAACTTGGTTCATAATATTTTCGGAGATATGATCTGTGGAAGTTGGAAAAGATCTTTTGAATAAACGAGGTCTGTGGGTACAATTAACTTTGTTTCTACGAAGGTTTTGATCCAAGTGTGGAGTGTGCAGCTGAAAATCTTGAAATTCGTCAAAAATTTCAGATCTTGGTTCGAAATATTTTTGGAGATATGATCTATGGAAGGTAGTGCTTTTTCAGGCTCCTGAATTTCATCTCAAAGAGGTGATCGTGGAAAAATTTCAATAACTCTCTCTCTGGGCATCGGATTGGAGTGCCGTAAAAAGTGGTCACAAGTACACAGAGTGCAGTTTCTTTTCTATCAATTTTAGAGACAAAGGACAAAACAGTGACACGTGGAAAGTCATACAAGTTCGCTCTACTGAACTAGTCCATAATTAGGTCATTGTGGGAGATTGGACACAACTTTGTCTTGGAGAATCCAAATCAGGTCAGACCTATGGCATTCAAAAGATAATTCAGAGGGGTATTTCATTGCTGAAATTCATATATTGAAGTGCTACAATCGCAGAGATAATCCAATTTCAATATCAAGCTCCTCAAAAGCAAGAAAAAGGTGTGTATTTTTCCGAATTGCATAAGTCTTGTTTGAAGAATCAATTTGAATTGATTCCAAGGGCATATTTTAGAATTTTTATCAGTATTGGGTTCTATAATGCCTCCAAAAAATAATTCCATACCCATTAATCCCTCAAGAATATATACTATGACGCATGAAGAGGAAGAGTTGCAGTATGAGATATCAAAATTACGGTACCAAGTGCAACAAGTTTCAATCTTACGAAGAGAAATTGAAGATGAAATAGATGGTTTAAAAGCAGAAATGGAGGCTAATTTGGATGGTTTTAAGGATCAAATAATAGCAAATATGGGTGATAAATTAATGGAAGATCACATCGAGCATCAACAACAAGTTCTCCAACTCTCAAAGGATAACCCAACTTTGGTGCAGAATCTAATGAAACAACAGGAAGATCAACATCACATCGAAAGAAGTTATGAAGCAGTCATAGAAACAAAAACTCGACAAGTACGATCAATTTCAGAGTATCAACAAATGAAAAAAATTTTATGCAACATGAGTATCCTTGGATTTACAGGGGATGAAATTTCTGAAGCATCAAGAAATAATCAAGTGTTGAGGACAACACTTGTTTGAAGGAGAGGGGCATGTTAAGTCCCTATATTAATAGTGTAGCCCCTTATTATGTTAGTGTAGCCCCCCTTATTGTTATTATTGTACCCCTGTAACCCCCATATTGTTATTATTTTGCCCTTACATTATTATTGTTAGGTCGGCTAGGATTACATTGTGGCCCCACTAGGATTATATTGTGGCCCCATGGACTCCTATATATAGAAGGAGGTTTTGTTCATTTGTATCATCCAAGAATTGTTCATTCATGTAATGTATTGGAGGTTGCCCCCTCGAAGTGGCTTATTTATAAGGCGTTGATATCTCTTTTCTTCTATTTTTTGAGCTGGTTACACAACAAAATATGGGAAATAAATCAATCATATTTGAAAACATTTGGGTGTTGAACCAATGATGAATGAAAAATGGTTTTAGTCAGAATTTTGAAGTTTACCTCCAAAATTGTGGATTTTTTCCATTGAGTAGTCCATTTAGAGAATCATTACCCCTAGCTTACGGAAAACACCAATGAGAAATGGTGATGGATAAGCATGATACCATATTGATGGGAAGGATGATGTTAATTAATGATGTTAATAGAGGATGCATGGAAGAAGTAGAAAACAACATAGGGACCCAAAATAGGGGTTATGCAATGACATAGTAGTGCCATATGGAAAAGAAGATGGTGACCATGTGGAAAGGGAGTTTGCCAAGGAGTGAAAAATTCATTTAAGTGTTAGGAGGCCTTGATTTTAGACCCAATGTAGTATTTAAAATTTCTTTTTGTTAGGGAGTTAAAGTATATGAAGGCATCAAAGAAGTTCCATAAAAACTTCCCTTCAAGGAATATTTTGCTTCCCTCGATCAACAAGTGTTGATAGTTGGACCTGATGAGATGGTGACATCAACCAGGAGGAAAGGTCAATTAAAGGAGTCAATAGCTAGTGACATCAACATGATGTCATACAACTGAAAAAATCAATCATGTGTAAGTGAATACAGTCATATCCCCCTCGAGGAATCTTTTCTCGTAGGTGTTTTCCAAGCCAACCATAGAAACCAATGGACAATTTTGATGGGCATGGCATTAAGGTGATGTCAACCCAAAAAGAATCATATGGAGGGAAAGTATATGGTCGATTTAATAAGCCAAAAACTATTGTAAAGGGCCCATTAGGGAGGGTCATTAAGGAAACTCTTTCCCCCAACTGCTTGGAGGCTCAAGGAGAATTGTTGACAATGGAAACCAATAGGTTAAGGCACTATTCATCGAGTCATGATTTCACACTATAGGCTACAAATTTTGGCTAGTAAAAGGAATAGACATTGAGGATAAATTTTTTATTGTGGGGAGGCATTATGGATCTATCAAGGCCATGGTCATTGAATTTTAAGATCTCAAACTATCATTATAGTGTTATGGTGGTTGGAGAATGCACTAGCACATAATAAATTTCGGTGAAGGAAGGAACGATGGCTAAGTGAAGGGTGTAGAAATTATACAATATGTATGTGTATCTTGGATTCACCCAATCTAAAAATGTGCTAAAGTTAAATATTGAATCTCTTCTACAAATCTTTGTGGAATTAAAAACACAATCGCCAATCACATAAGCATGAAGAAAGATCAATCACACACAACACAGATAATTTCCTGGGGAAAGCTTACAGCTAAAAACCCCACTATCTTCTATTTTATATTATATCATGGATCATGAAACAATTACATACAAAACACTTCTCACAAGAGCCCTCAAAACATCAGCTAGTTGTCTCACACCGTCATACAAAAATTGGAAAATCCCTTAGCCAATTTACTGCCTCCAGATAGTCTTCCTTCACTGCTCAATCCCTAAATGAATGCAATCTTGCCTGCCTTGATTGCACAAGTATCATGGGCACATCCAATGTGTGTTTGCCTGCATGTGTGCAAGCGGATAATATCACAACTAATAGTTAACTTCCCTTTCACCTATAACTCAACTGGGTCTCCACTAGATCTGACATGTATGCAACTAATAATAGTAAATCCTCACTTACATGTGATATTACTGATTGTGATTTAATTAATATTTAATTCACTGAATCTCTCACTATTGTATCTTCAGTTACAACTAGCACAACTGAGTTTAACTCAGTTAACTGAGTTAAACTGATTACAACATGCATGAACTCATGCACAACTACACTTCGAACTCTGTTACAACTAGAATTACTTTTCTTATCACACCAACCAACCTCTAACTCGAAATTCACTAGCTAACTGAATTTTCCACTTCAATTAACTATTTCAAGTCCACATTGAGAATAGATTACAGTTTAATTTCCATCTAAATTAAGGGATAATAAAAATTGACATGCACCCAAAAATATTCTTGTGGGCCCCACCCTAGTTTGGGTGTTTAATGGAACCAGGTGCTTAATTCAACTAGGTGCTTAATGCACTAGGTGTGGGTGTTGAATCTTCTTTTTGAATCTCAACAAAGGGTCACAAAAGTGTAGAATGAAAACCTGGTAATATGGAAGGATGGTGATGTGGTGTATGAATATGGAAGAAATCTCAGTGACGCTTGAGAAAATTTATATGGCTCTTCCAGACTCTGTACAAGACAAAAAGGAGACCAGTAAATGTAATAGCATGGTATTAAAGCTCGAAAATTATGTGCCCTATTTCATGATGAAACTAGGTGCGTGATAGAGGAATCTAGAAGTGGAGGGGATTGTGAAAAGGTGACCCAAGGATTATTTGATTATGAGGACTTAGTGGTAGAGGTGGGGGGGGGGGGGGGGGTATATTTCTTGTTCCATAAATAGTGAGTGTGTTTTATATTTCTTTAAATCATGGAGATTTTTTGTATTTCTTTAAATCACACAAGAAATATTAAAGAATATTTTTTTTACGGGAGAAATAAATGAGGGAAATTTGAATTTTAATGCAACATGACCATTTTTCATAACACCTAAACCATTCTCTCTCTCTACACATGTATATCTTCTCCTACCCATCCCCTTCCCTCTCTCTCTCTCCACCCATTCCCCTTTTATTTTCCTCACATTGTCTCCATATCTCAGTCAACTCTCGCACATCAGCTCTTGCTGAACATGCAGAAAAATATTGTCACCATGTCTGCATTGAGGACTCCAAGGTCATTGCTAAGTTCAACCACTTCCACCATAGGAAGCTTCGGGAGGCTATTGAGATTGAAAGGCATGCTAAGAATCTCAACAGGGATGATGGATGGAAATTAAGTAAGATTTGGACTTTAGCTTTCTTGATTTGATTCTTTTTCTCCCATTGTGTTCTCTATTTCCTTAGGTCTCTATTAATTTTTTATTTTTCTTTCTCTCCCTTCTTTTTATTATCCTTAATTATTTTCTCCCTGTCTTGGTGGTCTTTTTCCCTTTTCCTTAATATTTATTTTCTTATTTTGGTCCCTTATTTATATATTCCCCTCTTCTTAGCCTTGTCCCTTATTTAATATATTTTTCCCTATTATTAAATAAAAAACTTGTAATTCCTTCTAATATTAATTCAAAATTTTTATTATAAAATTTTTAAAATATTTATTGAAATATTGAAATTACAAAAATTTTAAATAATTAAAAAAAATATATTTTATTTTATCATCTTTTAATAATTATTAAATATTTAAATAATCTATTTAACAACTAATTAACTAGCTAACTCAACATCGGCTAGCTTTCTAACTGCTAGTTTTTAACAACTATATTAGTTGGTAACTACTAGTTTTTAACGGCTATATTAGTTGGTTCGAAATGTAGACCAAATCATAACAATGTGATTAACCTGACAATTAAATATTATAAAATAAACATTTTTGAGTTTATTTCTAATTTATATAATCATAATATAAATATTTGTAAATTTGTTATGTTTATGGTGACAATTCACATAAATAAATCCACTTGTACATGTCAACATGGCAAACACAAAGTTAGCTACCCTACTTTATAGAACTTACCAATATAGCATACACCACTTCTTTAAATATATGGTGATATACTCCACTTCCAATAAGTTCAATAAAAATTTACTTCACTTTAACACCACATAGTAAGAATGGTGTTAACTTATCCATCAAATATGGTGATATACTTCATTTTTAATATGATACATAAACATTTACACCACATTAACATAAGTGATGCTAACTTATGGGGGTTAAATTTTTTTTTTCTTGTTGTAGCTGACCACGAGTGAAAAATAGTGACAGAAATGAAAGATGTTATCAAACGTGAAGATTTTATTTCAACAGCAAAAGAGAATGGCATCGGAAATGGGGATCGGTCAGTTTCCCATTGAAATTCTTCTCTATGTGTGTTGTGCAACCTACTGGTCTCTTAAAACATAAACGAAAGGCACATCTACGTTCAGTACACTCTTCTACATATGAATCAATTTTGAATTATATTTTCCAATTTAATTTATTAAGTGCTCCGATATTAGCTGGGATAGTCATCATCCTTCTTCTCTATGCTGACGATATTGTTCTTCTCGCAAGGTGCCCATCTGATCTTGATAAGAAACTTAGACTTCTTAATGATTTCTGCTCTACAATGGGTATGTTTGTTAACACTGACAAAACAAAAGTTATGATTATAAAATCCAAGAAGGACACTTACACTAATTTTATGTATGACAATAGTAACTTGGAGGAAGTGTCTTATTACAAGAACCTAGGAATTGATATTCATCACAAACTCAACTGGAATTATAACATTCAAAAAAGGATTAATGGGGGGTGGAAAGCTTTTTTTGGTCTTGGAAATAATTGTAAAACGACAAACCTCGTAATGTGGGATAGAAATAAGTTCCTCTTTGAAACTTTAGTCACTCCCGTTATATTATATGGATGTGAGGTTTGGGTTTACAACATCTCTACAGAATCCTGGAGAAAGATTGAGAAAATTCAGAAGCCTTTTATAACGTATAACCTTAAAATTAAAAGCAATACACCCTATCCTATTCTCCTTATAGAAGTGGTTATTTCCCCTATCGAGAGCCTAGCTATGACTAGGATTCTTTTGTACAAGCACAAGCTCAATAGCATAGGAGACCATAGACTTCCCAATCTAGCTTTAAATTCCCGCCAAAACCACCTAAGGCTTAAACGAGGTTGGTATAAAGACACTAGGGCCTGGTTACACCATTGGGAGATCGACTAGAACGTTGCTTTGCAAAACATTAATAACATAAAAAAATTGTTACTTCTAAGTTCAAAGAAAAATTGTGGTGTGAGAAAGATCTAGCAACTACAAGAAAATTAAGATATTATAAGGAGGTCATCAACCCCACCGTAGAAGATCAAAAACAACTCTCTGTTTTAACTAGCTCAAAGAAGAAAATTAATATAGCCATGATTAGAACGAACTCTCATGCGCTCCATAGTGAAACAGGTCATTGGACAGTTCCTAAAACACCATGGATGGAAAGGATCTGCCATCTATGTGAGAATATGAACATCGAGGATGAAAATCACTTCCTCGTAGAGTTCCCCATGTACAACCACATTAGAGCTCAATTTCATAATCTTTGTTGCAACACTGACATTCCTAGACTTTTAAGATGTCAAAATTATAGTGAACTCAAGGGACTTCTCTCCAAGATTTTTGAGCATTGGAATAAAATCTTAAATCAAACTAAATAACTATTTTCTTTAGGTTTGATAGACCAAATATTGATCTCAGTGAATGTTAACCATCATCATCATTAGAATATTCAATAAATAAATATATTTAAAAAATATTGTTATATATATATATATATATATATATATATATATATATATATATTGATTCAGACAATATATATACCATATGGAAATTCAATTTAAATCCACACATGGAATGGACTTGTCCCCACTTGCAACAAGCCATGGTATCATCATTATTTTTTTCCATTGTTTGAATGTTGTAGATCTCCACTACATGATAACACGGTGTCAAGTTCAGGATTAGTAACTGGGATGATCACGATACGCTATATTTAGGCTCACATCATTGCAAGCAGCTTCATGTGGATGGTAGTGAGCCTAGTTAAACATATATATAGTCATGATTGTTATTATTATCCGTTATGTTTTTTATTTTATATTATATTTGTTTATGTGATTTCTTTTAATTAATAAATTTAATTAAAAAGATAAAATAATATAATTATTTTGTAGATAAATTTTAATCTTTAATTTGTGAATATTACTTGAAGTTAAATTTTTATCATTTATCTAATAATTTATTCATAATTAAATTAAAATTTTAAAATATTTATTTCAAAATAAATATACTTATCAATATAAATATTATATAAACATATAATAATATGTAACAAGTTCTACATAGTAGTTAATATTGCAATTTAGTTTAAATATAGCTAAATTACAGTGAACACTATTAAGGTTTAGAATTTCATCAATTTGAATTTTACTGATTGGTAAAGCCATTTAATTCAAATTAGTGTCAAGGTTTAGAATTCCATCAATTTGAATTTTACTGATTGGTAAAGCCCTTTTCTGTCCAATTAAAGAACAAGACCCTGATTTCAATGCATATGCAAACATAACTATAAAAAACTATAATATATTATACTTGAGTTTACATTTGAACTACAATAAGTTGTTTTTCAAAGTAAACAATTATATATTTTATTTCGTAAAATTTGAACTAAAATATTTAATTTGATTAATGTTGAGTTCTGCAATGCGATGAGCGTGTTCTGGATTTCAATCTGCAGAGAATAATCTCTGAAATGTTTCGGTTTGCATTATACTTCCGCGGTTCAGATACATAAAACCTCTGCGAGAATAATGTGGGTTGTATTTCATCTCTGAGAAGATTGGTAGTGCAGGTGTTGCAATACAGTGGCTACTTTTAATTTGAAACTTCGGCAGCGTAAATCTCCAAAGAATCCACCCAAGAGAAGGAGAAAATAATAATTTCCCCGCGGTAAAGTAGGGCTTGCAGGGTGGAGTTACTCTTCTATAAAATGAATTCTCGCATAAAATAAATGTACGACATATCTGGGCAAAGCTCATAGCAATAATTTGGTAGTGAATTTGAACTTCTACGACACTGCAATGTTTGTGAAAGGGATTTGTGAGTTTGACAAGTTTCGGTCCTGGTAATTGAAGCAGATCGGAGCGTTTTGTCGCCAGGGAGCTTTTACCGTCGGAGTGGCAAATTCAGTGGCTTGGCCTTTAGTTTTTTTAAATAATATTGTGCAGCCTGGAATCAAAATCGACCCCTAATTCCCAATTCGTCCAACATATAATTAAAGGCTTCAAATTTTGGGGGCTTCCTGGAATGGTTTTTAGCATCGGATTCGAGATGTAGCTAGGGTTGCTCCATTCTCCAACCGGATTGCATGAATCATTGCAAACCATGTTCGTTGTAGCAAGTTGTTTCATGCCATTTTATCGAATCCTTCGAGTCAATGTGTGCTGCCAGTTATTTTTAATGCTTGATGGTTATTTATAATGCTTGACAGGCGAGGGCTTCAAGGCAGACTCTAGATCTAGAGTTGTTTGCAGCCCTTCTCCCTGTCGTTTGGATCTTCCGGTGGTTTCCCTCGACGGTGTTTCTCATTCTGTCTCGGTTGATCATTATTTATTTTGGGTAGCATATTCATATTATGAGATAGGTAGGGTACTTAGGGAATTCTGAGACAACCAAGAATTTCTGGGATAGCTAGGGGTACCCATCTCTTGGTTTTTCTTTACGGGTGCACACGTTCTAACTTACCCTCTTCATGTTAAGCTTTTTTTTATTACAATTTGAATACTTCCTCTAATATTTCTAAGCCCCCCTCTAGCAAAGTCAGACCAAGTAAAATTACATTAGATAGTCTCTATGAGTACATTGAGTCTTTAGAAAGACGAAGAGAAGAAAGAGAAAATCATTTTAAAGTAGAACTAAAAGCGATGCTTGATAACAACCACAAATCATTAGAAAATAAAATAACCACACTTGAAATTGAACTCTAAAAAATGAAAGGTAAAATTCAAGAAATAGAACATAGTAAACAAACAATAGTCTAAGAAAATGACATATTGAAAAGCGAGATTAAAAATCTAAAAGAATAAGTACATAATAACTCGGCCCTAAATAACACTAAAAATAACTTAGATATTAAACCCATCAAAAAGGAAATTAATAAATTAATTGTTCTCAACCATGAGTGCCACAAACGAGCCTTAAATCTTATATTTGCGGGTATAGAAGAACAAAACAATGAAAACACATTAGAAATGGTTAGAGAACAATTAAAAACAAAATCTCAAATTGAAACAACCTATCTCACGGAAGCAATAAGGGTCGAAAAGATACTTGAGCATAAACACAAACTCATTTGTGTCAAAGTCACTTGTCATGAACATAAACTAGATATACTCAGGAAATCCCCAAGTCTAAAAGGAACAGGAATCTTTATAAATGAAGATCTCATTCCAGAAGACCAAGCTGAACTTAAGAAATAAGTCCAAAAGGTCAAGGATGCAAGAAAGGTCGAGAAATGGGCAATCATTGGGAATAGGAAAGATATTATTAGAGATAGAATCTCAAGCACGAGTGATAAATAGGAATTTGCATCACTCTGGTTCCTCTTTTGGAACTATCGTGGCCTTCCATGGTGTAAAGGTACTATGTTAAGTTGGATCCCGAGTGATATTGACCTTATTATCTTAGTTGAAACATTCGAGCATGATGAATTTATGGTCCCTCACCTCAACAGTTTCACTCTTTGGTCTGATTGGAATAAGAAATCCTCTCAGAGGGATTTTGGTGGTATAGTCTGCTATATAAGGAACACTTTTTCTACTCACATCCGACTTCATAAAATCAACCCTTTCAATCAATACATTTGGATCGAAATCTCTGATTTTACCACCAAGAGGATCTTTCTTGCAATATGCTATTTCACTCCTATCAACTCTACATCCTATAAGAAGAACAACCTGGATAAGAATTGTCCTTTCAATTCTTTAGAAAAAGGCATCTCCAACCTGAGAAATGATGGTAATATCATTCTACCGGAAGACTATAATGTTAGAACTGCTACTAACCAAGTCATTACATCAAGCAACAACTCTAACCCCGACCCCTTGTGGCTTGATGAAGGTAGTAACTTAGCTAATAATTTCAAGAGAAAATCTGAAGACATTATCGAGAACTTATTCGGCATCGAGCTCCTCAAAAATTTGCAGTTTCCAGGACCTAATTATTTGCAATTGTATTAACAAGTAGCCCCTCTACAGTCAGATGACATGTTTCCGTGCATTAGGTAGCAGTGTCATGGATTATGAAATTTCTGACATCCTCGCCCTCAACCATATTACAAAATTTTAGCTTCTTAATGGGTTCGATCCTGACTCTGTACACAGACCTCTGTCTCTATACCTCAATCTTGCTATGCATACCAGCGATATGCAGGAGACCAATGAAAGAAAAAGACACATTCGCTTCGATAGAAGTAAAACTGACCTCTTCTTAAGGGTTTTAGAGAGGGATTTAGGCCCCATGGATTATAATAATAACATTGATCAATTTTTGGAATCTAAGCTTCTGTGATCCATATAAATTAGTAGAAATTCTTTCGGTAATAGAAGTAAAACTGACCTCGTTCTTTTGCATGTGATTATTACCGAAAGAATTTCTACTAACATTGATCAAATTTATTACCATTTCATTACTATCATTTCCAACACTATTAGCAAATTTTCTAATGAGATTTCGTTTAAGCAGTCTAATAGAACTTCCAATCCATGGTATGACAAAGATTGCAAAATTTTCCAGGAAAGCAATCACAGACGCTCCTAATGAAATCATTAAGCTCCAGAATATCAATATATATAAAAATATCATGAAGAGGAAGAAAAGATCATATATTAATAAAATACAGGATTAGCTTCTCCACCTTTCTAAAGTCCTGCCCAAAAAATTTGGCGGAATGTTCTTGTCCGTAAAACCAAAGATAACCATTCTATCCCCTTAGAAAACTGGGACAACTATCTTAAGAAGTTGTATGACTCTCCAGACACTATGGGCACCACCTTAATCACTCCAATTAAGGAGGATGTATTCTCTCTTGACGATATTGAGTCTGGTATTAATAAGCTCACTAATGATATTGAAGGCTACCAAGTTGAGATCCTTAAAATGGAAAGATCTATCCTCATTCCTTATCTCCACAAGCTTCTCAATTTGGTTGTAACACATGGCTTCCCTCGGCTTTGGATGCAAAACCTTATTGTACCTATATTTAAAAATGGTGACAAGAGTGTTCCATCTAACTACAGGACCATTATGGTTAGCCATATCCTCGCCAAGATTTATGGGCTCATTTTGGAGAAGAATCTTAGCCTTTGGCTTCAAAGCCAGGGAAAAATAGCTAAAGGACAAGCGGGTTTTAGGAGACATCACTCGAATATTGACCATCTGGTCACTCTTAGAATCATTGTAGAGAAATGTCGCAATAGTAAAGCCGATCTTTTATGTTGCTTTATGTACTTTAGAAAATATTTCGACACTATTCCTCGAGATAAACTTTGGGAGAGACTTAAAGAGATCATGGTCCCTCCTGAGCTGAGGATTTCTATGATCTATCTCTACGAGACCGTCACTGCCAAGCTTAATACCAATGAGGGGTGGTCTAAAGACATTAAATGCAATATCGGAGTTAAGCAAGGGTGTCTCCTATCCCCTACCCCTTTTTTGATATACATCGATAAGATAAAAAAGTGTCTAGAATCTGCGGGGTGCAAGGGCACTAAGCTTGCTGGTGTTCTCATTACTCTTCTCCTCTATGTCGATGATATTGTTATTCTCACAAAAATCCATGATGACCTCGACAAGCAGCTCCAGATTATTCATGACTATTGCTCCAAGATGGGTATGAGAGTTAATACCGACAAGACTAAAGTCATGATCATTAAATCCAAAAAGATCGCCCATGGTAGTTTCGTGTATAATAACCAGTGCTTAGAACAGGTTTCTTCTTATAATTATTTGGGCATTGACTTCCCTCATCATCTCAACTCGAATTATAACATTGAGAAAAGGATTATTGGGGGCTAGAAAGCTTATTATGAGCTTGAAAACAATTTTAAGTTGGTCGATCTTTACATTTGGAGTAAAAAGAGGCTCCTCTTTGAGACCCTTGTCACCCTCGTTGTCCTATACAGATGTGAAGTTTGGGGTTGCAGTATATCCAGAGATTCATGGAGGAAGATTGAGATTATTCAAAAGCAATTCATAACCTACAACCTTAAGAACAAGGGAAATACTCCCTATCCTATCCTCTTGATCGAATCAAGTTTGTCCCCTATTGAAAGTACAATTATATTTAGATATTTGGTGTATAAGAAGAAGCTTGAAAACATGGAATAAAAAATGATCTCTAAAATTTCTTTTAACTGTAGTCAAAACCCTCACCTTCGCATCAAGTGCGGGTGACATAAGGATACCCAGTCCTGGCTCAACCATTGGGGAATTAAGGAGGATCTCAGTATGGGAAGCAAAGATAATATCAAAAATACTATTACCTCCAAGTTTAAAGACAAGTTGTGGGAGGATCAGGAGCTGGAGGGTAAAAGGAAGCTAAGATACTATAAGGAAGTGATCAAACCCGTCCTTGATAATGAGAATTATCTCTCTCTGTTGTCCAGAAATAAGAAAAAAAATAACATCGCTAACATAAGAACTAATTCCCATGAGCTTTGGAGTGAGACCGAGCGGTGGTCTATTCCCAAGACCCCTTGGAATGATAAAATCTGTCAGATTTGTGATTCTATGCAGGTGGAAGATGGGAAACACTTCCTTTTAGATTGCCCTACTCTTACTCATATTCACTCTCAATTCCCTACCATCTGCCACACTTCCAGTCTTCTTGACCTATTAAGCCAACCCACCTATAGCGATCTTGGAGCACTTATTTCCCTTCTCTTTGACCATAGAAACAAGATTTTGAATAATCAAACTTAGATTCTTTCTCCTTTCTTAAAGTCTGATAAACCTCATTGGTCTGAATAGACGGTAACCATCATCATCATCATATCATTAATTTATAAAAATACATAGATTTTTTTTTTTTTAATTTATATTTGGAAAAAAAATAATAATACTAATTTATTATTTAGTTTATAAAAAATCTCATATTTTATTTTATTAAAATTAAAATTTTAATTTTAATTTTAATATATAGAGATATAAATTAAAATATTTATTTATTTAAAAACAAAAAATTATTAATTTATAAAAATTATTGATATGATAAAAATGAATACATTACATTAATAAAAAGTAATAATTGTAAAATCCTTATTTTACCATGTATTATGTAATAAGATGTTGAAATTCTCAATCAATAATAATAGAAATTTAAAAATATTAAAAATTTAAAAATTTAAAAATATATAATTAAACTTTATTAAATCAAAAAACATGCGAAATATGTTTGACCTAACTAATTGGAGTCAAAAGAAATTACCTAATGTGTTATACTGCAACTATAATAAAGTTTATCTTCTATTGTGTTTATAGTAATGTGTAATATTATATGTATGGTTGAATTTTTATAGTAAGTTAATATACAATATTTATATTCAAGGATCTATATATGGAAACTCGAAAAGTAAAGTATCTCCCTTCAAATAGAAATTTTTTAATCTTTTAAAATTATTTATAATATTAGAACAATTAGCTAAAATTCAATTTGAATAGTTAATAATTCTCTACTATTAGCTACAGAATAGTTAATAATTCTCTATGATTTTAATTTCAATTAAAATAAAAAAGCAGTTGGAAAGTAAATTGTTTTGGAAAAACTTTCAAACCCAATTTAATTTAGGTATTTTTTTATAACAAAATGCAATATATTTATTATTGTTTATTTTTCTTTTTTAACAAAATGCAATATATTTATTTTTGTTTGTTTGTTAGGTAATATGATTTTTTATAACAAGATATAATATAAATTTTTTTTGTCTGTTTTTTAATATTAGTCATTAGATAATTTTATTAGCAAATTAAATTTATAGTTTCAATAATAATAACTTTAGATATCTAAATCATCAAAATCACCCAAAAATAATTTAAATCACATTAACACTTAACATAATAAAATATTTTTCACATAAAATTTCACTAAAAAATATTTTAACACAACACTTAAAAAATACTTTAACAAAATACTGTTCTTTAACAAAATACTGTTGTGTCCATTTATTTAACATAATTTAACCCATAACAAAATCCATATAACAAAAATGGAGACGGAAAATAATAAAAATATCCTATAATGTGGAGAACGACAGTAGATACATTATTGGATGTTTATGCAGAAAAATCCAGTGCATCGCGCTGCAATAATTTTTTAAAAGGTAAGGCATGAGGCGGTGTCTGCACAATTGATTCATTTTTTGTCTACAAGAATGTGATTGCGGATGGATGACAGTGAGCTGCCATAAATACACAAGTGACACATAAATTATGGTAATCTGCATTAAATATTTTAAGGATTGATAAACAAAGTGATTTAACATGAAAATGGAGGATATAGATAGGAGTTGTATAAGGAGATGGAAGAATTGTTAGGACTATTAAAATTGGCTGGAATTAGAGCTAAAAAATTTTAAGAAATCTTACAGTAACAGTGTTTGAATCATGATTTTGATGGTAGAAATGGATTCAGCACTATCAAAAACCTCTAGAGCACCCAAAATATTAAAGTTTGATATTTATAACATGGATTTACAAAAATCCTTGCTGGATTTTCTTAAAATCTTACCAGAATTTCCATGATTTTCAAGGCGAAAAGACAGTCTAGTTATAATACGGCATATGAATGATGTATTACTGCTACAACATTCCAAATACAGAAGTTGTACAACAAGTAATAGTTGTAAAATAAGATGTTTAAATTCTCTTATAGTAATAAAAACTAGCATTTTGTACATGAAGGTGTAAAAAGAACGCCAAAGGTGCAAAAAAACGCCGAAAATACAGCGGTCATGCAAATCTGAACAGTGTTCCCAACTCACACCCCATAATAAAATGCCTTCAACGTAATAAATAAATAAATATTATAAAAATTAAAAATTATATAATTAAATTTTATTAAATTAAAATATATGAAATAAATTTATCTTAACTAATTGGGATCAAAGGCTTTAATTAATGCGTTGATGCGTTACACGGCCGGACAGCACTATACTAATAATACTCATAATAATATTATATACATACAATATGGTATAATATATTAGCATATTGCTATATTAATTATAAATATAACGTTATAGATATAAACAAACAAGGTTATTAATATCTAATCATATCATATGGAAATAATAATCAACGTTTATAATATACACAAAATTTACACACCATTATTATATAGATTTATAATTTTAAAATATTTTATATATAAAGAATACCATATAAAAAGTTCCAAAGTAGTAGTATTATGACATTATAAAAATCAAAGATATAGAACCAGATTTAAAATAATAATAATAATAATAAATATTTAAAAAGTTTTGAGAGAAGAGAAAGATGTATTAGGAAAAGAGGAGGAAAAAAAATAAAATAATAATCAAAATAAGTCAATTATGGTTTATTTCAATACCAATATTTGTATTTAAATTATTAGGGTGTTTAATTGTTTCTAGAGTTTCCCTGAGTTGTTTTATGTAATCGGGGTTTTTGGTCTTCATTGAGTGTTATGTAAATGCCAAGGTGTGCAATTTTTCATTCTTGATGTTTACTCAATGTTCCTTTAATCTTCTTCATAAAGAATGTTCGGTTTCTGTAATAGAATTTTCACGGGAGTAACCTATTTTGTAGACTCTTTTGAGCTTGTGCTCATTAATATTATCTTTGTCGCAACCCATTTTTGGTTTAATAGTTCCAACAATTTTGAAAGACATATTGATTTCCCTTTTTCTTTAGAGTCAATGCTCTCTAATTCTGAAGTAATAGAGGATGTGAGGCCATGAGTATTGAACCCAAATCATACCGTGGAAGAACCAATATTTTCTTGTAATTAAACATGGAAAATGTACTTCCTACTTGTCTCAGTTGTGATTCTTTCTATGTAAAGGAGTTTCTATGTAAGGGAGTTTGTTCCTATTCTCTATGAGTTGTTTAAATCTAGTTGTTTCCTAGATTGGTGCATTGTTGAGATATTCTCTCAACCAAGTGATTGTGTATCCAGGATAATCTACCTATCTTTAGACAACACTACATGTATTTATATGTAACATTATTTGATGTGAATATAGAATAAGTGTGCATTATCAAAATTTAACTTGGTATCAGAGCCGGTATGGGCCTGACTCCCTCATAAGAGGCCCTAGATAAATCCTGTGAAGAATAAAAGTATTTGTTAAAGTTTGGTGAAAGTTTAGTGCTACTGTCTGCATAGGGGATCTATTGACGGAGGTATTTGTTAAAGTTTGGTGAAAATTTAGTGCTATCGTCTACACAAGGGATCTGTTGACAGAAAGGTAGGGATCCGCTGGAAGCGATCTTCTAAATCATTGAGCCACTGCTCTATTGTGAAGTTGATGTTCTATTGTGAATGTCAGCACATGGCGGTGGAACCTCGAGCGTACTTGCGTCCCTGAGGAGGACGTGTGGTGTGGTGTTGGACCTACGAAGCTTGTGGCTGAATTGTTGACAATTTCGCTTTGAGCAGCTTACGATCTCGGTGCTACAGAGCTGACCTATGCGTTGTTGCGTGCTCTCGATAAGAGCCTATGGTGAGTGATTGGCAGACTCAATGTGCATAGCGTCTCTGTGTGAGCCCTGCCTCATCGTTTTTTGTGTTCATCTTTTGTTTAGCCACTATGGAGATCTGTCGTGTGGTGTGGTTGTTGGGATACGCTGCTGCATGGACCTATGAGAGTGCGTTAAATATGATTTTGAAGAATAGTCATTGGTTTGGGTTCTCAGGGTCTAGCCCAAGCTCAAAACTTGAGGGATTATTTGGTAGAAGCAAAATGAGATGTTGTAGTGAAGATTGGCTTGAGGAAAGGCTCCAAATCCTTTGTTGAGGCACATGTACTAGGATTTTTAGAAGAAAATGGAACTCTTGGTGAAATTATAGAGACTGTATCTAGTATTGACCTTGTATTACTCCTGATATCTAATGCTGCAAAAGCAGAAAATGACAAAAAAATATTTTCTGCCATGAAACCAAACAAGATTCTTGGTCTCTCGCGTGGTTTTTTACTAGGACATTTGTAGTCTTATGGGGATGAATTTCCGAAGAACGTTAGTGTGATAGCCATGTGTCTGAAGGGCATGGGGCCATCTGTGAGGCGCTTGTATGTCTAGGGCAAGCCGATTAGTGGTGTTGGATCAGTGTTGTTATTCCTTGTGAGAGATGGTGTTGCAGAGCATGGAGTACAACGGTGAAATTTTCTCTTCAACAAATTTTTTTCTGAAGGCTCGAGTGTCATTTCTAGTGGTAGGGAGTGCTAGTGCCAGTGCATAGGTCTTCGTTTGAATTTTTCGTATTTTCTAAGTTATAATGGCAGACTCCCTTATCCTGTTGCGGTCGTCACCATGGTCTCGAATGTCTGATGCCGAAGATATTTAACATCATTGCCACGTCTCGAGTTTGAATATTGCGATGGAAAATAGCAAAGGGGTTCTATGAATCTTTCTCTTTCTATTATTAATGGCTTCTTCATAAAGCAACGTTGAGCGATTTGCTGTCAACGATCTGACAGGAATCGGATCAAAGGCGCGCAGTGTATGATCTTGGATCTTCCCACAACAGCAGTGTGGGAGGTGTTCTGGTGAGCCTTGGTGGCTGAGAGCCCTTGTGGCCGAGATTGGATAGCATGAGAGTGTTGGTGGGTGGTTCGTTTGGTGAGCCTTGGTGGTTGAGTTGAGCTTTGGTGGCTAATTTGAGCCTTGGTGGATGAGAGCCCTTGTGGCTGAGTTTGGGGTGGCCTATCCCTGTTGAATCGACTGGTGTAGCGTGAAAAAAGGTGTTGTTGAACCTGTTGTGTGTTCACACCCGTGAATGGCATGGCCTTGTGTTAAACGTTTGCAGACCAATTGATCCAGATTTTTGCAGGAATGCAACAGAATACAGAAATAACCATAAACATAGAGATGCAGCGGAAACAAAACTTCATTTCATTAATATAAAATAACATAAATATGCTTACAAACATAATGCAAATAAAATAGCTAGGGTACTGGTAGCGAATCTCTGAGAAGAGATGTGGCGGCTACAGACCTGTGAACTATGTTACAATGAGGCTCAAGGGCCTGTTTATTTTGGAGAAATAATGGAGAACTCTAAACGTCCAAAAACCTAACCCTAAAAGATGAAGTGCCAAAACTATGGGCCCCGTTTGGGTAAATTGGTGTTTCAACTTCCCGGGGACATAACTTTGGCATACTATCTCCGTTTGACGCACATGATAAATTGTTAGAAAGATCTATCAGAGGTGTTAGCAACCTATAAATATAATATTCATAATTTTGACTTGAATGATGGTAATTTTGTAAATCTATTCATACTTTGCCTTCTGCAAGTTGTATTCACATATCTTGTAAAAAAAAAAAATCAAAAAGAGGGTGAAAAGTCCTAAAAGAAAAATCAAAGGACTTAGAAAAAATAAGAAACCCCAAAAGAAAAAGATGAATAAAACATGAAAGTGTGCAATTCTAAATGCCACTACTTTTTACCTTTTGCAGTTGATTATGGCAGAGTGTCAATAAATGCCATAATCTATGATGAGTTAAACACTTTAATCTTAACTTGTCATGTTTCAAATTCACATGTTATAGATAGAGAATAAAGAATTGTCATACAGTTTAATCATGACAATTCAGTAGTTAGGTAGAGAATAAGTGAATCCAACAGCTTAATCTGGATTCCTCGATGAAATAAGTGTAGAATTAGATAGTTTTATTGCTTTCAGAAGGAAGAAATGTTGTAAAGGTTGCTAGCGCAAATGCACCTGATCAAAATGGAAGAAAAAATGTTAGCATGTAAATTGGGTAGGTAGAAGAAGGTGAGAAGCATCAATGTAAATATTATTCACCAGGGCTGCAAATAACTAACTTTCCCTTCTCATAGCCATTAAACATTCTAAGCTATCAGTCAGAAAGGCTCAAGGAATTTCCTTGACTTTTGTTGGGAACCGACCCAAGGCTCTATGGCTGATTAGTTGAAAAATGGTAAATGTCTATATTAATCTCTCAAACTCACATCATTATTTCATGCATTCATACCTCTGAATAATCCTAAGTAAAACCTCATTTTTACTTAAAGATACTCTAATTCCCATTTGATTAACTTCCTACATCATTTGAAAACATTAAACCCTCAAAATTACATTTTATCATAAGTTAAAGTGGTGAAATTATTATGATGCAAATTTGCCTTTAAACTTCACTTTTCTTGGTTATGTTAATGTATTTTGAATATACCTTGTCCCCTTGTCATATTAACTTTAACTTACATAATAACTCCCTATAGAATAACCTTTTCCTATATGATATAATTCCCTTTTATAAAATAGCCCCAAAAACCCATTAATAAAATTTTAGCCAAAGTTATTTATTCCCACATGTTTAAATAAAAACCCACTTTATACCTCCTTTGGCTAAATATATCGTTATATAAATGTCCTGCCCCTATGGTAGTTAAATCACTTTGATTTAATTTACTATATAATAAAAATATGTGAAAAAACCTTTAAACATGTTTTATTATGTCTTTAAAACAAAAATATCGAAGTTTTGTTTAAGCTAAACTTCAAAACCCATCCCTTTGTTTATTTCCCGACTCCCTTTAACCAAGGTTAAAACTATAAACTAACCATTTCCCCGCAATATATATCCCATCTCCGCAAATATTAATGCTAGTTCAAAGCCCTTTTACCCCTCTCGACCACCTTTTTTATGTATAAATCTTGTTTTATGTATAAAAACCTTCATATATCTTTCAGCTTTCGGATTCAATATTGACCCTCCGATCCCTAACACTCATTTGATCCCACGGCTCCAAACAAACGCGATATTCTTATCCCCATATCTCTTCACATCCTATCGTGCTGCTTTATAGCCGTCCGATCATCCCTTCACAATCCAACGATTCTTGTTAAACACGATAGTTCTATTCCATAATCTTAACCTTCCCATCGTGTCGTATGTCAACCGTTGGATCTACATTTACTATTAAGATCTAGCAATTCATATTTAACCCGACAAATCTAGTCCTCGACCCCACCACAACTCATCGCGTTAAGTGATCACCGTTGATCTTCCATCCGCCAAATCAACGGTCAATAATCGATGCCCTGGTCCCACTATATTTTCCCCACATCTTTTCATTTAATCCTGACCGTTCGCTTTCCGATGTCAGATCCGACGGCCCGAAACTTATATCGCGCAAATAAAGTGCCCGACCCATGTTTTATGAAAATCGCACGATAAAATTTTTTTTCCAATACAACCCAATGCTATGTGTCCCCTTTTCATTTGATCGCATTCCAAAAGCCAAAAACAGCTTACCGCCTGCAGCCAACATGAAAACCACCAACGATTTTCCACAGTTCAAACAATAAAAATTTTTCGCCAGATGTGTAACTCACCAATATTACATTTTATAAGGTTTATAATAAAGGTTAAAACCTTTGTTATAAGGTTTATGTGAACGTTATAAGCTCTGCCCGACTGGTAAACCTCTGGAAAATCCTTTTCGGCTCCCGAATCCGATGTTTACCCTTTGTCTGCCTATTTTGTACCTGAAAGACCCATTACACGCCTGAAAGCTCCATTTTGACCAACAGAATCTCTGTTTGAAGGCTAAAGGCACCTTTCAACTGCAACATATTGACATCAAAAGCCTCTATTTTAAGTTCAATCTTCAGTATAAACCCTTGAAAAAACATTTCCATGGCTTGAAAAGGTCTTTGAACCTACAGATCTCCTAACAAATCATCTTTTATAGTCTCAACCATTCAGGAAACCCTTGTTTCCTGTCTTAACCCAGTTTTTCATCTCTTAGATTCCTAATTGAGCACTAAAATACCCATTGAAGACTATATTTACCCAAGAATTGCTCAAAATTCCCTCTATTAAAGTGAAATACTCTTGCAAACTATTTAAACTTGCAGAAGTAAGCTTAACAATGCCTTAAAAAACAAAGTTAAACCTCCGCAGACTAATCTCATTCCACAAATCTTCGAAGAATCTCCAATCACCTCCCTACAACCAAGATTTCATTAACAAATTTTTTGATTTTTGCAGGTTATTATTAGAATATGAAATTTTGCCAACAGTTTCAATACTAGTTGACAAAATTGTTTGCTCCAAATTCTCAGATTTTAATTCAAAAAAGCTTCATTCAACAAATAGTTTGTATACAAATAAAGAATAAAATCAAGTCAGAGAGTGATCCGGATCTTAGGGGGGAGGCCCCCAAGATCTAAAAATTTGAAATAGATCTACCAAGATCTGCAAAATTAGGATGTCAGAAAAAAAAAGAGAACACAAATAAAATAAAACCACAAAGAAACTTGTTTTATTAAAGTAGAGAATAACTGTAGAAGCTACATTGTGGCGGACAATCTATCCTTTTACAAAGTGAGGCTTGTTATTTATAGCCTTTTTTGAGATACAATACCATAGGTGGATACCATGGGCCAATACAATGGGTAGATACCACTTACAATACCATGGGTAAATCCCATGTGTGGATGAATACCATGGGTGGATACATACCATGGGTCACTTATAATACCATGGGCGAATAAATATCATGGGTGGATGAATACCATGGGTCGATGCCATTTACAATACCATGAGTAAATTCCATGGGTGGATGGATAACATGGATAGATGAATACCATGAGTTGATGCCATTTTCCATTCGGATGATTCCTCCCTCCTTAAGAAGCAATGGTCCCCATTGTGTGAAGTTCCCCCTTGAGAAGCCTTTGTTGAATATGAAGAGCCACTGAAGAGAAGGGTTTTGTGTAGTTAACCCATAACCGTGATGAACGAAGATTCGAGGATAGAGATACCCTGTAATGCTTGTGACCAACTGTGATATTGACAGTGTGCGGCCTAGCAAATGGACTTCGATGAAGTGTGGGTTTGTGGATGAATTAAAACCATGACAAACGAAGATCCGAGGATAGAGATACCTTGTAATTCTTGTGACCAACTGTATGACTAACAGTGTATGGCCTAGCAAATGGACTTCGATGAAAATGATTTTATGTGGTTGACCAATAACCGTGATGCTGATTGTTGATGAAGTAGCAGGTGCCTACATAGCGTGGGGTGGGAGGGAACGTCTCCAAATAACCCAAGCCGAACGCTGCTATAATGAAACTGATGAATGTGAAGCAGGTGCCTACTAAAGTGGGGTGGGAGGACACGTCTCTAAAGGGAACCCGCTCAGAATGCTACTCCAGAATTAAAATGAGAATAACTCGGTCAATATAACTCAGAATATTTATTATAACCTATTTTTGGAAATGGAATGATCATTCTGCATCTTCCAATATGTTTGAAACCACTATCTGGAGACTCTAGACTCTCAGATTCGCGCTGGAACTGTCTCGTCGTCACAACATTTCTGAAAAAAATAGTTGATTTTAAATCAATGATAACTCCCACATCCGAACTCCGATTCGACCTATTTTTTTTTTGAAATTTGGTGATTTTTCAAGAGGAGCTCAGATATATATCCATTCTTCTGAAATTTGGCACTAAAAATTGCGAAAAATGACAGGAGAGTCGCCGTCCATGAATTATCGTTAGAAAATTTGCTTCAACATTGCTGATTTTCAATCAGCGATATCTCCCTCATTCAAACTCCAATTTGGCTGATTTTTTTTTTTGAATTTGAGTATTTTTTCGCAAGGAATCCAGATCTGATCTTTGTTTTTGTAAATTTTTCACCAAAAGTTTCAGATCTGATCTGAAAACTCGCAGCCCAAAAAAATTCATGGATTTTGCTGAAGATTTCTGCAAAACATTGAAACTGAAATATGTTTCAAACCCTCATTCCCATGGAGGCGTAACCTGAATCTGATACCACTGATCTGGATTTAGGTAGGAATGCAACAGAATAAACATATAACCATAAATACAGAAATGCAGCGGAAATAACACTTCATTTCATTAATATCAAAGAACTGAAATTTGCTTACAGACAGAATGGAAATAAAACTAGCTAGGGCACTGGTAGCTATCTCTGAGAAGAGATGTGGTGGCTACAGGCCTCTGAACTGTGGAAAGCCCGATTATAACTATGTTGTACATAGGGGAGGCTCTTGTCCCATGTGCGTGGATGCTTTGAATTGTACATGCGCAGAATATGTACAATCATTCTGTTGACGACCTCCGTCTGGCCATCTGTTTGGGGATGGAAAGCTGTGGACAGAAGATATAACTCAGAATATTTATTATAGCCTGTTTTTGGAAATGGAATGATTATTCCACATCTTCTAATTTGTTTGAAACCACTATCTGGAGACTTTAGACTCTCATATTCGCGCTGGAACTGTCTCGCCATCACAAAATTTCTGAAAAAGTAGTTGATTTTAAATTGGTGGTTCAACTTCCCAGGGACGTAACTTTGGCATCCAATCTCCGTTTGATGCGCTCAATAGCTCGTTAGAAAGATCTGTCCGAGGAGTGCAACTTTTGAATGAGCAACATTGGTCAATGGACCTTGTTGCTCTCCGTTTTCCCAAAAAAACGTCGTTTAGGGCCTCAAAAAGGCTCCGGAAGTTTAAGACCCGAAAAACTGCTAAAAATAGTAAGTTGTGCCGAAACTTACAAACTGAAATAACTGATGGTGGGGGTCCAAATGGACTCGATGGGTGGCCACCAATATCCACCTGGATTATTAATGCCCCAAAGTGATATGAGAGATGGCTCCGGATCATCTACCCATGTTATCCATCCACCCATGGAATTTACCCATGGTATTGTAAATGGAATCAACCCATGGTATTCATCCACCCATGATATTTATTCACCCATGGTATTGTAAATGACCCATGGTATGTATCCACCCATGGTATTCATCCACACATGGGATTTACCCATGGTATTGTAAGTGGTATCATTGTATTGGCCTATGGTATCTACACATGGTATTATAACTCAAAAAAGGCTATAAATAACAAGCCTCAGTTTGTAAAATGACAGATTGGTCCACCACAATGTAGCTTCTAAAGTTATTCTCTATTTTAATAAAACAAGTTTCTTTGTGGGTTTATTTTCTTTGTGTTCTCTCTTTTTTTCTGGCATTGTAATTTTGCAGATCTGGTCAAATCCATTTCAACATTTTAGACCTTGGGGGCTTCCTCCCAAGATTTGTATTACAGGGTATCTCTATCCTCAGATCTTCGTTCATCACGGTTATGGGTTAACTACACAAAACCCTTCTCTTCAGTGGCTCTTCAGATTCAACAAAGGCTTCTCAGAAGGTAATTTCACGCAATGGGGACCATTGATTCTTAAGGAGGGAGGAAAGATCCGAATGGAAAATGGCATCAACCCATGGTATTCATCTACCCATGTTATCCATCCACCTATGGAATTTACCCATGGTATTGTAAATGGAATCAACCCATGGTATTCATCCACCCATGATATTTATTCACCCATGGTATTGTAAATGACCCATGGTATGTATCCACCCATGGTATTCATCCACACATGGGATTTACCCATGGTATTGTAAGTGGTATCTACCCATTGTATTGGCCTATGGTATCTACACATGGTATTATAACTCAAAAAAGGCTATAAATAACAAGCCTCAGTTTTTAAAAGGACAGATGGTCCGCCACAATGTAGCTTCTATAGTTATTCTCAGTTTTAATAAAATAAGGTCTTTTGTGATTTTATTTGTTTTGTCCTCTTTTTTTTTTCTGGCATTCTAGTTTTGCAGATCTTGTCGGATCCATTTCAATTTTTTAGATCTTGGGGGCCTCCCCCCAAGATCTAGATCATTGGTATCAGATTCAGGTTATGCCTCCATGGGAATGACGGTTTGAAACATATTTCAGTTTCGATGTTTTGCAGCAATCTTCGGCAAAATCCATGATTTTTTTTTGGGCGGCGAGATTTTAGATCAGATCTAAAACTTTTTGTGAAAAATTTACAAAAAAAGACCATATCTGGATTCCTTGCGAAAAAATACTCAAATTCAAAAAAAAAATCGGCCAAATTGGAGTTCGGATGAGGGAGATATCGCTGATTCAAAATTAGTAATATTGAAGCAATTTTTCTGAAGACAATTCATGGACGGCGGCTATCCTGTAATTTTTCGCAATTTTTAGTGAAAAATTTTAGAAGAATGGATATAGATCTAAGCTCCTCTTGAAAAATAACCCAATTTCGAAAAAAAATCGGTCGAATCAGAGTCCGGATGTGGGAGTTATCGTTGATTTAAAATCAACTATTTTTTCAGAAATTTTGTGACAGCGAGACAATTCCAACGTGAATCTGAGAGTCTAGAGCCTCCAAATAGTGGTTTCAAACACATAAGAAGATGCATAATGATCATTCCATTTCCAAAAGTAGGTTATAATAAATATTCTGAGTTATATTGACCGATTTATGCTCATTTTAAATCTGGAGCAACATTCAGAGCGGGTTCCCTTTGGAGACGTGCCCTCCCACCCTGCTTTAGTAGGCACTTGCTTCACATTCATCAGTTTCATCATAGAAATGTTCGACTTGGGTTATTTGGAGACGTGCCCTCCTACCCCAAGCTATGTAGGCACCTGCTACTTCATCAACAATCAACATCATGGTTATGGGTCAACTGCACAAAATCATTTTCATCGAAGTCCATTTGCTAGGCCACACACTGTTAGTCACATAGTTGGTCACAAGCATTACAAGGTATCTCTATCCTCGGATCTTCATTTTTCATGGTTTTGGTTCATCCACAAACCTACACTTCATGAAAGTCTATTTGCTAAGCCGCACACTGTCAATATTACAGTTGGTCAGAAGCATTACAGGGCATCTCTATCCTCGGATCTTCGTTCATCACGATTACGGGTTAACTACACAAAACCCTTCTCTTTAGTGGCTCTTCATATTCAAAAAAGTCTTCTCAGGAGGGAACTTCACACAATGGAGACCATTGCTTCTTAAGGAGGGAGGAATGATCCGAATGGAAAATGGCATCAACCCATGGTATTCATCTACCCATGTTATCCATCCACCCATGGAATTTACCCATGGTATTGTAAATGGAATCGACCCATGGTATTCATCCACCCATGATATTTATTCACCCATGGTATGTATCCACCCATGGTATTCAACCACACATGGGATTTACCCATGGTATTGTAAGTGGTATTTACCCATGGTATTGGCCTATGGTATCTACACATGGTATTGTAACTCAAAAAAGGCTATAAATAACAAGCCTCAGTTTGTAAAAGGATAGATTGTCCGCCACAATGTAGCTTCTACAGTTATTCTCTGTTTTAATTAAACAAGTTTCTTTGTGGTTTTGTTTTCTTTGTGTTCTCTCTTTTTTCTGGCATTCTAATTTTGCAGATCTTGTCAGATCCATTTCAACTTTTTAGATCTTGGGGGCCTCGCCCCAAGATCCAAATCACTAGTATCAGAGCCTGGTTACGAATCCATGGGAATGAGGGTTTGAAGCATATTTTAGTTTCAATGTTTTGCAGCAATCTTCAGTGAAATCCATGAATTTTTTTGGGCGACGAGTTTTCAGTTCAGATCTGAAAATTTTGGTGAAAATTTTGTAAAAACAAAGACCAGATCTGGATTCCTTACGAAAAAATACTCAAATTCAAAAAAAAAAATCAGCCAAATTGGAGTTCGGATGAGGGAGATATCGCTGATTCAAAATTAGCAATGTTGAAGCAATTTTTCTGACGACAATTCATGGACGGTGGCTCTCCTGTTATTTTTTGCAATTTTTAGTGCAAAATTTCAGAGAAATGGATATAGATCTGAGCTCCTCTTGAAAATTCACCCAATTTAAAAAAAAATCGGTCGAATCGGAGTCCAGATGTGGTAGTTATCGTTGATTTAAAATCAACTATTTTTTCAAAAATTTTGTGACGGCGAGATAGTTCCAGCGCAAATCTGAGAGTCTAGAGTCTCTAGATAGTGGTTTCAAATACACGAGAAGATGCAGAATGATCATTCCATTTCCAAAAACAGATTATAATAAATATTCTGAGTTATATTGACCGAGTTATGCTCATTTTAAATCTGGAGCAACATTCGGAGCAGGTTCCCTTTGGAGACGTGCCCTCCCACCCCGCTTTAGTAGGCACCTGCTTCACATTCATTAGTTTCATCATAGCATCATCCGGCTTGGGTTATTTGGAGACATGCCCTCCCACCCCAAGCTATGTAGGCACCTGCTACTTCATCAACAATCAGCATCACGGTTATGGGTCAACCGCACAAAATCATTTTCATCGAAGTCCATTTGCTAGGCCGCACACTGTTAGTAACACAGTTGGTCATAAGCATTATAGGGTATCTCTATCCTCGAATCTTCATTTTTCATGGTTTTGGTTCATCCACAAACCCACACTTCATCGAAGCCCATTTGCTAGGCTGCACACTGCCAATATCACAGTTGGTCACAAGTATTAAGGGTATCTCTATCCTCGGATCTTCGTTCATCATGGTTATGGGTTAACTACACAAAACCCTTCTCTTCAGTGGCTCTTCATATTCAACAAAGGCTTATCAGGAGGGAACTTCACGCAATGGGGACCATTGCTTCTTAAGGAGGGAGGAATGATCCGAATGAAAAATGGCATCAACCCATGGTATTCATCTACCCATGTTATCCATCCACCCATGGAATTTACCCATGGTATTGTAAATGGCATCAACCCATGGTATTCATCCATCCATGATATTTATTGGCCCATGGTATTGTAAGTTACTCATGGTATGTATCCACCCATGGTATTCATCCACACATGGGATTTACCCATGGTATTAAGTGGCATCTACCCATGGTATTGGCCTATGGTATCTACACATGGTATTGTAACTCAAAAAGGCTATAAATAGCAAGCCTCAGTTTGTAAAAGGGGAGATTTATCCACCACAATGTAGCTTCTACAGTTATTCTCTATTTTAATAAAACAAGTTTCTTTGTGGTTTTATTTGCTTTGTGTTCTCTCTTTTTTCTGGCATTCTAATTTCGCAAATCTTGTCAGATCCATTTCAAATTTTTAGATCTTAGGGCCTCCCCCCAAGATCCGGATCAGTGGTATCAGATTCAGGTTACGCCTCCATGGGAATGAGGGTTTGAAACATATTTCAGTTTCAATGTTTTACAACAATCTTCAACAAAATCCATGAATGTTTTTGGGCGGCGAGCTTTCAGATCAGATCTGAAATTTTTGGTGAAAAATTTGCAAAAAAAAAGACCAGATCTGGATTCCTTGCGAAAAAATACTCAAATTCAAAAAAAAAAATCGGCCAAATTGGAGTTCGGATGAGGGAGATATCGCTGATTCAAAATCAGCAATGTTGAAGCAATTTTTCTGACGACAATATCATGGGTCACTTACAATACCATGGGAGAATAAATATCATGGGTGGATGAATACCATGAGTTGATGTCATTTACAATATCATGAGTAAATTCCATGGGTGGATGGATAACATGGGTATATGAATACCATGGGTTGATGCCATTTTCAATTCAGATCATTCATCCCTCCTTAAGAAGCAATGGTCCCCATTGCGTGAAGTTCCCTCCTGAGAAGCCTTTTATGACAAAACTTTGAAATAGGGTATCTTCTGGCCATATTCGATGGATGTTGCCTAAATCGGTCGAATATGTTTCAAACCCATATATGGGCTGAGTTTCATTTGAAATTTAGGATGGATTCGACCGATTTTTTTTTGAACTTGGGTGATTTTTCAAGAGGAGCTCGGATCTATATCCATTCTTCTGAAATTTTGCACTGAAAACTGCAAAAAATGACAGGAGAGCCTCCGTCCATGAATTGTCATAGAAAAATTGCTTCAACATTGCTGATTTTGAATCAGCGATATCTCACTCATCCGAACTCCAATTTGGCTGATTTGTTTTTATGAATTTGAGTATTTTTTCACAAGGAATCCAGATCTGGTCTTTTTTTTTTTGCAAATTTTTCACCAAAATTTTCAGATCTAATCTGAAAACTCGCCGCCCAAAAAAATTCATGGATTTTGCTGAAGATTGTTGCAAAACATTGAAACTGAAATATGTTTCAAACCCTCATTCCCATGGAGACGTAACCTGGCTCTGATACCACTAATCCAGATCTTAGGGGAGACCCCCAAGATCTAAAAATTTGAAATAGATCTGACAAGATCTGCAAAATTAGAATGCCAGAAAAAAGAGAGAACACAAAGAAAATAAAACCACAAAGAAACTTGTTTTATTAAAACAGAGAATAACTGTAGAAGCTACATTGTGGCGGACCATCTCCCCTTTTACAAACTGAGGCTTGCTATTTATAGCCTTTTTGAGTTACAATACCATGTGTAGATACCATAGGCCAATACCATGGGTAGATGTCACTACAATACCATGGGTAAACCTATGTGTGGATGAATACCATGGGTGGATACATACCACATGAGTAACTTACAATACCATGGGCGAATAAATATCATGGGTGGATGAATACCATGGGTCGATGCCATTTACAATACCATGGGTAAATTCCATGGGTAGATGGATAACATGGGTAGATGAATACCATGGGTTGATGCTATTTTCCATCTGATCAATTCCTCCCTCTCTAAGAAGCAATCATCCCCATTGCGTGAAGTTCCCTCCTGATAAGCCTTTGTTGAATATGAAGAGCCACTGAAGAGAAGGGTTTTGTGTAGTTAACCCATAACCATGATGAACGAAGATCCGAGGATAGAGATACCCTGTAATGCTTGTGACCAACTGTGATATTGGCAATGTGCGGCCTAGCAAATGGGCTTCGATGAAGTGTGGGTTTGTGGATGAACCAAAACCATGAAAAACGAAGATCCAAGGATAGAGATACCCTGTAATGCTTATGACCAACTGTGTTACTAACAGTGTGCGGCCTAGCAAATGGACTTCGATGAAAATGATTTTGTGCGGTTAACCCATAACCGTGATGCTGATTGTTGATGAAGTAGCAGGTGCCTACATAGCTTGGGGTGGGAAGGCATGTCTCCAAATAACCCAAGCCAGACGCTGCTATGATGAAACTGATGAATGTGAAGCAGGTGCCTACTAAAGCGGGGTGGGAGGGCACATCTCCAAAGGGAACCCGCTCTGAATGTTGCTCCAGATTTAAAATGAGCATAACTCGGTCAATATAACTCAGAATATTTATTATAATCTGTTTTTGGAAATGGAATGATCATTCTGCATCTTCTCGTGTATTTGAAACGACTATCTAGAGACTCTAGACTCTCAGATTTGCGCTGGAACTATCTCGCCGTCACAAAATTTCTAAAAAAATAGTTGATTTTAAATCAACGATAACTACCACATCCGGACTCCGATTCGACCGATTTTTTTTTTTAACTTGGGTGAATTTTCAAGAGGAGCTCAGATCTATATCCATTTCTCTGAAATTTTTCACTAAAAACTGCAAAAAATGACAGGAGAGCCACCGTCCATGAATTGTCGTCAGAAAAATTGCTTCAACATTGTTGATTTTGAATCAGCGATATCTCCCTCATCCGAACTCCAATTTGGCTGATTTTTTTTTGAATTTGAGTATTTTTTCGTAAGGAATCCAGATCTGGTCTTTTTTTTTACAAATTTTTAACCAAAAGTTTCAGATTTGATCTGAAAACTCATCGCCCAAAAAAATTCATGGATTTCACTGAAGATTGCTGCAAAACATTGAAACTAAAATATGTTTCAAACCCTCATTCCCATGGTGGTGTAACCTGAATCTGATACCACTGATCTAGATCTTGGGGGCAGGCGCCCAAGATCTAAAAAATATTGAAATGGATGTGACCAAATCTACAAAATTAGAATGCTAGAAAAAAGAGAGAACACAAAGAAAATAAGACCACAAAGAAACTTGTTTTATTAAAACAGAGAATAACTGTAGAAGCTACATTGTGGCGGACCATCTCCCCTTTTACAAACTGAGGCTTGCTATTTATAGCCTTTTTGAGTTACAATACCATGTGTAGATACCATAGGCCAATACCATGGGTAGATGCCACTTACAATACCATGGGTAAATCCCATGTGTGGATGAATACCATGGGTGGATACATACCATGAGTAACTTACAATACCATGGGAGCCGAACTGACGTAGCTATGCCATTTGCAGCTGCTCAGGCCAATTCAGCTCATGTCCAGTCTGAAGTTGACAAAGAAAGTAGCTTCATCGAGCGCATTCAACACATCCGCCAACAGGTTCATGATATATTGGACAGAGCCAATGCCAAGTACAAGCAACGCCATGATCAACACCGAGTGCCACACAACTTCCAGGTGGGCGACAAAGTATGGCTACATTTGCAGAAGGAGCGCCTCACTGGACCCCACTGCAAGCTTCGCCCACTCCGATACGGGCTGTACACCATCACCAAGGCTGTAGGTAACAATGCCTTCGAGCTCAGTATTCTACCATTCCTTAGTCTGCACGCAGTCTTCAATGTGGATCGCCTTCGTCCTTACTTCCCACCTCTACTGGATACCTCGGACATCGCAGAACAACTCACACCAACAAAATTAAATCCAGACTGCATGGAATAGGCTACCACAGATTGTATCATGGACATGCAAATCAAGAACACTCGCCAACAGAAGATCCAACTATATCAGGTTGTCAAAGTTGGCCAACTCCTGCACCAAGGAAAGTGGTTCACCATGGACCAAGTTAGTAATTTCCTCATCTCATGGAGGAACTTAACGCAATGGAGACCATTGCTTCCTAGGGGAGAAATGATCCGGGTGGATATTGGTGGCCACCCGCCTATTCCACTTGGGGCTCCACCATTGTCTCTTTCGGTTTTCGGTTTTCGACCACCAGTTTATATTTTGAGTTTTCGGGTCTTAAACTTCCGGAGCTGTTTTGAGGCCCTAAACGACGCTTTTTGGGAAAATGGAGAGCAACATTGGTCCGTGGACCGATGTTGCTCATTCAAAAATTGTACTCCTCGGACAGATCTTTCTAATGAGCTATTGAGCACGTCAAACGGAGATCGGATGCCAAAGTTACGTCCCCGGGAAGTTGAACCACCAATTTACCCAAACGGGGCCCACAGTTTTGGCACTTCATCTCCTACGGTTAGGGTTTTGGACGTTTCGGATTCTATATTGTTTCTCAACAATAAATAGGCCCTTGAGCCTCATTGTAAGACAGTTCAGGGGGCTGAGAGCCGATACATCTCTTCTCAGAGATAAGCGCTACCAGTGCCCTAGCTCGCCACATCTCCATCATGTCTGCATTGTAACACAGTTCAGGGGCTGGTAGCTGCCACATCTCTTCTCAAGGATACGCTGCTAGTACCCTAGCTATTTTATTTCCATTTTTCTATAATAGGCCTTCGAGCCTCATTGTAACACAGTTCAGAGGTCTATAGCCATCACATCTCTTCTCAGAGATTCACTACATTTTCCCAAATGTTGCTTGTTTCCATTATGTTTGTAAACTTGTTACGCAGTCATTGTTTTATTAATAAAATGAAGCATTATTCCGCTTGCATCTCTGTATCTATGGTTATATGTTTATTCTGTTGCGTTCCTGCATAAATCCGGATCAGTGGTATCAGAGCGGGTCTGCTCTTTCTCTGTTTTTCTCTTCATGTCCCCAACGCGGCCAGGGTTTAAGGAGTTCAACCTCGCAACCCCGACGACCCCCCATGGCGGAAGGAAAGAAAGACGAGGGAGCAGGAGATCCTGTCAAAATATTGCTCAAGGATGCCCTCGAGAAACAGAGGAACGCGATGATGGACAATTTTTTTCAGATCCTTCAATGGCTACCCACCGGTGGCACATCTAAATCCAACACCAAGTTCAGCAAAATTTTCCCCCCCATGGAGGAACTTAACGCAATGGAGACCATTGCTTCCTAAGGAGGGAGGAATTATCCAGGTGGATATTGGTGGCCTCCCACCTATTCCATTTGGACCCGCAGTATCAATTCTTTCAGTTTTTCAGCTTCAGCACAACTTACTATTTATAGCAGGCTTTCGGGTCCTACACACCCGGAGCCGTTTTGGGGCATTAATAATCCAGGTGGATATTGGTGGCCACCCATCGAGTCCATTTGAGCCCCCACCATCAGTTATTTCAGTTTGTAAGTTTAGGCACAACTTACTATTTTTAGCAGTTTTTCGGGTCTTAAACTTCCGGAGCCGTTTTGAGGCCCTAAACGATGTTTTTTGGGAAAACGGAGAGCAAAAGTTGTACTCTCCTCGGATATATCTTTCTAACGAGCTATTGAGCACATCAAACGGAGATCGGATGCCAAAGTTACGTCCCGGGGAAGTTGAACCACCAATTTACCCAAACGGGGCCCACAGTTTTGGCGCTTCATCTCCTACGGTTAGGGTTTTGGACGTTTCGGATTCTACATTGTTTCTCAACAATAAATAGGCCCTCGAGCCTCATTGTAAGACAGTTCAGGGGGTTGGGATTCGATACATCTCTTCTCAGAGATAAGCGTTACCAGTGCCCTAGCTCGCCACATCTCTATCATGTATGCATTGTAACACAATTCAGGGGCTAGTAGCCGACACATCTCTTCTCA
The DNA here is from genome assembly GCA_034641835.2 of Pinus albicaulis. Classification (NCBI taxonomy): domain Eukaryota; kingdom Viridiplantae; phylum Streptophyta; class Pinopsida; order Pinales; family Pinaceae; genus Pinus; species Pinus albicaulis. The sequence continues at coordinate 604,567,737 of CM076574.1, forward strand.
AGGATACGCTGCTAGTACCCTAGTTATTTTATTTCCATTTGCCTGTAATAGGTCTGCGAGCCTCATTGTAACACAGTTCAGAGGTCTGTAGCCATCACATCTCTTCTCAGAGATTCGCTACCAGCACCCTAGCTGCTTGTTTCCATTATGTTTGTAAGCTTATTGCAGTCATTATTTTATTAATAAAATGAAGCATTATTTCTGCTGCATCTCTGTATCTATGGTTATATCTGTATTCTGTTGCGTTCCTATCATAATGATTAAATTTTCACAGTGAATGGTGAAAGTGAAATCATAATTCACAATGACACTGAAAACAGAACAATCAAAGAGTATAAGTGGTTAAAGTGTATCAGGTAAAAGTTAGAGTGAAAGGTCAAAACAAAGTTACAAAGCAGTCAAAGGTAAATAGTAAACAATAAATACAGAGGCAGTAAAATGGTAAAAAGAGATGAAAATACTTTCACCAACAATGAAGTTTATCCAAAGTGAAAGTAAAACAGTTAAAGGAACAAAAAGGTGAAAAGATGAAAACACAACAAGAAGGAACATTTTTGCAGAAATTCATATTTAATCCATTGTTTTGAGGAAACTATTGTGACCAATCCAAGATGAATTTTGCAAAACTGAAGGAGTTTTATGTTCTTAAGAGGTCCATCTACACAAACCTCTCTCACTTTTCTAACAGCCATTATGGATGGCGAAATATTACACAATATTGGAAAACATTCTTGCAGAAAATTCCTGTTAAGTCATCATTTTGCAGAGAATATTTTGGCCAATCAGAAATACATCTTACAAAATTGAAGGAGGTTTTTTGTTCCTAAGCGACCCATATACAAAAGCCTATCTCACTTTGTTCACAGTCATTTCCGAATGAGAGATACATGCACCTCTTTACAGCCTATTTTTCAGACAGTTCTGTAAAACTCTGTTTTTAGACATATTTTTGCAGAGCCTATTGTGCATAGCTGGAGAGGAATTTTATGAAACTAAAAGAGGTTTAACTCACAAACCTATTTATCTACAATAACCGCTTTCAATTTTTACATATCTATTACGGATTGAGAAATAAAAATATATCATTGGACCCCAAGTTTGCAGAATTGTTGGAGTAAAATGCACAAAGAAAGGAAGTAGTTAGTGACCTGGATGCCTCATCATCAACTAAGAGTTGGATCAAATTTGAATTCTCCTCTTAGTCATCACCTATCCATAAGAAATAAGTGCCAAATAGATGCATTAGTCTTGAGTTTCCTTTACTTAAGTTCTATTTATGTAAAACAGTTAGAGATTTTTTGTAAACCAATCTTGATATTTTTCAAGATATTTTAGTTTAGAATTTGTATAAATACTTCACTCCTTGAAGTATTTTGTGTGGAATAATATTTCTCAAGATTACTATAGTCATTTTTCTGGATATATTGAAGTTGGTGTGAGTCAATTAGCGAAGCAACAGACTGTAAACGAGATTAGAGACATCACAACTAAGGATTCTCGTGGTGACAAGATAAGTCTCGTCTTTTTCCTGTTTTCAATGTTTTCCTTTAAAAAATTTCATACATTCATTTTATGTGTTTCTATTCTGTAATGATCAACTAAGGAGAAATTAAACAGGATTAGTGATAATAAGCTCCATGTTTTAAACTAGTTGGCATTTTTATGTTTTCTGCTTGATGACCGGACCATGGAATTCTTAATTGCTCTAAATCCCAGCTTGATCCCCTCCTTCAGTCTTCTTTTCTGTAACTTAGGATTCTTAAGTGCCCTTTTGTTCAGATTTCACCCATTCCATCAAAAAAGCCTATTCAAAGCCTTAGAAGGTCATCTATCCTACCCTTAGTACATTTGCATCTTTAAGTCTTATTTCCTAGCTCTGCTTGCCTAGAGAGTTGACTCCATTGCCCAATGTTCTGGTAGATCCCTCTGGTTTACCTTGAAACACTTTTTATTCCCATCACACTTTCAAAACAATTCCCACTGTCCACTCATAGCTAGCCTAAAACCATTTACCAAAACAAAGCTAAATCTTTAGGAGAGATCCCTCTCCAGAGCTCAAGAAGGCTAGATCTTGAATTCCCAAAGTGGTTCTTGGTTACCCTTGGTGTTCTTAACTACAAAAATCCCCATCCCACAACCTGAGAATTACTAGGGTGATAACATATTGGTGACCATACTGGGGAACTAACCACTCTACAGTTTTAAGTTTAATCTTGAATGAATATTTTTAATTATATCTTTTCTACTTTAAGATTGAGTTTAAAGGTTGTGGGTAATATAATGACAACTCTAGTGGGGAAACTAACATTTTTCTTCAGAAATATTTTACAGGTTCAGATCTGATCTATGATGGTGGACAATGATCAGACACACAAAGGTTAAAATCATCCACTTGGCGACTCCAAATCAATTTCACAATCAAGACTCCACTGGAGGAATAAACCTGGAAGAACAACATGGAAAGATCAAGCTTTCAACTTGGATCTTAATCCAAGAAATTATGTTCTTTCTCGTTAAGAAAGTTTTTCAATATGTATTGTATTTTAGATAAGGATCTGAATTGGTTGTACAGATAAAGTGGCTTTTCATTATGGCTGATTTTCAAGATGATCCAAGAATAAAACGAAGATATGCTCCCATGAGCAGAGATCACATACCTGGATTTCCACACAAACTACCAAAGGTAAATTGAAGTGAAAATCTGCCTATGATCTTTTACTACATCTCATTAAATTTCATATACACTCATCAAGATTGAAGGGTGATTGGCATGAGGATTTCCTCATGAAGATATTCATGGCAACCTTAGAAGGAAAAGCAAGGGAATGGTACGAAGCTCTCAAACCTGCAAGTTTGTTTTCTCTAAAAGATTTTCATAAGGTATTTTATGAGCATTACAAAGAAGATTTTCCATCTTTATCATTAGCTGAAAATTATTGTGATCAAGCTGAAGATCTTATACATTACCTTAAAAATATTGATGAATATTTTGGAAATTGGTTTCCTGAAGATTTATTAGAAGAATTCCAGAATTTTCATTCTCAAGTTAAATGTCATAATAATAAGGAGGAGTTAAACAAAGATGAAATAGATCAGGAGATGAATCAAGATCCACAAAACCTCTCTGTATTAACAAATGATGTTTCATTTAATGTTTTGAATGGAGTTAAAGAAAATATTCAACCTCATGATCAATTTTTAGATAAGAGAAAAAACAATTGTTATTCAAATCTAAGAATTTAGAGATTCTCACCCCCCCTCACCGAAGAAGAAATAAATTTTCTTCTAAACATGCAACCATCCTCAAAATATTTACATAATGAAGAAATTGTTTCTACTTCTTCTAATGTTGATGAATGTACTAAAGTTTTTATCCATAAAGAGACAGAAGAACAAGTTGATGCTCATGTTATTCTACCTTCCCAAAAAGGCCCATTGCTTGATAGCACTCCTATTGAGAAAAATAATGACTTTCAAATAGAATGTAACCAATCTGATCAAGATATATTGGGATTGTTGGAAGAGAAATATGCTAATCCAATGTTTATTATTGATGACATTCCTTCTTCTAAGGATCTGCCTAAATATGATCAGTATGATTTCCCAATTCAAGATAATTTCACAAAACAATCACTAGCGATTTTGAGGGATGAGATATTAGAACTTCAGCTTGATGAGGATTTTTTAAGAGCTTTCTTTCTTCTTTTGAAATCAAGAAAATATTCTCCTAAACTAAAAATATGTGTTCTTGAGATAATTTCTGAAAATTATGAAAATGAAATTAAACTTTTGCATTCTCAAATTCAGTCATACAATTTCCGAAATCCTAAAGAATTATTTGAAAATATTCCTTCTCCTAAGCAAGAGGAAATTTTGCTATCTTTTGACTTGCATATTGACGATGATTATTCTTTCAAACACAAGAGTGAAGAAATAGTTTCAAGGATTAATATTCAGAATACAACTGAGCAACTAGTCATTGAAGGCCTAGAAGCACAAATCATACATTATGCTTTTAATGATCCTATAGAAAATTATATGGAGAATATTTTTAACTCAAATCTACAAACATGTTTTATCTATGAGGATCAAATATATCAGCAATTGCCATTTCACATCTTATCATTGATTATGAAGACACATGATCAAGTTATACTTCCAAGTTTGATCACAAGTAATCAAATTATCCATTCATTTCTACAGCTACTTGATTGGCTTCATTGGCATTTTTGTATTACCTGATTCAATAAGATTTTTAGTAGATTAGAGTAGGTAGATGAGTGCCAATAAGCTCATAATTTTCAGCTAGTTTTTTCATTAAGATTTAAAGCCAAGGATGAGGTCCTAAAGAGTTTAAGATCTGTAAGTTGGTTTGAAAATTGTTGTGTGTTGTTTTAGTTTTAGATCAGATTTCAGTTTGCAGAAGACAGAAGACACTTACTAAGATCATCAAAGGTCAGAGATGAAGGCTACTGATCTCAGAGTTCTTGACATTTCACTAGGAAATGCCATCCCCAAGTGAAGCCGATGTTAGCAACCTATAAATATAGGATTCATAATTTTGACTTGACTGATGGTAATTTTGTAAATATGTTCATACTTTTCCTTCTGCAAGTTGTATTCACATATTTTGTAAAAAATAAAAAATTCAAAAAAATCAAAAAATCAAAAAGAGGGTGAAAAGTCCTAAAAGAAAAATCAAAGGACTTAGAAAAAATAAGAAACCCCAAAATAAAAAGATGAATAAAACATGAAAGTGTGCAAGTCTAAATGCCACTACCTTTTACCTTTTGCAGTTGATTATGACAGAGTGTCAATAAATGAAATAATCCATGATGAGTTAAACAATTTAATCTTAACTTGTCATGTTTCAAATTCACCTGTTATAGATAGAGAATAAAGAATTGTCATACAGTTTAATCATGACAATTCAGTAGTTAGGTAGAGAATAAGTGAATCCAACAGCTTAATCTGGATTCCTGAATGAAATAAGTGTAGAATTAGATAGTTTTATTGCTTTCAGAAATAATAAATGTTGTAAAGGTTGCTAGCACAAATGCACCTGATCAAAACGGAAGAAAAAATGTTAGTATGTAAATTGGGTAGGTAGAAGAAGGTGAGAAGCATCAATGTAAATATTATTCACCAGGGCTGCAAATAACTAACTTCCCCTTCCCATAGCCATTAAACATTCTAAGCTATCAGTTAGAAAGGCTCAAGTCATTTCCTTGACTTTTGTTGGGACCGGACCCAAGGCTCTATGGCTGATTAGTTGAAAAATGGTAAATGTTTATATTAATCTCTCAAACTCACATCATTATTTCATGCATTCATACCCCTGAATAATCCTAAGTAAAACCTCATTTTTACTTAAAGATACTCTAATTCCCATTTGATTAACTTCCTACATCATTTGAAAACATTAAACCCTCAAAATTACATTTTATCATAAGTTAAAGTGGTGAAATTATTATGATGCAAATTTTCCTTTAAACTTCACTTTTCTTGGTTATGTTAATGTATTTTGAGTATACCATGTCCCCTTGTCATATTAACTTTAACTTACATAATAACTCCCTATAGAATAACCTTTTCCTATATGATATAATTCCCTTTTATAAAATAGCCCCAAAAACCCATTAATAAAATTTTAGCCAAAGTTATTTATTCCCACATGTTTAAATAAAAAACCCACTTTATACCCCCTTTGGATAAATATATCGTTATATAAATATCCTGCCCCTATGGTAGTTAAATCACTTTGATTTAATTTCCTATATAATAAAAATATGTGAAAAAACCTTTAAACATGTTTTATTATGTGTTTAAAACAAAAATATCGAAGTTTTGTTTAAACTAAACTTCAAAATCCATCCCTTTGTTTATTTCCTGACTTCCTTTAACCAAGGTTAAAACTATAAACTAACCATTTCCCCGTGATATATATCCCATTTCCGCAAATATTAACGCTGGTTCAAAGCCCTTTTACCCCTCCCGACCACCTTTTTTATGTATAAAGCTTATTTTATGTATAAAAACCTTCATATATCTTTCAGCTATCGGATTCAATATTGACCCTCCAATCCCTAACACTCATTTGATCCTACGGCTCCAAACAAACGCGATATTCTTATCCCCATATCTCTTCACATCCTATCGTGTTGTTTTATAGCCATCCGATCATCCCTTCACAATCCAACGATTCTTGTTAAACACGATAGTTCTATTCCATAATTTTAACCTTCCCATTGTGTCGTATATCAACCGTTGGATCTACATTTACTATTAAGATCAAACGATTCATATTTAACCCGACAAATCCAGTCCTCGACCCCACCACAGCTCATCGCGTTAAGTGATCACCGTTGATCTTCCATCCGCCAGATCAATGGTCAATAATCGATGCCCTGGTTCCACTATACTTTCCCCGCATCTTTTCATTTAATCCTGACCGTTCTCTTTCCGATGTTAGATCCGACGGCCCGAAACTTATATCGCGCAAATAAAGTGCCCGACCCATGTTTTATGAAAATCGCACGATAAAATTTGTTTTCAAATACAACCCAATGCTACATGTCCCCTTTTCATTTGATCACATTCCAAAAGCCAAAAACAGCTTACCGCCTGCAGCCAACGTGAAAACCACCAATGGTTTTCCACAGTTCAAACAATAAAAAATTTCCGCCATATGTGTAACTCACCAATATTACGTTTTATAAGGTTTATAATAAAGGTTAAAACCTTTGTTATAAGGTTTATGTGAACGTTATAAGCTCCGCCCGACTGGTAAACCTCTGGTAAATCCTTTCCGGCTCTCGAATCCGATGTTTACCCTCTGTGTGCCTATTTTGTACCTGAAAGACCCATTACACGCCTGAAAGCTCCATTTGACCAACAGAATCTCTGTTTGAAGGCTAAAGACAGCTTTCAACTGCAACATATTGACATCAAAAGCCTCTATTTTAAGTTCAATCTTCAGTATAAACCCTTGAAAAAACATTTCCATGGCTTGAAAAGGTCTTTGAACCTACAGATCTCCTAAAAATTCATCTTTTATAGTCTCAACCATTCAGGAAACCCCTGTTTCCTGTCTTAACCCAGTTTTTCATCTCTCAGATTCCTAATTGAGCACTAAAATACCCATTGAAGACTATCTTTACCCAAGAATTGCTCAAAATTCCCTCTGTTAAAGTGAAATACTCTTGCAAACTGTTTAAACTTGTAGAAGTAAGCCTAACAATGCCTTAAAAAACAGAGTTAAACCTCCACAGACTAATCTCATTCCACAAATATTTGAAGAATCTCCAATCACCTCCCTACAGCCAAGATTTCATTAACAAATTTTTTGATTTTCGCAGGTTATTATTAGAATATGAAATTTGGCCAACAGTTTCAATGCTAGTTGAAAAAATTGTTTGCTCCAAATTCTCAGATTTTAATTCAAAAAATCTTCATTCAACAAACATTTTGTATACAAATAAAGAATAAAATCCAGTCAGAGAGAGATCAGAATGATGAAATTTTCACAGTGAATGGTGAAAGTGAAATCCTAATTCACAATGACACTGAAAGCAGAACAATCAAAGAGTATAAGTGGTTAAAGTGTATTAGGTAAAGTCAGAGTGAAAGGTCAAAACAAAGTTACAGAGCAGTCAAAGGTAAACAGTAAAAGTAAATACAAAGGCAGTAAAATGGTAAAAAGAGATGAAAATACTTTCACCAACAATGAAGTTTATCCAAAGTGAAAGTAAAACAGTTAAAAGAACAAAAAGGTGAAAAGATGAAAACACAACAAGAAGGAACATTTTTGCAGAAATTCATGTTTAATCCATTGTTTTGAAGAAACTATTATGACCAATCCAAGATGAATTTTGCAAAACTGGAGGTTTATGTTCTTAAGAGGTCCATCTACAAAAATCTCTCTCAGATTTCTAACAGTTATTATGGATGGGGAAATATTACACAATATTGGAAAACATTATTGCAGAAAATTCTTGTTAAGTCATCATTTTGCAGAGAATATTTTGGCCAATCAGAAATACATCTTACAAACTGAAGGAGGTTTTTGTTCCTAGGTGACCCATATACAAAAACCTATCTCACTCTTTTCACAGTAATTTCATAATGAGAGATACATGCACCTCTTTACAACATATTTTGCAGACTCTGTAAAACTTTGTTTTACACATATTTTTGCAGAGCCTATTGTGCACAGCTAGAGAGGAATTTTATGAAACTGAAAGAGGTTTAGCTCACCAACCTATGTATCTACAATAACCGCTTTCACTTTTTACATATCTATTACGGATTGAGAAATACAAAGATATCATTGGACCCCAAGTTTGCAGAATTGTTGGAGCAGAATGCACAAAGAAAGGAAGTAGTTAGTGACTTGGATGCCTCATCATCAACTAAGAGTTGGATCAAATTTGAATTCTCCTCTTAGTAATCACCTATCCATAAGAAATAAGTGCCAAATATATGCATTAGTCTTGAGTGTCCTTTACTTAAGTTCTATTTATGTAAAATAGTTAGAGATTTTTTGTAAACCAATCTTGATATTTTTAAAGATATTTTAGTTTAGAATTTGTATAAATACTTCACTCCTTGAAGTATTTTGTGTGGAATAAAATTTCTCAAGACTACTATATTCATTTTTCTGGATATATTGAAGTTGGTGTGAGTCAATTAGCGAAGCAACAAACTGTAAACGAGATTAGAGACATCATAACTAAAGATTCTCGTGGTGACAAGATAAGTCTCGTCTTTTTCCTATTTTCAATTTTTTCCTTTAAAAGTTTTCATACATTAATTTTATGTGTTTCTATTCTGTAATAATCAACTAAGGAGAAATTAAACAGGATTAGTGATAATAAGCTCCCTATTTTAAACTAGTTGGCATTTTTATGTTTTCTGCTTGATGACCGGACCATAGAATTCTTAATTTCTCTAAGTCCTAGTTTGATCCCCTCCTTAAGTCCTCTTTTCTGTAATTTAAGGATTCTTAAGTGCCCTTTTTTTTTTCAGATTTAACCCATTCCATCAAAAAAGCCTATTCAAAGCCTTAGAAGGTGTTGAAGCCCCAAAAATCGGGTCTACAACAAGGGGGATACCCACCCGGTCCGGACCTTAGTTAGCAGCTCCTTTTCCGTTTGGTATAGTGGGTCCGACTGGGGATATGGGACCAGTTTCCCAATATGTGTGTGTGTGTGTTGAGAATTGATATTTCCTTTCTAAAAGTTCCTAAGTGAAATGATTTTATTCTAACTCTAATCTAATAACATGCAATTGTATTCTAATAAACAGAAATATCTAATTCTACACTAGCCCGGGATGTAATCTTTTTGTTATGCGATCTAAAATGATTTCAAATAACAATTGGTAATAAAGATCATTCAACTGTTATGAGAAAAGAATTCAATGGAGATAAACTACTTCGTATAAAAAGTTAGACGAAACAGTTGTGAAAAACATATCACATAATAAGCTACTCATATATTAAGCATAAATAAATAGCTATCACCGTACAGAAGTGCCAAATGATAACTCAAGCATTCACGCATCAATATATAAACATCTGAACATAAATATCACTTTAACACAAAGGTAGAAATAGGTAAAAGGCAAAAGTACCATTTATAACTAGTTCTACTCATGAGCTTCAAGCAATAATGACTTATCTCTTCTTATTCCAATATCCACTAAGAGTACAAAAGTGCAACATCAATAGTACATATTAAATGTAGATATCAATAAATCCTATTCCATTCATTCATCAAAACCTTCTCGGAGGGTACAAAAGTGCATGTTCTGAGGACAAGTTTTTGATAAATTTCAGGACCCTTCTCTAAATGCATGAGAAGGGTTTAAATATTACTAACTAAATCTAAAAATAATTTATTACAAAAATGTAGGATACGGTTTAAATGACCATCCTCATTTCAGGAAAAAATAAAGCAAAATTAATACTAACACTGAATCTAAAATTAAAACTAACAACTAACTATTTGTGTATCTGTTCCTTGAAATCGCAAGTGTTCAGCATTTGTTTGAGAAGAGTCGGTTGGCCGACTTCCGACTTTAACTGTCCTGTGAAAACGGAATCGGTAAGAGCTAGCGCCATCTTCTCGGCAGAATTGATGATACATTTGAGAGTCATGCACTGGCTGTGTGGTTTTACCAAATACACCCAGTAAGAATCCCAATTCAACTTAGTTAATATTTTGATTGATTCTACCTTTTCTTGAGCCTTCTGTCTCCAGCCTGTCTGCAGTTGCTGTTCTTTCGGTAGATACCCTGGAGTGGTTTCTGAGATCAGATTTTCTTTGTGCAAATTTTCATTTATGCAGTCAATAACACTGTTTGCTGCTATGGCTGCTTCTTCTGCCGCTTGCTCTGCTTTCCTGATTTGTGCATCCCACTTGTTAAAGAGCATTTCTTTGTGGTTGTCGTTGATTATTGGTGCGTCTGCTCTTCTCCCCTCCTCTGTTTCTTTCCAAGTCAAATATTCGATAACTCTTTTATCAATTAAATCATAATCATGTTGTAAGTCTACGACTTGATTAGTGATTTTATCGCTTATTTCGCAATAAGAGTTCCACTGTGATATTTTTTGGCACAATGCTTCTTGTTGCTGCAGTAGTTGATCATTTAAGGAAATGGATTCTGTGATGAATTATGTAAGCTTAGGATCATCCTTGTGCATCTCTTGTATAACCTGTAATTGTTTTTCTCTTTCAGCCAAACTGTTCTGATACCCTATTTGCATTTGTTGGAAGTCCTGTTGTAATCTTTCACATTGTTCTATGCTTCGTTGTTGGCGTTGGCTTGTTGCAGCTGTTGCTGCAAAACCTGTATTTGATCTTCTTTCTCTTTCAGTAGTTTCTGTACCTCAGATTCTTTATCAATGGTCGCAGAGGCATATGCTCCTGCGATCTGAGATAATTTGGTGAGATTTTCAGTGGGATCGGTGGTAGGATCTTGCTATAGGATGTCTAATTTCTCTGCATCATGAGAGAGCACGTTTTCCAATTTCCTTTTCTTTCTTTGTCTTCTCACTACTGCCTTATGTTGTGAACTATAAAATATATCAAGAGGAGGAATTTCCTCTATTTTGAGCATAAGTTCAGAGGATGGGGTAATGGGAATATGTTCCATTTCTGAGACATTGCTAATTGTTCCTGTGACTATATCTTTTGTTGCCTGTACATTACTCACAGGTGTCTTTGTGCTCTGTCCTTCAATATTTATTAAATCATTGAATGTCTCCCATTCTTTATCTAGCTCAGTTCTGACTGATGGTGGCCGGACGATGAGAGAGGGAGGATCTAGCTGTGAAGAGGTCAAAACCTGTTACTGTGGGAGCTCCTTTGACTGGGCAGTATCCCTTACTAACCCTTCACTTTTATCATGGTCACTTTCAGACCTCTTAGAGTGTTCTGACGTTTCTCTCCCGGACTTATATTTAGATCTGTTTGTGCCTGGACTTCCACTGAGACTAATACTGGGAGTTGGTTCCCTTATGGGTTCCAAGCGTAATTTATCAAAAGGGATAGTAGCTAAACTCCTTTCCTTGTATATCTTGAACTCTTGAAATTATGTTGGAGGAAATCGTATTTCGGCCGAATGTAGAACCTATTTAAGTGTACCTTTCTGTTGGAACATGTCATCAAAAAGATCATCTTCTTTAGAAAACACCTTTATTTTGACTGCAATATTGAAATTCTTAGCAATATCATAAGGGTTGAATGGTCTTCCTAAAAAATTTAACAATCGTAGACATGTTATGTTGTTTACTTCTTTGAATGCATGGCCTACATCAAATAGTGAAAAGGCCCCACAGGCCACAGGAAATTATGGCCAAATAGCCTTCTTTTTGTCCTTCAAATCTTTAGTCAATCCTCATTCTCCGCAGGTTTGATAAGAAATTTCTCGTGCCATACGTTTATCAGGAACATATAAAGGTAAGACATGAGGGGAAGTGAGACTTCCGAATACCCTGACATATGTAAACAGTTCTTCTCCGAACCATCTCGCGACAGGGAGTATATCTACCTCCGCTTCGAGAGAAAATCTTGGAGCATCTTTATCATATAACATTTTGTACAGGGGCAACATGATTCCATGAAAAATCTTGTAAAAATACGGAGTGAACTTGTAATCCCACAATTCTTTGTGATAAATATGAATGGGTAAGGGGTCTTGAGTCATCCATTTCCAACCCATTAAAGGAAACTTGGAAGTATAACAGATTGCATCCATCACATATGCAGATAAGTAGAAAGGGGGATTAATTCTCTGAGAAATAGTTCTTTTAGACCGGTAATTTAAAATGGTTGTGGCTAAGTTGTCAGATAATATCTTAGCCCAATCAACAACAGTAGCATTAATGGCAGCATCCAATAATGGTAGCCATTCAGATGAAAATTTATTAATGTCTGGTTTCCCAAAAAGTCTACAGAGCATAGCAGCAGCAAAGCAATATGGGGAGGTGAGAGAACCAGTACTATACATACCATATTTATCCTTTTTTAGTGGTTCGTGCCTCCTTGACCAGTCCTTGGTGCATTTTTCCAGGTCTTTATTTTCTTTAGCAAAATTCTCCATGAACTGTTTGTAATAAGTTGCCTGTGGCTCTGGTAAATGATACATGAGTCTCAAATCTTGTGGAGTCAATGAGCCAATGATTCCTTGACCCTGAGTCTTAAATTGTCTGTTTGTGATGTCAGCGTTGTCCAGTACCCATTTAACCATGTCCTTGTATGGAAGAATTTTGGGCCTCGCCGCTATCCGGTGCAAGAACGAGCAAGCTAGCTCTGTAATAGACGCCTCAGAAGACCCATGTGAGCCTGCAGTAGCTGTAACCTCCATCATTTTTTTATTCTCTTCCTCAAGTAGACTGTACATGCCTTCCTAAGTAGTAATACCAGCATATTTATTACAGGTGGTGTCTGTATACAAGGGCGTCATTTCTTTGTCTTCAAAACTCGGATCTTTGCCTTTCTTTCCCATAATATCCTGAATACTGCTTTGTATATTTTTCTGTTCTTTGTTCCTGCATGTTAAACACCATGTTAAGACACACACATGGTGTATGAGAAAGATGAACACACACACACAAGAGACTCAACACACAATGAAAGATAAGCGTGAGGCTTCTTTTTTTTCCATTATACATGATGTACATTTATAATACAATGGTGTGACTCTTGGTTTCACATTCCAAGGTCACTTGGACTCCATTGTGACTTTTCGCATTCCACACCTACCCATGTAGGATTAGGTGTTCCAACATCCCCCTTTAATCCGAAGGGGTATGTGTGAGTCCAAGAAGAGATTTGTAATAAAAATATGCAAAGTATACATGGCAGCACTTGGGCTGAATCAACTCTCTGAAATGTTGGAAAAAAGAGTTGGTTTAAGGATGACCACCAACACTGGAACGCAAAACTTGTTGCAGTTCCCGGAACTCTTCCAAAACTGGCAAGAAGCTAAAAGCTTCTGCTAGAGGAATTGTCCCTCATAAAAAAGGGAGACCTTCAACTTGAAAGAAGGGAGGTCTACGACCTGTGATGGTTTTAGGATTACCAACAACTCTGGAATGCTTTGAAGCATTTCCTGGAACTCAACCAAAGCTGGCAAGAAGTTGAAGGCTTCTACTAGAGGAAGTGTTCCTCATGTATGAAAGGGAGACCTTCGACCTAAAAGAAGGGAGGTCTACTACCTGTGGTGGTTTAAGGTTGTCCACCAACCAAAGATGATGGTTTAAGGTTGTCCACCAACCGAAGGCATGCTCATGGGCATCCGTGTCTCTCGCTACATCTCTGAATCTGGAATGACAAATTGTGGCTCAGGCTCGCTTGAACTACTGTGTCTCTGGCTACAACTCTGAACATGGAATAAGAGATTGTGGCTCAGGCTCGCTTGATCTGTCGTTGAAGCTTGTACATGACCACCATTTTCCCCCCTATCAGGGACAAGGTGAGATGATGGTGAAAACTCAACTACAAGTTTTCTCAATATCCGTGAACAAGTTCTGACATGCAACTTAAACATCTTCTTGGTTGCTGATGCCCATTGCCAAGAAGTGATCCATCCAAGATGAATCTTTCTTCTTGCAGGAGGCTTGTTTCTAAAGCATCTATGTGAAGAATGGGTGTGCCGACCACAGTGCTTGCATGGATGAAGATCAAAACAGTGATCTTTCATATGGCCAACTCGATCACAGTGTTGGCATTTTACAATCTGTTGTTGTTGTTGTGGAGCAGGATCTGGAACAGTTGTAGGTGAACTGTCATATAGGAATCCGACACTCTGAAATATGATGGGCTTTGTGTAGTCCGGAATATGAAAGGACACATCCTTATCATATCAAAGACTAGTTCGGTGCTTGTTGTGGACAAGCTCTTCCCAAGATTTGATGATGGGCTTGAGAAGTGCAGGTTGAACTGCTGCATCTGCATGTAAATTTGTGCTAGTATAAGGAACTGAATGTGAATTAGCTACAACTTTATCTTCTTTCTTCTGATGAGAGTCCTTCACAATCTTCTGAACAAAAACAGGTTCAGAATGGTGACTCTTTTGTTGAAGTTCGTCTTGTTGGAGCTGAGATTCCAACTGCAAAAACTCAATCTTTTCTTGTGCATTTTGTAAACAAGTCTGAATATTACAAAGAGCATTCTTGTTCATTCTTATCATATCATCAACATTGGAATGAATGAGGTCATTCAACAACTCTAATGCCTCATTGATTTTAGCCATTTTCAACAACTTAGGCTCAAAAAATGAAAGGGTGTCGGCTTCAACCGAAAATGCACCCATTTACAATGTGATTCAATCAACAAATACAAATGACTCCAAATAATTTTCAAAGTACAAAGTGTGCTCCTCAAATGATGGAGGGCAATCAACAACTTTTCCAACAACTCAAATTTACATCTTGATTGCAACTATGAAGAAGATGCAAATTCCACTCACAATACAATGTCAATTCAATACAATATTTTTGCAAAATATTTTGTAGATGTGCAGCTGAAAACACTATGCAAGAAGCCTCAACAAAGAGTTGTTTTAAAAATAATGGCAAACTTGTCTTCACATGTCAATTTCTTAAAAAAATCAACCTTATGCCACAAATCACACAATGTCAAATCTGCGATTTTCTCTATGTATTCAGTCCATCTGCTCACATGTCATTTCCTCTTTTTCTGCTGTTTATGTTCTCTCTTTCCTCTCTCTCTGCTGTTTTTTTTTTTTTTAATTAATTAAAAATTAATTAAAAAAATGGATTAATTGAAATGGGAATTAAAATGGGAAATGGGGCTTTTTAATAAATAATTAAGATTGGAATGGAGGGGGGTTCAATTGTAGGAGGGGAATAAATTAAAAAAGGAAGAAAATTAATTAAAAAGGGAGAGGAATTATATGAAATGGGTGGCGGAATATAAAAATTGATTTAAAAAAAAGGGGTGGTATTATAAAATGAGGGGTAGTATTAAATAAAAATTTAAAATGAGAGGTAGTATTATATGGGAGGGCAGATTTAAAAAAAAAAAAATGAAAGGGATTAGTGCGTATTGAAATGGGGAAGTCGAATAAGCGTTGGAGAGGATGGCGTAGGGAAGAGGGGAGGGGGTCGAGGGTCGATTGCAGGTGGTTGAGGGGCGTTAGAAGGGAGAGGGAGCAGCGTTAGAAGGAGTGGGCAGGCCGTGGGAAGTAAAGCCGGAGGGATAAGGGAGAGCAATGGGTGGCGAGGGGGAGTAGGGAGGGCATGTGCCGGTGTGAGGGGAGGGCTGCGAGAGCTAGGTAGACGCAGGTGTGAGGCCTAACATTAGTTGTAGAGTGGGTTGGGGCTTTGGGAATGAGTGAAGGGGGAAGGGAGCGTAGCGTAGGTTAGAGTTGTGTGAGATGTTGAGGCGTAGGGAGGGCGTGTGAGATTAGGGGGTAAGGGATTGAGGTGGAGTGCAAGGCTGCAGTCCTGAGAGTTAGGTATAGGTAGCGTGGGTCGAGGGAGCGATGTGAGCAGAGGGCGCGAGAGGTATGTGAGTGAGGTATGACAGATGCAGAGTGGAGGGTTAAGGCGGATAGTGTAAGGCGTGGGGAATTAGTGGAGTTGTATTTGTATAACAGTTGTGTGAGTCGTAAAGGCTGTAAGTGGTAGTCAATGTGTGAAGGGGTGTGTTGAGCGCATGGGGAGGCGACAGTAAAAAAAAATTATTTTATTTTTATTTTTTTATTTTTTTATTTTTTTTTAATATAACAGAGAGAGAGATTCCACTTTAAAAAGATGGTAAAAATTGCATAAATGATGGCAACAGTACAAATTTCAAGTACTGAAATGCAACAGCAGATTGCCAATAAAACCAGATTTTTTTTTTTAATAGCCCAACAGCAGAAAATATTTTCTAGCAGTAGAAAAACCCAGAATTGCAGAAATTTTTCAATGGAAAAACTCAGAAATTTTACTTGAAAACCCAAAACTTTTCTTCAAAACCCCACTTTGAACAGTATTTTCAGCAGCTCTCCAATGCAAAATTAAAGGCAGAAAATGCAGAGAAAAAATTAGAATTTAGAGAACCTTCAGATGCGCAGTTCTGCGCTTCTTCAACACCACTACTGCTCTTCTTCAAAGTCAATTTCTGAACGCTGCCACGGATTTTGAATGCTCCAAGATGAAATTTCTTAATGCTGCAAAAAGCTTCAATGAATGCGGCAAAATGTTAGCTACAGAAATTCTCTAAATGCGGAAAAAATGTCAAGAATTTTTGCAGATATGCACAAGCCATAAACACAAATGGTTCACTCAATTTTGAGCAGGGCCAGCAATCGCCTGCTCTGATACCATGTTAAGACACACACATGGTGTATGAGAAAGATGAACACACACACACAAGAGACTCAACACACAATGAAAGATAAGCGTGAGGCTTTTTTTTTCCATTATACATGATGTAAATTTACAATACAATGGTGTGACTCTTGGTTTCACATTCCAAGGTCACTTGGACTCCATTTTGACTTTTTGCATTCCACACCTACCCATGTAGGATTAGGTGTTCCAACACTGCAGTTTATAAATGAGGTGAGAATAATGATAAGAAAAAGGTGAGGGGAAAGCTTTAAATGCCAAAGACATATAAAATATACCACCTTACGTGAAATGGCTCTTCGATTAGAACAAAACCATATTTCATTAATGATTGGCAACTAACTCATTGATTAACATTAAAGCGCATAACCAGGTCTCGGTTTATGGAAAAATCTTTTTCGTACAACGAGCCCTAAATATCTACGATAAGGCGATCTGCGATTTGCTTCACAATATCGCAGATCGCAATTTCGTGGAATCGCAAAATCGCAATGCCACAATATCGTTGGAGCATATGCATATGACAATCATTCATTAATGTGTTTTCTGCGAAATGCGATTTGTGATATGTGCCATCACATATCGGCGGTTTGAGGTTTTTCAGCGTAAGTGATATTTGAGGCACGCGATGCGATGAATGTTTTTAGTGCGTAGTTTCGCATCGCGATCTTGCAATCTTAGAATTCCGCTTGTAAGGAGGTATCCATTACCTTTTTTGCGATGTGATATTTCTTAAGGAATGATTTTATCGTACCTTATCATAAAACTTAAGCCTTTTTAGATTTTTTAAGGGGTATTCTCCTAATTTTATGATAGTAATTTTTATTGGAAAAGGAAATACAAGCACTAATTGATTTTTAAATTTTTTTGACTAAGGGCCCCCACTTATTTAGTAGTAGTGATAATACTAAATAAGAAGGGGGGTTGTTGCTGGCCACAACAATTGGCGATTCACTTGGAAGAACCAGTTATCTCTGCTTTTCTTTTGAATTTTCTAAACTTCCAAAACAAAAAAATTTCCAGAAAATCAAACTTTATTATAGAAAGACAAAGTACATCATGCTTTTATCTGTCAATGATATTTCGTTTCTTCTATATTTAACTTTGATTGTTTACTTCTTCAAGCTAGTCCTTGTATCTACATCAGTCACTACTTGGTTTATAAAGATAAAAACAAAGGCTTCTCTGTAAATCAGTTTTAAATATGCTCATTTGTCGTAGGTAGAGCCTCTGCTACCAGCAGGCGTTTATAGCCTCGACAGGGTTACATGTTACCCAGCAATGATCCTATATCCTACTTAGAGAAATATACAATTTTCAAAGAGAAATCCATATCCACACTTATCGCTTTCATTTTCTTTTTACCCTTAAAGAACAATGTCTTGGTTTGGTAGCCAATTTATGACAATGCCATTCACTTGATTTATAACTTTGCTGAACAAGTTGGCTCGTGATGAGACCCCTTGTATTTTGATTGCAACAATCTTGAGTCATTGCCCTATTGTGGTATGCAATATTAGCAAAGTTAGCAAGCTATAATATCTATGATCATGATAAGTCGGCTCGTGATCAGACCTCTTACTCTTTAAGTTAAAGTGTATCATTGGATTATTCCCTGAACGTTGTAATTCCCTAGGTGGGGAGGAAGTCATTCTTTCCTTAAGATAGCTCTGGACGACAATGGTAGATTTTTTTGGAAAGAGCTTTTCTACAGAGAATCTTCGTTTTGTTATTGATACCTTTTATTAGACTGATATAAAACAATTTCCCACTAAAGGTCGTTTTTTATCAAAATTTACAAGGTTGAAACTAGTATCATTTCTAGGCTTAGAGCCTTTAACTGTATCTTTCAATAATAATGATCAATTTTCTAGAAGAATTCTATTTATACAAGTGAAAAGAAAAAAAAATCTAAAAGAGAATTTGTGTCTTTTTCGTGAATTCCAAATGTAACCATTTACAACTGGTTTTATTATGAAAATAAAGAAAACTAATCTACAAAATAGAAGAATGATCTCCTATGGAAAATATTTTTTGAGGATCTGTCCATTAACAGGTAAAGACTCTCTTTTTCCTGTGAAATCCTGTAACATAAAAGTAGATGGACCTATGACTTCTGCGATTTGGAAAGGGCCAAGCCACATTCGTTGAAAGTTCGTATGTTTCCCTTTTTCCTCATGAGCCTTGTCCCATTTTAAAACTAGATCTCCCATCTGAAATTCCTTTCTGGATATCATGTTTGAAACAAAAGATGCTTTTACTAATGCTTGGTGATGAGCATGAGTTATTTTGGCATGTTCTCGTTGCTCTTCTAGCTTAATTATTTCTAGCTGCCTTAGTTGTAAGGAAGAAGTTGGTGCTTCATCAATATATTGAACTAAGGCCAAAGAGGGAATTGCTAGATGAGTTGGAAGAACCACTTCTTTCCCATAAAATAAATTAAAGGGAGAAGTGCCAATGGAGGCTTTCTGCGTTATTCGATCTGCCCATAAAGCATATATTAAAGACTTATGCCAATTTTTGTGATTTTGATCAATGATTCGCTTAATGATTCTAATTAAGCTTTTATTTGTAGATTCAGCTAATCCATTCCCCTGTGGGTAATAATTAGCAGACTATTTAAGTTTGAAACCCCTTTTGAGTGCAAATTCAGTCATAGCATTACCAGAAAAATACGATGCATTATCAAACATTAAAGCAGAAGGTAAACCAAACTTGGTGATTATGAACTGATCTATGAATTCAATGATGTGTTCGGCATTAGCCGTCTTTAGAGGAACAACTTCTACCCATTTAGTAAAATAATTTGTTGTTGTAAGGATATACATATGTTGTTTAGAAGAGTGAGGAACGATCTCACCTATTATGTCCAATCCCCATTGATCAAAAGGCTGCTCAATGTTGACTAGTTGCAGCGGCAATGATGGTTTCTTTTGTCTCCCAGCAGCGGTTTGACAAACTTGACATTTCCTTACATAGCTATGTGAGTCTTTGAATAGTGTAGGCCAGTAATAGCCTGCGTGGAGGATTTTATGTACAGTAGCGTCTCCAGCATAATGTCCGCCTGCTGGCCCATCGTGGAGTTCCTGCAAGACTTTTTCAGCTTCAGATTTCTCAAGACATCTAAGGAGAACATAATCATAATTCATTCTAAAAAGAACATCATTCACGAGCTGATATTTTTTAGCCTTTAACCTTAGAGCTCTTTTCTTGATGTAATCGAGATTTGGAGGAGCATATCCATTCTTTAGATAAAATATGATATCAGCGTATAATGATTCAACATCATTTAAGCTTACCTCGTACATTTGTATCTCTGCAGATGGTATTTCGGAAATAAGCGATGCTCCAGCTAGCATTTTGCAAAAACCTTGACCTTTTACAATACATGTTGGTTTGATTTCTACGTCATATTCTTGTAAGGCAGTAACCCAATTGGTTCTTTTCTCACCCACATCTTTCTGTGCTAAGAGATTTCTTACCGCTGGAAATGGTACTATGATTTTTGTATGGGTTTTAAGTAGAAAGGGTCTAAAATATTTAATTTCTTTGAAAACAGCATAAGCTTGTTTCTCTACATCTGAATAATTTAACTCAGCCCCCTGTAAATTTGAACTGAAAAAAGCAATTGGGGCTTCTGCCTTGTCTTGATTTGCTTGAGTGATTATCGCAGCATATGATCTATCAGAGGCAAATGTATATAAAATGAAAGGATCGGAAAAATTTGGAGTTGCTAAAGATGGAGCGTTAGCAATTGCTTGTTTGATCAGATTGAATGCCTCATATTCGTCTTGGCCCCATTTGAAGTTTTAGTTCTTTTTAATCATTACTTGTAAAGGAGAAACAATTCTTGAAAAATCTGGCACAAATCTCTTTACAAAATTAATCTGGCCAAGGAAAGATTGCATAGCTTTCTTATTGTGAGGTAGGGGTATTTTGGAAATCTCCTTGATTCTGTCAGGATCAATATGAATTCCAGATTTTGACACTATGAATCCAAGAAGTTTTCTTTCACTTAATGCAAAAAAAGATTTTTTTGGGTTAAGTGAAATTCCATACCTCTGACAACGTTGGAAGATCTGTTTTAAATCTCTAAGATGATTGCCTCATTTCTTGGAATATACAGTTATATCATCCAAGTAAATTACCACTAATTTGTTAACTAATCCCTTGAATGTGATGTCCATGGCTCTCTGAAATGTGGCACCAGCGTTGATCAGACCAAAGGGCATCTTTTGATATGTGTAAGTGCCCCATTTGGTTCTGAATGTGGTTTTCAATTGATCATCAGGATGGACCAACACTTGGTTGTAACCAGAGAAACCATCTAAGAAGGAAATTAATTCTGATCCTGCGACTGCCTGCAATATTTGCTCCATAGGCGGCAAAGGAAAATTATCTTTTTGGCAGGCTTTGTTAAGATTTCGAAAGTCAATGCAAATTCTAATGTCTCCATTCTTCTTTCTAACGGGAACCATATTGGAAACCCATTTAGAATGTCAAACGGGAAAAATAATTTTGGCTTTCAATAACTTATTGAGTTCAGATTTGATCTATTTTTCTAGATTGGGATGGATCTTTCTCAGCTTTTGTTGGACAGGTTTTTCATCGTTTATCATTGGGATAGTATGTTGGATGATAGAAGTGTCATAAGTTTTGAGTTCATCGTAGTTCCAAGCAAAGACACTTTTGTATTGTTTCAAGAGACGAACATACGCTATTTTTTCTTCAGGAGCTAGGCCAAGGCCTAGGTTGATATTCTGTGGTTTGGTATCAGTTCCTAGATTTACTAATTCATAGTTCAAAGTTGAACTTTGCAGTTTTGAATTGGTAGATCTTTTGAATCGATCTTTCAAATCATAAAGGTCTTATAACTTTACTACTGACTTTGGCATAGCATTATTAGTGCTATCTTGTTGCAATTTTCTGTCATGTTGGTCCTCATCAATTATCTGATTGGTGTAAGATCCTTTAGATGTGAGGAAGCTTACAATATCAGGATCATCGTTGAAAATCCTCCAATTGGTAATGTTATCAGGAATTAAGGGTCTAAAGATTAATTCAATTGAAAATAAATCAGGGCTATAGTCTTTTGAAGGAATGAGCTTGGAAGCTACACTAGCTAGGAGGTCTGCACTAGCATTATGGAGTCTAGGGATTGATGAAATATTAAATGCTATAAAGTGTTCAGTCAGATCTTGAACTAAAGATTGGTAATGCTTTAAATGACCTGATAAACAATGTATAGTATTGCGTACCTGTCTAATTACAATTTCAGAATCTCCGAAAACTTGTAGATATTTGACGTCTAATCCGATTGCTTTGTATAATCCTTGGACTAAAGCCTCGTATTCTGCGGTATTATTGGTGCAATCAAACTCGAGTCTACAAGTTAGCATAGTTTTGTTTCCCTCTGGAATAATTAACACGCATCCTGCTCCTGCTCCTTCGTTAGACTTAGAACCATCAAAAAATAACTTCCAAAATAAAGATTTATTTACAGGAGCATCTATAAAATTAATACATTTAGAACTATCTGTTTGAGAAAAAATTTCTATTTGAGATAAAACAGAATTTTCTAAGTAAGGTGAAGTATGAGCATTAAAATTTCCTAAGAAAGAATCAACTGAGTAGTTGCCAATGATATTATTGTTGTATGCTACCGGTTCATTTTCTCCTTCCAGTTCTGTTACTATGTATTTTTGATGTTTTTCTTGCTAAACCTTTATCTGATTTGGTTTACCATTGTAAGGGAGCCACATGTGCGACCAATCAGTTGCAAAGTATCCATGAAGTTTTTCTGACCAATTTCTGCTAAGAATTAAGCCATAAAATTCTAGAATATCTGCAACTAAAATGTCGATAACTTGACATACCTTTGGATTAGATGACAGTCTTATGGTATCCTGATATAATTCGCCGATCACTTCAACTTACGATCGATCTAGCTAAACTATGCGCACAACAGATTTTTGCAGTTGAATGTTCAACTTTGCACATATTGATTTTGGTAAAATATTAGATGAAGCTCCAAAATCCACTAAGCAATTATGCAATTTTTTATTGAAAACTTCATAAGTAAGAAGAAATCGGGGACTATGAGATCTCGACCTTCCTCCAATTAAAGTGATATCGTTTGGATCAACTTTATTAATCACATTAGTTGGAGGTCTTCCCATTTCATGGGAAGCTTGAGAGATTACAGCGGCAGGCAGAGGTACAACATGTAATTCTTTCAAAAGTACCTTTTGTTGGTGTTTTAACTTGCTTAATTCATAAAAAGTGATGTTATCCCTAGTCTTCTTCATGTCTTCTATGATATTATACTCCATTTCATCTAAAACGATCAGAATTTTTGATGGAGTTGATGAATCTGTTTGGACTGAGCTGGTTTGAGTCACTTTAGATGTCGTTTTCTTGGCTGCGACTTTATCCTTAGTCATTGAGCTTGTGCTCTTTGGCTTAGGAGTAGGTTGAGGAGGATCAAGTTGATTTCTACTTCGAGTGTTAACCGGGGATGCCTCTTGATCTTCTTCATCTAGGAGGATGAAATCCCACATACCTTGTACCTCTACAACTTCTTCTTCATCGGTAGTTTCTTCAGTAGCAATCTCCTCTTCTTCTTCTTCTGATTCAGCACTTGTGATAGCATTTGGCGGCTTTGAATCGGTCGAAGGGTTTCTTCTATAAGGCTTGTATGGATTTTTAAAAGATGTTTCTGCCACTTGTTTCTTAATGTCAACCATTTCGTTGGACATGGTTTTCATAACTTTCTGCAATCCTTCTAAATCGAACGGATCTTTCGATTGTTTTTTCTTGGGGTCTTCCTTAAAAGTAACCTTCTTGGATTTTCGTTCCTCTATCGCATTTTTCTTTTCTAGGGCTATGATACGTTTCTCTACCGCTATTGCTTCCTTCATATTGTCAGCTAAAGTTGTTTTGTTAGCCCTATCAACGAAAATTGCTATGTTTGATGGTAAAGCAGAGATGTACCATTCACTTCGCACTTCTTCGCTAGGCTTGGAAGCAGTAGGAATTTTATTTAACAGTTTATTGAAACGTGAATTAAAATCTTTGATAGGTTCTTTTGACTCGGCCCTAAGGTTAGACAGGTCATTGATCAGTGTCGTCGTAGACCTGTCATCACCGAACTTAGTCAAAAATTGATCTTGGAAGATATCCCAACTAGTGATAGATCCAGAAGGTAATGAGAAATACCATGATTCGGCTGCTCCTTGTAGAGTATAGGGAAAAAGTCGGACGACAACGTCTTCATTGGTAACTCCATTAAGATTTATGGACAACATAAAGTTATTTATATGTTCTTCCACTAGCATGTCTGCTTCAGGATTAAACTTAGGCAGTCATTTTTCAGGATGGGCCGGTATTTGACTCAAGGGCGCAGACATTAAGACTTCCCCTGGGTTATTCCATGGAGATTGGGCCATCACTGAACTACCAACAGAGGAAAGCACAGAAGATGATTCCTGCAGTTGGGAAGATGAGGATATTACGATTCCAGATGTTTGAGAAGGAGATGTGGAAGTTCCAGTGGACTGTTGGACAATAATCTGAAGTGGAGGGGTGGATGGTTTACTTCACGGCGAAGAGGTTGAGATGGATGATGATGATGAAAGAGTCTTTCTATCAGACACTTTAGGTGATTTCCTTGCTCTCTTCCATGTAGGTAGAGGTAACTCGGTTGGCTGAACACCAAACTTTTCGCTCTATAATCTGGTGAGAGGATGAGTAGGGTTATATTGCGAAGTTACGCTGCCTTCAGATTTATCAGATCTTTGAGGTGATATTGAAAATCGCTGAAGTTTATGGATCAAAGATTCAACTTGAGGAGGTTCAATAGCAGATTCTTCTGAAATGTCAGGGTTTGTGGCAGCGGTTGTTGTTCTTTCGACTTCTAGCTCTAGATTTAAAGATTCTAAGTGCGATGGGGAAGTCGGGGGAGATGGTGAGGGCGATTTACTCTCAGAATGGTATTTAGATTTTGACTTACTTTCCATTCACAGTTCGGGGCCCTCCTAGCACCAAATATGTTGAAGCCAAAATCAGGTCTACAACAAGGAGGATACCCACCCGGTCCAAACCTTGGTTAGTAGCTTCTTTTCCTTTTGGTATAGTGGGTCCAACTAGGGATATGGGACCAGTTTCCCAATATGTGTGTGTGTGTGTGTTGAGAATTGATATTTCCTTTCTAAAAGTATAATCTTTCTGAGGCATTAGTTTGTCATTCAATGCATGAATGTCAGGAAAACCTGCTTCTGATAATGTCTTGTATTTGGCTAAAAATCTTGAGATGGATACATTCATGTCTTTACACCTGTCCTCTAGGTTACTCATTATGTTTCTTTTGTTTAGGACCTTCTTGATTTGAAGAATGGTTTATGTCCTATCAGTAATCTTCAATTCTTCCAACTCTTCCCTATTTTTACTTTTTAAAAAAGCTATGAGTTGGATTGCTTGAGCTGGTTTATTGTCAATTTTCCTTTTAGTCTTATCAATCTCTGCACTAGCAACTTGAAGTAACTCCCTCTCTTCATAAATTATCCGAATTGAAGGCCATTGAGAATGAATGCCTTCAATAATTTTGGTCCATAAATGATTTTTTATATAGGCCACTTGATCTGTAAGATTTACTTGTGCTTGCAGAATCTTTACCTATTCTTGTAGTCGATCGGCCCTTTGCTCATGTCCTTTAGAAGTAATCAAGGCATCATTTTTGGAATTTTCTAAATTTTTAATAATGCCTTTCAAACTAAGAATCTCTTTATCTTTAATAGATATGTCCTCCATGGCTTTGATCACGGCTGCTTGGTCTTGTAGTGTGCTCCTCTGTGAGGATGAAGAAGAAGAGGCAGAGATTTCCTGAGAAGTAATTGGCACTGCAGTTTCCAGTACTCCTTTTGGTGCCAAGTGTTCTGCCAAAGTAGATGGTATAGCAGTGTTTACAGTGGGGATCACTGTAGGAATGACCATTGGTTGTGCTTTTCTTAGTTCTTCATCCTCTTTCATTAGAGCTTCTATTTGACTTTCCATTGTTTTTATCTGATCTATCATTTGATGTACAAGTTGCTTTAATTCATCATTCTCTGTTTTTTGCTGTAGAATTCCTTTTTCTTGAGATTTTTCACTCTGAGGCAACTTCAACTGTTTTCTAAGAGCAGCTATATCCTCAATTTTCTGTTTAATTAAGACTTTTTCCCCTTCAATGTTGGCTGGGTCACCCCCTGCTTCAATCACTATATCTTCTAGTGCTTTTATTCTTAAATTATTAGCATACAGTGAGGCTTTGTCCAACTTCATTTGATTTTGGAGGTTGAGCACTGTTTTCTCAAGTCTAATTGATTTCATAGTTTTACTGACAATTTTGGAATATAGCATTTCAGTATTGCTCCTATGAAATTCAATTTGATCTAATTCATGAATGGCATCTGCATCCACTTCAAAATCTGTTTTGGAATAATCTGCCACTGATTTTGGCTCAACCACTGTAGGCTTCAAGAATGACATTACCAATTTATTGGATGAATAATCAAATGATGAAAGAAGCCTGTCTTTGTTTCCAGGCTTTTCCTTAAGAAATCTAGAATAAGCTTGATTCTTGATCTCTTCATTCTTCTCTTTAATCTGTCTGAATCTGATCTGAATCTCTGACTTTGTATTGTTAGTTTCCTGAGAAGAAGGAGGCAAATCGACAGTAGCCTGGTTTTCCTTCATGATTGTATATTTTTGTTGTGTTCCAATGTTTACATTTTGAAGCTCTTTTAATGTTTTAGTGACTATTCTTGTAGCTTCATCATCTGTTTCATTATTTCCAATATTTACAGTCTTATCCTTGTCTTCTTCTGTTATCTTACTTCTCTTACTATAAGGAATTCTGAATTTTTTGTCCTCAATAGTCTCAGCTATGAAACTATCTCCTTCTTTGTCTCTTTTATGTACATTATCAGTATCTTTGCTTGTAGAAGCCACCTGTGTCTGTTCAATCTGTTTGCCTTTGCCACTGTCTACCTGTATTACCTGTACTGCCTGTGAATCATCATTGGATAGGGTGTTTGGCTCCCATTCAATTTTATTTACATATCTTTCAATATGGGGCTTAGGATCATGCAAGTAAACAGGAAACTTACATTTTACCCTTATTGTACTCAAAATACCTTGTGGGTCATAATTCCATGTAAAACTACATGGGAACTTATACTCTTTAAGTTTGACATTTATCTCATTGGCAGCTTCTCTGTTATTCACAATGAATGGCCCAATTTGATTTTTCAGCTTAAATTGGGTCTTTTTCTTGAAAGCTATGAAGTGGATTTCATCTACATTCAATAGTTGTCTCGGATATTCTAAAGCAAATATTCTTGTAGTAACAAATCTGGGTAACTTATATGGGGCCAGGGATGAGCCATACACTCTGATTTTTGTATGATTTTTATATAAATACCAATCTCCAGTTTTGTAGCTCTCTGATAACTGCAGAATTCTTCTTGTCTCATCATTGATCCTAGGGATCTCCTCTTTTCCAAGAGATACATAGCAGGGGCTATAAATGAGTCATTGAAATCTGTAAAACTATACTTTCTGTTCCATTTCCTTAAAATAGATGACCAAAATACTACTGATAGAACTTTTCCTTCTGCATCCACTTTCTTACATTTAATTGGAAACTTATATGTTTGATAATATAGGAAGAGGTGGAGTAGATAAGAGGAGTATCTGAAAACTCCTTCTTCTGATAATCTGGATAACTGATAATGCATAATTTCAGCAATAAATCTAGAAAAATTGAATTGAATGGATGGTGATTGACCAGGGCTTAGAGTTGACAGAAAACCTAGGATAGCCACATCAGTGAATTCATCACTGGTGTATCCTAGTATGAAGGAGAGCATTGAGACAATCTGTCTAGTCTCATTTGGGAAATCAAAGGTGTCAAAAGGAGGATTTAACTTAGGAATATCAACTTGATTTGGACAAAAATTTTGGTATATTTTGAATCTGGTATTGAAATCCAAGTCAAGATATAGTTGGGTTAAATCTTCTATTGATAGGGAAGCAGAATTGGGGTCATGATTCATTTGCAGCATGGAATTTATCGACTCTTCAGTGATGTAAAACAGGATCTCTTTTTCTTTATTTACAATACATCTTTGTTCTGGCATATAATAGGCTTGGCATAATCTAATAAAGTCAGGAACAGAATGAGTGAGAGTGACAATATATCTAGGCAGATTGGATTCCCAAATTGGAATATCTTTGTCACCCTTTTACACTGATTTGCCATAGCACCAATTATAGACATCAAGCAAGTTAAATTCTACATTAGGGTCCAGTATTCTATAGTCCAGATCAACTAAGGGGCTATTCTCAGGAGAAATGACTGGAGGTTGGACTGGTCTGACCACTTCTGTAGAATCAGCTGTGAGTGCAGGAGTTGGTTTGTCGATTTTGAAGGACTTAGGCTGAGGAATCTTTGCAGAAGACTTCTTTTGAGATTTTGGGCCTCCATTCTTAGGGGTGTCCTGTTTCTTGGTCATTTCTAATATGAACGAAGCAATCTTAAACGGTTTTCTAAGTTCTTTATGAGAAATAGGGGTTTCTTGGCAAATTTCAACTGGAAAATGGGTTTCTGAGCAGGGTTTTGGGTAATGCAAGGGATTTAGAGCTCAGAACGTGTATTTAAAATCGATTTCAACACCCGCTGCATGAACTAGTTGCGCCGCCATCGCCGCCATCGCTCTTGCTCTCTGGGTTCAGCTCCAATGGAGGCTGGTGGGGGAGCCAAATCTTCCCCTCCCTTGCCTGAACTGTTAGCTTTCAAGAACCTCATCGTCGGTTCTCTCAAAAGACCAATTTCTGAGGCTCAACAGAAGTTTTTTAAAAAGCTAGATTGCATCCCAATCGTTGAACTGCCAATAGCAGAGACCTACAGATCCGCAGTCAATCTAGCAGACAGAGGGCTCATTGGCCAATTTACCGGGCTCTGGCCCTATCCCAAATCTGTTGAAGCATGGGTGCAGAGAAACTAGACGCTACTTTTTTCTGAAGGAGTCAAGAGCCATTTTGTTGGAAAAGGATTCTATGTGTTCGTGTTTGAAAGCTCGGACGACAAAAACCTCATTTTCAGAAATGGTCCTTACTTCATGGGGCCTCAGAGTTTATACTTGAACAAATGGACCCCTGATTTTGACCCAGCCCAGGACGTTCCATCTGCTGTTCCAGTCTGGGTTCGTCTTCCTCATCTCCCACTTCATTGCTGGAATCAAAAATCTCTACAGGCTATCAGCAACTCTCTTGGACATTATATCGATCAAGCTGTTCGAAAAGATCAATTCTCCTACGCACGGATCTGTGTGGAGGTTGATCTGGAGGAAGGGTTACCAGAGGCAATAAAACTTACAGTAGTTGAATGGTCGCACATCCAGGAGCTAGATTATGAGCAGTTACCCTTCAAATGCCGGCGTTGTCACGGCTATGGCCACTTCGCAAGACACTTCAAAAAAAGGAAGGAGAGGAGAGTGAGAATGCGAAAGAAGAACAATGGACCACTGTGCAGAAAGCAGGGACAGCAAAACCCAAAACCAAAAGAATTCCAAAAGGAAATAACCCTGACCCAAAGGGGCAAGAACAAAAATAGGGGACCTCCATTCCCACCTCGAAACCAGGAGACCAAAATGCTGAGTCCAGCAAGGTCGTAGAAACTCCGGAAGCAAACAGGAACATCATTCCCACCTCGAAATCAGGAGATCAAAATGAAGAGTCCAGCAAAGTCATAGAATCTCCAGAAGCAAATAGGAATAGCAGCAATCAATCAAGATCCTTTCCAAACGGGAAAGGAGGAGAGGATCAAGGGCAAACCCCCGAAGTAGCTCCCTCTCCCTCATACGCCGATGCAGCAAGAAAGAAAGTGTATGATTCTCCAAGCTCCTCGGAGGACGAGATCATAGAAAGGCCTGCCAAAAGAGCAGGAAGAAAGTCTCGCAGAGAAGTGAGGGAGGAAGAAGCAGAAAGACAAAAGACTCAAGGAAGCCAACCCACTATAGAAATGTCAATTAGCAGAAACACAAGGACAAGGCCGCCAAAAGGAGGAGGCCAAACTTCCCCTAACAGTAATTAATGATAATAGTCTCTTGGAATTGCAGAGGGCTTGGGAATCCTATGAAAATATAAGCGGTCAAAGATCTTATGAAAGTGGAACCTGCAGACATCCTAATGCTCCAAGAGACAAAAATTGAAGGGGAAGCCCTTCTTGAGATCAGCAAAAAGAAATGGCAGAAGAACACAGGAAAAGCAATAAGTGCAAGGGGTTCCTCGGGTGGAATAGCAACCCTGTGGAAAGAAGATCACTTCAGGCTCGTCAATTCACACAACACACAACACTGGTGTTTCACTGAGCTGAAGCATATATCAAGTAAGTTAACCATTGCACTATTCAATTTATATGTGCCGGTATTGTATTCTGAAAAGAAAGGCTATTGGAAAACTTTAAATGAGTTTTTGCAACTGAATTCTCCAAACAATATAATCATAGTTGGAGATCTAAATTTAGTAATGAATGAAAAAGAAAAGAGAGGGGTCAGGATCAACAAGGATCAGATGATCCAGGTAGTAGAAGACATGATACAACAATGGGATCTATTGGATTTTAAACCAAGAAAAGCGCTCTATACCTAGACAAATAACAGGACAAGGGTAGACCATATATCCGCCAGGCTGGACAGATTCTTGGTCCAAAGCATGATGTTGTTGGAACGGAAGCTCATCTCTTCAGCCATCCTTCCAAAGCTCACCTCGGATCATAAGCCCATCCGGCTAATGCTTGAGGAGGAAGAGAATTTGGGGCCAATCCCATTTAGATTTAGCCCTCTATGGAATGGAAAGAGCGGCTTTGAAGAGTCGTTTCGACTAACATGGAACACCTCAGTTAATGGCTCTCCCAATTATGCATAGGAACAAAAATTAAAATTAAAAAAAAAGGATCTCAAGGAATGGAGTAAACTTCCAACAAATACACCCAAAGACCAAAGAATCGAGGCAGTGCAACATTTGGAAATTCAGCAAAGTGCAATGGACACAATAAATATAAACCAAACAGAATTAGAAAAGGAGCATGTCGCCCAATGCAAAACATTCCTCTCCTTTAGAAATGAAGAAGAGTATTGGAGACTAAAGTCCCAGAGTCTTTGGCTGGAAGTTGGAGATAGGAACACATCATACTTTCATCGACAATGTAGAGCTAGACTCTCCAGGAATCACATCTCAGAGATCACTTCCTCTGATGGGAGACTTTGCAAAGGAATAAAACAGATTAAATCTGCTGCAGTTTTACATTTCCATCATCTTTACAGCAAAGAGAAAGAGGATTGTGATGAAGATAAAAAATAATTCCTGAAGAACATTCTGGCACTGGTCACCTCAGAGGACAATACAGCATTATTGAAGCAAACAAATGAAGAATAAATCAGCAATATAATTTGGTCCATGAATCCAAACAAAGCCCCTGGGCCAGATGGGTTCACTATTCACTTCTACAGGATATGCTGGGATATAATAAAATCAGATCCTATTAGAATGATAAAAGGATTCTTGAAGAAAGAAAAAATGGGAGGTAGCACCAACTCAACCTTCCTAGCTTTAATCCCGAAAGATACAAACCCCTCCTCCTTTGATAGGTTCAGACCAATCTCTTTGTGCAACGCCTCATATAAAATTATTGCAAAACTTCTTGAAAATAGAATAAAGCCACTGTTGAGCAAACTCATATCAGACTCGCAAGGGGGTTTCGTCAGTGGGAGACATATCCTGGACAATGTAATCCAAGTTCAGGAAGTCATGCATTCCAGCAATCTCAAAAAGGAGAAAGGTATGTTGATCAAGTTAGACATCGAAAATGCCTTCGACAAAGTCAAGCTATCTTATCTATATCAAGTTCTAATCTCCATTGGATTTGATCAAGATTTTGTTAATCTGATCCAAGCTTGCACCAGTAGTCCTTGGATTGCACCTTTGGTAAATGGGAGGCCAGCTGATTTCTTTCAAGCCACGAGGGGGTTGAGACAAGGTTGCCCCCTTTCTCCTTTCCTTTACATCTTAATGGCGGACACGTTGAGTAGAAAGCTGGAGCTTGATATGATAACAGGAACAGCCCCAGGTTTAAAAATAACAAAGGACCTTAAAGCAATAAACCATGCACTGTTCGCAGATGACTCCCTCATGCTGGGTGGAGCTTCATCTAGAATAGGATCTGCATTTAAAAATACTCTTCAAGCATATTGTAAAACTTCTGGAGCTCTAATCAGTGAAAGGAAAAGTGCAGTTTATAGCTGGAATACTGAGGAGGAAGAAACTCAAAGCATAGCAAACAACTTGGGGTTTAATGGATACGCAAAATGGGAAAAAATCAACTATCTTGGACTGCCACTAACACTGGGCACAAACAGAGTCAATCTATGGGATGGAGTAGTTACAAAAATTAGAGGTAAAATCGCTGCATGGGGTGGTCAATGGCTTACTCAAGGTGGCAAATTAACCCTAATAAAATCAGTGTTGTCTTCTATGCCAATTTATCAAGCGTCATACCTGATGGCTCCCAAGTCGATTTCAGGACAGATTAATAAAATCATTAGGGAATTTATGTGGCAAGGAGGCAAAGGAAATCAGAGGAAATTTCATCTGGTCAAATGGGAGATAGCGAAGCAACCTTTGAAGGAAGGAGGCCTTCAAATTCGAGATCCGGAATCTGCTAACGTATCTCTGGGATGCAAAATTCTCTGGAAACTCCACAGTGACCCCAATCATCCCATCAGCACAGCTCTGAGGCATAAATACCTTCCAAAAGCAAATCTAAGAAACTTGCAGCTCGCAAACAGCAAAAGAGCTCGCTGTTATGGAAGTTATGTACTAAAGGGCAGAGTTTTTTCACTCGGAATTTATATCGTATTCCAGGGAATGGGAAACGCGTCAAGTTGTTGACTGATAGTATAATGGGACATTCGCCATTAGCCTCACAAGACAACCTGCATGAGATATGTGAGTTTTTATAAAATAGAGGGGACAAGACACTCTACGATATCTCAAAGTGGAACGAGTCTGGGCTCTGGATTGACTGGGAATTCAGAGATATCCCAGCTCACCTATTGCAGCAATCAGAAATGCTCAAACTGGAACTTCGTGAGGCCGCCCCGGTGCATAAATTAGAAAATGATAAATGGGGATGGGGTCCTATAGGAGCTTACACCTCAGCCAAAGGATATGAATTGATGCAAACATACAGAGACCGAATTCAATAAGCAAACTTTTGGAAAGAGGTTTGGGATCCAATGGTGCTGCCCAAGGTAAACTTCTTCTTCTGGACTCTAATGCATAGAAAGATCCTGACCGGTGAAAACCTTATGAAAAGAAACATTGCAGGTCCGCATAGATGCACACTTTGCAAAGAAGCCATGGAAACCATGGATCATCTATTTGTTGAATGCCCATATGGAAACAGAGTTTGGACCCATACTCTTCAAGGTTTAAAGGCTTTCCTCCCCACTAAAACTTCAGCAGTGGACTTATTCCTCTCATGGAAAGAGCGCTACCCGTCGCTCTCCCGAAACTCTTCATGGTCCAGAATCTGGATCACTCTCCCCAAGCTAGTGTGTTGGAAGCTATGGCTAGCTAGAAATGAGCAGATATTCAAAAATTTAACTTGGACCCCCAACATGGTAGCAGCAAAAGCAAAAGGACTCCTAGAAATTTTGAACTCTCAGAAAATAAAAGAGGACAACTCGATGCAGCAAGAGGAAAAGAATTGGCTTGGCATTCAAGCATTCATCCAACGGATACACAGCACAAAAAAACCCCTCATAAATCCTGAGTGGAGGCTAAGAGAAAAGGTTGAAGCTTTTCAGAATTGGTGGAGGAAGCAAGGAATAACAACATATTTTTTTGATGGTGCCTCTAAAGGCAACCCTGGGATAACAGGTGCTGGAGGACTCATATACTCTTCTGATGGAGGCATTATAGAAACCTTCAGTTGGGGTCTAGGACAGCGATCTAACAATCAAGCAGAAATCCTTATCCTGTTAAAAGTTTGCCAAATAGCCAAAGAAAGAGGACATCAAAAGCTGCAAGCATTCGAAGATTCAGAAATCCTGATCAAAATAATACATACGCAAGGCCAATTCAATGAAGCTAGTTTAAACAAGAATCTGCAAAGGTTGAGATATCTCCTCCAAGACTTCACTTCCTTCAAATGCTATCACATTCTCAGAGAATCAAACAAAGAGGCAGACTTCTATGCCAACAAAGGCTGCCTCCTGGCCGAAGGAGATCTAAGTACAAATGGCGGAGATCCAGAAACAATTTGTATACCATGAAATTTGAAATTGCTGGAAACAGAAAATGTAAAAGAATTGCAATGAAAGATGTAAGGCTACGGCCATTCGGAGTTCCCTTCTAATAAAATCCATACCCGTTTCAGTTATTAAAAAAAAAAAAAAAAAAAAAAAAAAAAAAAAAAAAAAACCGATTTAAACAGCAAAACAGACCAGGGTATGGGAAAAACTGCGAGAAAGGGAAATTAGGGATTCCAGGGAAATTTTGACAGAGTTTCCCCTATAAAATGGACACTTTTTGCAGTTTAATTGGTGTAACTTTGGTAATTTTTAGAAAACGACAGGAATTTTGAAATCTCAGAGGGCAAGCTTGAAGAAAAGTACCTGGAGAACCAGCGAAATTCAGTTGAAAACGTTGCAGAGGTGCTCAGTCTTCAATTCTTCAAAAATGGCTTTGTAGAGGACAATGTAGCACTTTGTAATAGAAATTCAGGGCAATGGGCGTCGAAAAATGGTACTGGTAGGTTGAAAATGGCTCTGCAAAGTTTCTCAAGGTTCAAACGGCGCAATTTCAAAGAAAAAGGTTTATCAAAGTTTTCACAAGTTTTAAAGGGAAATAGTGAAAATTCGAATGTAAACTTTAAATTCTAATGTATTAACCGACGGCATAAACCATAGTTAAATAACATTAAATCGTGGTTAAGCGGGTTGGGTTTAGGGAATACCGCCAAGTGGTATTCGCATAGGTGAAGGGCGGTAAGTGGTAAAGTGTATTTTGAACGCGATACAATGTGGTGGCGACACGTAAGCACAGGGTGGTTTGGAAAAACCATCCATTTCGCGCGGCTTTTCCAAAACACCCGTCGATTACTTTCTGAGCGCAAAAATGTATTAGCATCGTCGGATCTAGATTCAACGAGCGAATGGCCACGATCAAAAGGAAAGGTGCGGGGAAAAGGTAAGTTATCGGGTTCATTTTGGGCCATAGGTCTTGGGAGTAAAAGATGATCGGACGGTTGTTATTCTACGCGATGGGGAGAGATAAAAAAATATATTGAACGATTGCGTAAATTTCTGACCGTTGGATTAAATGGGCTTCGGAGATCGGACGGTCAGTAGTGACTCCGATAAGTTATACAGAAATGACTATTTTTGATGAAAAATCGAATGATCAGGAGGGTTAACCAAGGAATTAACCGAGGTTAGGGACTGGGATTAGGAGGAATGTATGCGGGGAAGAAGAATAAGTTAAGGTTTTGACCTTGGGTTAAAGGACTTGGAGCAGGAATATACAGGGAAAGGCTTTTTTTTTAATTGAAGTTTAGTTTTGACAAAACTTAAGGTAACATTTGTTTAAACATGCATAATACATGTTTTGAAATGTTTTTTCTTCATATTTTATTTATACGGTAAATTAAATCAAAAAATACTTAATTAACATAGGGGAGGGATTAAATATAAGGATAAACTTTAGCCAAAGGGGTTATAAGGGGGGTTTTATTTGAACATGTGGGGAATAAATACTTTGGCTTAAGTTATATTAAGTGGGTTTTTGGGATTTATTTATAAAAGGAGTTATATATAATAGGAGAAGGTCAATTATATAAGGAATTAATACATAAAATCAATGTTAATATGACAAGGGGACAATGTATACTCAAAACACATTAATATAACTAAGAAAGTGAAGATTAAAAGCAAATTGAATTATAATAACTTCATCACTTAGACTTAGGATAAAATGTAATTTTGAGGGCTTTTGTGTTTAAATGATGTAGGAAGTTAGCTAAATAAGAATTACAAATGTTTCCAAGTAAAATGAGATTTTACGTAGGATTACTCAAGGGAATGAGTACATGAATGGTAAATGATGTGATTAAGGGATTAATATAGACATTTCACACTTTCAACTGATCAGTCATAGAGCCTTGGGTCAGGTCCCAACAAAAGTCAAGGAAATTCCTTGAGCCTTTCTGACTGATAGTCTAGAATGTTTCATGACTATGGGAAGGGGAAGTTAGTTATTTTGCAGCCCATGGTGAATAATATTTACATTGAGACTTTTCACCTTCTTCTACGTACCCATATTACCATGCTAACATTTTTTCTTCTTTTGCAACAAGGTGCATTTAAGCTAACAACCTTCACAGCATTTATTCTTTCTGAAAGCAATAAAACTATTTAATTCTACACTTATTTCATCCAGGAATCCAGATTAAGCTGTTGGATTCACTTTATTTCTCTACCTAGCTACTGAGTTGTCATGATTAAACTATATGACAATTCTTTATTCTCTATCTATAACAATGGAAATTGAAATACTGATAAGTTAAGATTGAACTGTTTAACTCATCATGGACTAATGGCATTTATTGACACTCTGCCATACTCAAAAAGTAAAAGTAGTGGCATTTATGCTTGCTCACTTTCATGCTTTATTCATTTTTTCTTTTGGGGTATCTTATTTTTTCTAAGTCCTTTGATTATTCTTTTAGGACTTTTTACCCTCTTTTTGATTTTTTTGATTTTTTTGATTTTTTACAAATATGTGAATACAACTTGCAGAAGGCAAAGTATGTACAAATTTACAAAATTACCAATAGTCAAGTCAAAATTATGACCCCTATATTATAGGTTGCTAACATATTGCAAGTGAGCTCTATATCTAAAGTTTACATTCTCGCAATTCAATTTATAATTTTAATCCTAATAAGAGTATTCTTGTGGTATTCTAAAATTTATCTCTATCTTATATGTCAAATTGACACATTGGCACTCTATATTTAATTCACATTGGTGAAAGAAGCATTTTGTTTATAGTTGTTTCATGAGAAATTGTCATGATCTTGATAACATTTGGGCGCTTTCTATCTTTTTCCATTGAGCATCTCCTCTTTTAGTGAAGATTGTCATTGTTTAATGAGTACTTTGTTATATCATTGTAATTTATTTCTAAGTGCTTAAGACATCTAACAATCTCACTAAAAAAAATACATCATCTTGCATTTCCATCTGAGGACTAGACTTGCATTTAATTAACTTACCTCCAAGCATAATCTTGGTTGAAAGACTCTTAGGACCACTTTTCTCATCTAGCTTGTGAAGCCTAGAACCTCTTTAGTGGTTAACACGATGACCTTGCATTCATTAGAGCCACAGTCTCTACATCATCGGAGGCATCGGGTGGTTAGAACCCCAAGGGAGGTAACGTTAATATTTCCTAAGCTATCTGCCCCTGTGTTTCTCTCTTGCAACCTACTCTAGAGATTAGCTTCAAAATAGTTGATATGAAGGATTCACCTAGGTAGGCATATAATTTAAAATAAACCATGATTTTCCATCTCACTTAGATCAAGTTGCATCTCATTTAGGATAGTGAAGCATCCTAAAGCGACAACTATTGATCTGATTACTTGGTAAATAATTGTATTAGGCAATTATTTGACTCCATTAATGCATTAGTCTTTCAAGATAATCTAATATAACCATTGAACTTGCTAAATTAACCAATTTATTAGGCCATTTAGTTATGTCTCTCAGACTAGTCGGTTGCCAACAGGTCTTCCAATATTCACATTTCAAAGGGACTACCACCCACTGCCTATTTTTGGAAGACAGCTAGAATGTAGAGATCTGGGATCTAGAGTGAAAACCACTAACCTGGTCATTGTTGCATATCGCCTATACAATTTGAGCGACAACATGGTGTTAATCAAGAGTGGGTTTAAGTGAAAGGTTAACAAAAAGAAAAAATTGATTATAAGTCACAATATTGATTCACCCCCACCCCCCCTCAGTGAAGTTCAAGGTTTCCAACAATAAAATGCCATGTGGTGCTCCAAAGTGGCTCTTGGGCACAAATAGTGGTCTCATGGATCTCTTGGTGTAAAATATGCTTTTAAACTGATAGAAATGAGGGCACTGAAGATGGTGCTCGCCCTCCCATGTCTCAATGATGAGACAAACCTTCTTTCGGCCTCGGATTAGCTGCCAAACCCTATATATATTGATAAGTTGGTTGGGGGCACTATTGGTCCAAGTGCATAATCTCTCATATGATGTGGGGCAATAAACAAGTTGTTTAAGGTGCTAAGGCTCACCATGGCATGAGATAATTCTTTTTCACATAATGGGAACCCATGGCTCTCAACCTTCCCCTACAAGAGTCAATAAGCTCCTCTAGTGGGCTTGGGTCTTGTATAGAGAGGCCAAGTCCAAAGTGAAACCACCTGCCAATCCTGTATAAGATCCAATGTGTCTCCTTCTCCTTCTGGTACATAATTCATCAGTCCCTCTAATGTTCCCTCTAATATCCTTAGCGTTCCCTTCGAAGGTCAAAGAAAATAACATCATTACTACATCTTCATCTTCAATCCCTCAAGGGTCGATTTCCAAAAATAAGTTTCCTACATGGATTTCAGCACTCTTTCTCAGCGCTTCCTTTGAAATTTGGTAACCATTCATTATAATTTTCAGGTGAAGGATCAAGATTCTCACTAAGATTCAAAGTTTTGAAAACAACTAAACTCCATCTCTCAGGCCTAGAGGTATTATCTTGATTTTGATTTTGGTTAGTGTTGGTACTCATATTGATGTTTGTATTATTGTCAACTTCCTCAAATTCAAGGAGAAATTTAATTCTAATAGGTGATGGATTTATTTCCCCTCTTCTTGTAGCAACCCTAGTTCTAGGAGCAATGGTGTCTTCAAGTTCTTATCCAATTAAACTAAGGGTTTAGGAATGGAGTCGCCAAAGGAATATTTATAATGTCACTTAGGAATCAATTCCTCAATAATTCACATGAAAGGGAGACCTACTTCCTCCCTATCAGTGACACAAAAAATGTTGCTACACAATATAACAAGGGTCCTAGGAGGGGTACCTAAGGGACAACTACTAGACCAAATGAAAACAATAGGACAAAGACCCATTGTCACCTCAGTTAGTGTCTCTTTTTCTTTATGGAATTTCACCAATGGGAGGATTCCCAGGATGAAGGGAATCACTTATAATAGTAGGATCAAGGGCTACATGTGATGTTATTTCCAAGGCCCATTCAAAGGAGAAGCTCGGTTAGGGCTCAATACTTCAAGAGAAGCTAGAAAGGCTCTCCAATAAATACCTAAAAGGAAGGCTTAGACCTAGGATTATGAATATTCTAGGATTATGAGTAGGTCTAGGATCAAGACTTCCAAGGCAAGGAAAGACCTCACTAGGGGCTCTGTAAGACGATTCTTCTTTAAAATAGAGTTTTTTTTCCACTAGCGAGACCTAAAAATAAATCCAACTAAGACCTAGGGTTTTTTATATTGAACATGGGGGGAATCCCTCCTATGTACTCACTGTGCCAAGAAAGGATAGAGATAGGGTCAAGGATGATTGAATTTTATGTGCAAATGACCCTCAAGAAGACCACCAACCTAAGACGTTCAAGATGAGCTTTCAAAGGTAAAGTTGGGGCTCGCATTTTCTCACAATCCAGCCGTGGGATTTCCTTGAAACTTTGGGGATTCCTAGAGGACACACCAGCACAGTAGCTTGTCCAAATGGATTTTAAAAAATCCTCCTCTAAAGGAATTCAAAGCAATCCCTAGCAAAGTCGTCTAAGATGAGAGGCCGAAAATTTTAGAGGAAAAAAGTAGGGGAAAGGTAAGGGTGATTGATCCAGATTGGATCATTATATTATTTTTCATCCATCTTGATTCATATGGAGTGGAAAAGTGGAGGAATCAACTCATGGGACCATTTTTACTGGCGAGACCTAGTTTGGAAAAACGGGGTCTGAAACCTTCTGGGATTGTTTTGAGACATCAAACGACATTTTTTGGGGGTAAAACTTTGTCAATTAATGTGACACATTTTCATGTTATTCTACACATATATACCTTTCCAACGGAATAAGAAGCACATCAATCGGAGTCCATATGCAAAAGTTATTCCACTCAAAATTTGGCCTTCCTGTTTTCACACCTATAGTTCGGGAAGATGCTGCGTCATCCCCCAATATTCATGGAAACTGGGCTAGCCACGTGTTTTTCATATAAAATACTCTAAAAGAGTCTATTTTGTAACTATATTTAAGATTTTAAGTAGTCAAAATTAACCACTAGTAGGCTATCGGGTTGTGTTATAACTAGGCCACTAGGAGGAAGAGGCATTCCATTCTTTCGAGAGAAATTTGTTCCATAGCTGAGAAAAGATAGACAAGAGAGATAGAAGCTAGAGCACACACAGATTATTTGTTTACTGTAGCATCCCATGGGCCAAAAGCATTACTTCTTTGTACCTATATCCATATTTCCAGATAGAGAAAGAGAGTGAAGCAGCCTCACCTTCCAACTGGGTTTACCCGAAAGGGTTTCCCAAAGAGCATATTGTTAACATTGGAAAATCGTACAGCAGAAGACGACATTAATTAATGTCAAGCCTAAGGATTTATAGGGTAGGAACACATTATGGAATCAAGAAGTATTTAAAATCTCTAAGGTTTTTAGAAAATCAAATTTGAACTAGTCATAAATGCTTAATTACGCACTTTATCCTTCGAGAAGAGTGCCTTCTGCATGCCTTTTTGCTCGAAAAGTGCGCATTCCTAGAAATAACAAAAATTTGCTTTCCAGGACCACACCAAGAAAAGGATAGTTACTCCTTATGTGAAATCCGCCTAAGGACAACCACCAACACCTCCTTAGACACTATGTGAGCACGCAAAGGAATATTTGAGCACACGATGGAATCATACCTCTCCCCTAGGTCACTATCCATTATGTACCAAGGGAGGGAAGGAGGATTTGAAACTCACATATATAAAGCCACCAAGATATGAAGAAATGGTGATCACATTGTTATGCTGGCCAAGGTTGCCCAAGCAACACCAACAGCGTGTGACCTGGAGCTGGAACTAAAGAGGACTCAATCGTTGGCCACCCAACATCCTAGTCCACCACAGCAGAGAGAGAGAGGGAGACTACATCAGAGGCAGAGCTTGGAAGGAAACATCCTTGCATCGAGACCTAGAGCCATTGCCTAGGTGCCCTTTGGAAAGTGGGTAAAATTTCTTCTCCATTTCAAATGTTTAATAAGAAGAGGCCATCGAGCCATCGTTTGCATTATTATCGTTTTGACTCTCTTTATAGCTTCTGTGTATTTGTGTTTTAGTTTTAGTTTAACCAGAGCATACTTTAGCATATTGTTTTTCATTAAATATTATGCTTTTGAGCTCCTCCACTTTCTGCCTGTTACCAATAGTTTAAAGAGTAGACCACACTCTTTAAGCTGGTGCGATTTTGTACACCCGTGCGACAAATCCACCACATCAGGATTGGCGACTCCACTGACGTGTTCCAAGTTTATGTGGTTGTGCCATCTTTTGCAAGAGACCCTTTGTCTATGCTGGAGTGGAGCTGACAGTCCTCTGATCCATCTTGTAGTCCCTAGACTCACTGAAGTGACAGACTGAAGAAGGTTGCTCCTAATATTTTTACTTGCAGGATTTTTGCGTGCAGTTTTTCCTCACAAAGGCGCATTATGCGCAGGAAGGCGCACCTGTCAAGGGTTTTTGTGCGCAAATTGCAGAGTGTGATTTTTCTCCTTATATTCTGCATTTTTCAGCTTGTAAGTTTGTTGGGCAGCCCCTAATGTATCTTCCAGCACTTGTGTTCATACCCCATAGCTTCTGAGAACTCACTTTTTTGCTGCTTTTTGTAGGCATAGAGTTAGTTTTCATTTAAGTTGGTTTTTTGCAAAAAATTCTTCACATAGTTTAAGTAGGGAGCGAATTAACCATTGCTTTCCGAAAAATTTATTTTTTTTGCAAATTCTGGTATGCACACTTAGTTTAACTAGTCCAAGTAAGTGGCCCAAAAACCACACATGCATAAGCTAGTGTAGAAATTGTTTAGTTTAAATTCAATTTTTGAATTTAGGGAATTGCAGGACTAGGATTGAATCACCGATTAGAGCAAGTAATATCTGCTACCTTTGCACCATTTGGTGACCCTAGGAAATCATATGAATGCTCTACATTTGCGATTCGCCATCTCCCTTTAGTTAAGTCACATAGATTAACTAGGAAGATTTGGAAGCGACTCATTATCTGCAAATGTTTTCCATTTGAGCAAGGAACAACGTCACATAGTTTAACTAGGGGACTTTTGTAAAGGATCACCGATATCCATATGTTCAAACTATGATATTGTTCACCATACGCTCACACACACGCACCCACTAAGAAAAGAAAGCCACCTAAAATTAACTTAAACCAACTCACTAAATTCTCCCCACAGGGGCCACAAAATAATTTATAGATGAAGTTAGGATCAAGGGGGTAGGCATCCAATAAGCCACCTTGATCACACTTCATATTGAAACATAGAAGTTGTGTATTTAGGGAGCTCTAAAATCCACCTATCATTCCACAGAAAAGAAAACCCGAGCACGGCAGAGACCCGATTCATAGGGGGTTAGGCTTAGGCGTAGTGCGTGCGGTATTGGTTGGGGCTACCTAACCCGGCTGATACTCAGTACTGTTAGATGACTACCAAGAATCCCAAGACTTGAACGCTCACGTGGGACGGTGGTTCTTAGTGGCCAAAAACTAGGACATCCTTTACCCTATAGGTGACAGTGCAGGCAAGCGCCAAACCCTCTACCCTTACCTTGGTGGATTCTCTTCGGCTGACTGGGGGCATCGCCAGCTCTTACGAGACGTTGTGCCAGCACTCGCAAGAAATATTCTCAAGGCCTAGTTACTTTTGAGTGTGTGAGGACGT
This sequence comes from Pinus albicaulis, assembly GCA_034641835.2. Classification (NCBI taxonomy): domain Eukaryota; kingdom Viridiplantae; phylum Streptophyta; class Pinopsida; order Pinales; family Pinaceae; genus Pinus; species Pinus albicaulis. The sequence continues at coordinate 604,610,709 of CM076574.1, forward strand.
TATAGGTCTTCTAGGATTTTTGAGTATCACACGCAAACAAACAAAACCATTTTTTGCTTGATAGATCACATAGATTAATTTAAAGGGAAAATTCATTTCATTTTCACTTTGTTTTATGTATGTGGCCATAAATTTGTCATGATCACGACTGACACTCCAATGGTCCCAACAGAACCTCGTCGGTCCAGGCATCTTTTGGACCTCCCCCCATTACCGGGAGGGGTTCCAAGTCTTTCGCCATTTAGGAGTCAAAGACGGAACATTTCCACAGTCTTTGGTTCATCCTTTCTTGGAGCAACCTTAGTTGGGAACCCTAGTCGGTCTCCCAACACCACACCGCACACCACTCCCCCCTCGTCCCCTAGGGAGCAGAGGAGCACATCCCATATGGGAAGCCAGTTGAATTCACAACAGGGTACATCACAGAGTAACCCTCGTTCTAACCAGAACTTTGTGTCTTCACACGTTTCCATGGCGTCAACCTCTCAATCACCCTTCTTAGCCACGTTGAATCTACCCGATTTAACAAAGCTCACAAATGACCCCATCTCACACGACCCCAATTGGCCTCCCATGCCCACAAAGCTCCCTTCGGATATACCAAAGTTCAAAGGTAAGCAAGTGGAATACCCAGGTAATCATGTAATGACCTTTCACCTGTGGTGCTCATCGAATAGCATCATTGACGATACTATTCAGTTGAGGCTATTTCAACGCACTCTTATGGGAGTGGCCATGAAATGGTACATGGAGCAACTGCCTACTTCACATGGAACCTTTAGCACCCTCACTACCGCGTTCCTCACATACTTTCAATTGCCCATTCACCACGAATCGGGAATGGAATTACTGACTCATTTCAGACAATCCCCCTCCATCCATATCTCAGAGCATCTCCATGAATGGAGGTGGCGTCGCAGTTTATGCAAAGCTAAACTCGACGACCGAGTCCTTTTAGATTTATTCTTGAAAACTCTGACGACGAATATTTCAAAGGATGTGGCATAATGCAACCCCACATCCAAAGAGGACGCAATTAGTAAATCCCAACAGCTTGAACTGATCTATACGCAGTCAGGATACATCTACAATATCCTGCATAATGCCTCGCGCCTACAAACTTATCAAGAATTTCCAGGCGCGTCTAACTCTGCAGACAGTCTAATTGGGTCAATGACCCAAGGGTACCTAGGTAGTAGTAGTCAAAATACCAGTTACACACATATTTCTACCCAAGATATGTCTCAACCTGGATTTCAAAGTCATCATATGCCGCAGCAAAATTTGACTAATAGGGCACAAGCGTATCACCAAGGAGGGCCTTACCCTCCGGCTGCGGGGACCCAGTACACAGGAAGAAACACTGACAGAAGAGCTCCCCCCAAACAACCAGGTGAAAGCATAGGACAACATTATGCTCAGTCCCAAGCACACAACCCACCTACGTAAACCAATGCACAGGTGAACTTTGTGCAGCCGTCCCAAAATCAACCACACCAGTATGATCAGGAGAACTGCCCTCCTAACGTGGTTAAGAAAAATACAAAAAACAAGCCCAAAGGGAACCCTAGACAGGGGGACAGCAACCAACAGTGCCCACCATGATCCCAAGCTGGAGGTAACTCCAACCGAAATCAAAACCAGGAGCCAAGCACTGCCCCAAGGCAAGGAAAAAGGCCACCTCTACGAACAAACCATTCTTGTTCAATATGTGGTGAGTACAGGCACTATACTCAACATTGTCCCGAACTCCCTAAGCTTAAAAAGCTACAGAGTAACTGAGGACAAGAAGGATCTTCCCAGCAAACTGCGGTGATGCAAGAACCTTTCCCCCATCAAGGGATGGTCAGGACTCAATAGAAAAACCCAGACGATTCTGGCAAAAACAACCATGAAATTTACATGACTAGGGAAGAAATGTTTTTCCAAACTAGGAATCACAGCTACGACACCCCACCAGACACCAATATGTTAGAGACTAGTACTAGCGCGTCGACTGCACCTTTGACCATCCCAAATATTCCTACGGAACTATTTCTAAAAATGGTAAAGGGGCCTAATAGGCGAGCAGGTAACTACTCCAAAGCGGCCTATAATTATAGCGTCGTGGATGATTTAGCTCAATCACTTGCCGTTATGTCCGCATTGGAAGTACTGCAGTCGTGCCCAAAGCAACGGAAATCCCTACTTTCTGCTTTAGACGCTATCGACCCCGCCAATACGCGCATGATGGCTTTTGACTTAGATAAAGCCATCCCTAGGCTTCCTTCCATGGTCGCCTTCCAGATACCAGTATCGGTGCAGAATATCACTATTCACTGATGTGTCATAGACAAGGGTGCATCCACATGCATCATGTCAAAAAATGTGTGGCAAAATTTAGGGTCCCCCAAGCTCAAACCTTCTGTCATCACACTCAGAGCGTACGACAGTCGTCCCTCGACTCCCTTCGGCCTCTACCAAAATATACCAGTCTTCTTAGCCGGCAAGACAGTCCACATAGACATTGAAGTCTTGGATTCTCACTTGGATTACAACATACTCCTCAGGTGGAGTTACATGAACGCCATGTCTGCCATATCATCCTCCATCTTCCGCATCATGATGTTCCCCCACGAGGATCGAATCATCACAGTAGACCAGCTGACGCACAGTGAAAGTGTCCCCTAACCATCACGGATGTAATTCTACCCTACATAGATACAACCGTAGATGGTCTTTCACGGTACCAAGAATACGACCCTGGCTAATTCAAACCGTCGTCCGTCCTAGGGTCATTCCTAGGTAATCCTCCCATTATCCCTGATGTATCACCCGATGCCATAGGGGCCCTGCTGTGCATGATGTCCACATCAAGCACCAAGGTTAGTTAGGACACAAACTCAAGCAGTAACAACACTGAGGCATTGGCCACGGTAGCCTCTCTAGCCTATGCCGCCTCCCAGACCCCTTTCCTCTACCCACCTCCTAGCTTCGTCTCCCAGCAAGTTTTAGCAACGCTGGTATTGCCCAACATATCGTTGGAATTCCCAGTTTGGTACCTCATTCCCCCAATAGGAACAAGCGCCACCCACGTTACTACCACAGGGTTAAAGCCCCTCAGTCTTGAGGAGCCCCCACCCACCCAAGAAACGGTCGAGACTGTCGCTGCAAAGGAAGTTCCCCTTGCGAAACCGGTTATCACAGCCAAGAAAACCGCAAAGAGAGGAAAGAAAATGGTGACCCCCACCATGCAGAGGGATTCATCAACCTGCGATATATGTGATGTCATACGCCACCCTACCCACATATGTCCGGAGTTGGACGAGTTAAAACCACTCCTAAGCTCCGAAGCAAACACCTCGACACCGTGTTCCCATAAAAAGGAAATTGTCACAAAAAATAAATGCAAATCGCTGCGTACCAATCACACATGTGCTCTCTGTGGCAACTATGGGCACTATACCCACCATTTTCCAGAAATACCACAATATAGGGACACCTAACATGTGATCGAACAATCCTATCAAGAGGATCCCTCCATCCAGTCTGTCAACAATGAACCTCCTACCATCATATACCTACAGGAGGAACCACAGTCACCAAAAAGACAACCATTTGTCCCTCCTCCCCCCAAACCACCATACACCAACCAGGGACAAAGGAACCGGGTTGCCTCATCCTCTTGAGTTATCAGGCGCATCGATTACTGCATACAGCTTGGTCGGGTCTTTAACCTAAGGTCACCTAGGCAGCAGTAATCTATATTCGGGGAGTTCCTGGACGGGGGGCAGTAATCGGCAACGCCACCCCCCATGATCTCCGTCTCGGGGCAACCACAACTGAAATCAAAACTAGGAGCCAAGTAATAGCTCCCAAGGGAACAAAGGCGATGCCACACATTCACACTCCTGAAAAAATATTTTTTCAGCGCCGGCAAGTATGCACCCTCCCATCTTCATTTATAAAGTTCATGTTTTTCAATAATATTTTATGAAAAGAAGATGCTTTCACTTGAGGTAGTTGTTTTTGCAGGAAGAACCCGAAAACCGTTCACAACACTGTCCACTAAAAGTTCCGGAGCAGGTATTATCCTACCCCCAACATGATAGAGTCCCACAAAAATTTGCATATCCTGACATCATTTCTCCATCAGAAATAAACCATAGGGTCCTCATACCCGATCGCGTTTATCATCACCTCACCCTACACATGATAAACGTCCGTGCAGGTCGGTAGAGCCTCCCCTCCATGGCGCTCGTCACCTAAAGTAGACCATATATCACCGCACAAGTGACGCCATGGCCATACCATTTTAGTCCGGGAAGCACCTCATGCCCATCCATATATCATGCATAAGGTCAAGTTTACCATTCAAACTCAAACCCCCTTCTCGGACGATCAGGTTGTATAAGCAGATTGAAATCGCACCTCCGCGCATCGCATTTGGCCCACCATACCTCCATCAGCATAATCCCATCTGCAACATTTTCTGCTTCGTCAACCCTGCACATGAGACCAACCAATGGGACCCCTACCCCCAGCAAAACACCATCCTCACACCTACAATGAGCGACCCCTTTTCATGTTTTGGGGTACCTGTCTTTGTGTTTTGTATAAACCAAACCTCATTATTTTATTCTTTTGGTAAGTGTACAAAGACCGCAAACGATGCCCTTCGCCACTTCACCCTCATATTTCACCTTTTCTCTCATGGCAGCAGTCCCTCATTCCCCTTGGTCGAAGTATTTCACCCCCACGCACGCACCATCACAACATTCATAGCCGGTTCATACCCACCCTGGAAGTCCTACCGACTCCAGGGATTTTCCCTTCATAAATGACTATGACTGCCGCCAAGCTACTAAAGTGTACTTCGACCTCAGGCCACTGAATCCCCATTATCCGTTTTCAGTCACCCCTCACCAACATTCCTATGTTAAACCCATCACACCTAGGTCTCTGACCCCTCAGGTCGGCAACCCATGATTCGATTAAGGCTTCCTTTTTGTCGACCTCGACACCTCTTTTCCAAAAAGGAAGCGGTACCTTGGATTACCCCTCCCCGTGCAAAGGGGTATCCTCGGGTGGCATTGTGGGAGACATCATTAAAATTCAACTACAGCAAAAGCTTTCATGTCACGATGGTATGATACCTTGCAACCACTGCACTTTGATCAGATCCGTCGAAGACCTGTGCCTCCATAAGCATCTCTGACAACAATGCTTACACAAGAAGGTCCCAACCAGTACATATGTAGTTTATGCATATGGGTACCACATTCCACCTATCGTCAAAGAAAAAATACCCCTGAGGGCGTCAGCAGTCGTCATCAACAACCACCAGCATCACTACCACAATAATGGCACAGACAGCACATGTATCTGTCAATTTTGTTTAACTGGCCATGAGCATCATGAGCATGGGACATGCCCTCATCGTTTAAATTTTGTATATATGTTGTATATTTTGTTTGCTTGCAGGGGGTCCCTTAGGCCATGGTTATCTCGGAAATGGTGCAAGGTGTTGTCAATTCAAAAATTCACGCAGGCCTCTCTCTCTCTCTCTCTCTCTCTCTCTGCATATGATACAGAAAAGAAACTATAATGTATTTCGGCTATACAGTTCTTCCTAGACCTCACACATTAGGGGACAACTGTTAACATTGGAAAATCGTATAGCAGAATATGACATTAATTAATGTCAAGCCTAAGGATTTACAGGGCAAGAACACATTATGGAATCAAGAATTATTTAAAATCTTTAAGGTTTTGAGAAAATCAGATTTGAACTAGTCATAAATGCTTAATTGCGCACTTTATCTTTCAAGAAGAGCGCCTTCTGCGTGCCTTTTTTCCCGATAAGCGCGCATTCCTGGAAATAGCAAAAATTCGCTTTCCGGGACCACACTAAGCAAAGGACAGTTACTCCTTATGTGAAAGCCACCTAAGGACAGCCACCAGTGGCTCCTTAGACACTATGTGAGCACACAAAGGAATATTTGAGCACACAATGGAATCATACCTCTCCCTTGGGTCACTATCCATCATGTACCAAGGGAGGGAAGGAGGATTTTAAACTCACCTATATAAAGCCACCAAGAGATGAATAAATGGTGATCACACTATTATGCTGGCCAAAGTTTCCCAAGAAACACCAGCAGTGTGTGACCCGGAGCTGGAGCTAAAGAGGACTCGATCGTTGGCCACCCAACATCCTAGTCCACCACAACAGAGAGAGAGAGGGAGACTGCATAAGAGGCAAAGCTTGGAAGGCAACATCCTTGCATCGGGACCTAGAGCCATTGCCTAGGGGCCCTTTAGCAAGTGGGTAAAATTTCTTCTCCATTTCAAACGTTTAATAAGAAGAGGCCATCGAGCCATCATTTGCATTATTATCGTTTTGACTCTCTTTATAGCTTTTGTATATTTATGTTTTAGTTTTAGTTTAACCAAAGCATACTTTAGCATACTATTTTTCATTAAATATTATGCTTTTGAAATCCACCACAACACATATCTTGTGTCTTATGTGTGTGTGAGCATATTTTGTCATTCTCTACTTTTCTGCATAATTTATATTGGTGTGCATGCACTAAATACAGTTAAATCTACATATATCAAAGTTTAATAAAATTGTAATAGTGTAAAATTTCAATTTTAATATATTATTATTAGATCTGTTGTGAAAAATTGTCCAGTGGAATATCCATGACATAATACAGATCATTTGGTATCAAAGCAAGTTTGTTTGATTATTCTTGTGGATATTGTTGTGATCTAGATCAGCGACGACCCTAAGCAATAAGCTGGGGATATTTGGAGAAGATGGGGGTTTGAATGCAGAGGACAAATCAGAAGGGGGATCGGGAGATTGGGAAGACACAGAGAACCAGCCGAAGAAAGAACCCAAAAAATATCAACCCAGTTTGAGTGTCATGAATCAATTTCTATTTAAAGTGGATGAAAAATTTGAGGTCAAGTTGTACCACTGCGAGATCGACGCTCTGAACTTGAACCACTAGTTGCAGCAACTAAATTTTATTTCAGTTTCCATTAGATCAAGGAAAGGAAAAACATCTCATTTGCTCGGCTGAAATTGGAGGGTCATGCACTAACTTGGTGGGAGAGCCCCATGGAAACCCTGATGTTGGAGGGAGAACCTCCAATGACTATGTGGGAGGCTTTCAAAACCCTCATTAAGTCACAGTTTTATCCCATTAGGTATGTGGAGGACCAGTGGATCTGGTGGCATTACTTCAGGCCAAAGCGTGCAGGAGTACACCACAGAATTCACAAATATGGCTATAATTTTGGGTATCCCTCCAAAGAAAATAGATGTACTCCTCAATTATTTGGGGAGTCTACACTGCCATCTGCGTGAGCAAGTGATGTTGGTCAAGCCCAAATCAGTGGACGAGGCTAGTGTACAGGAATGGTACCTGGAGAACATTGGCCTGAAAAGAGCGCAATAAAGTGGATTGAAGCAGAAGGAGCTACAAGACGCTTCTAAGGAGGGAAATAAGAAGAAAAAATGGGGAAAAGATAAGAAGACAAAAGCCACAACACACCAGTGAAAATATCCCAGCAACCACTGCAACATTGATGGCCATACATAGGAGAACTGTTGGAAGTTGCATCCAGAGCTAAACCCAAAGAAAAAGAAGAAAGATAACAAGAAGAAGAATCTCATGGCCATTGATTTGAGCAACCAAGTTGAAATCATCTCGGATGTGGATGAGAATATCGTTTGTACATCGGTACAAAAGGAGGTGAATTTGAGCAGTCTTCAACAACAAGAAGAGAAAGAAATGGCCAAACTCTTCCATATAAAGATACAGGTCAAGAAGACAAAGATTGATGTTTCGTCACACTCGAGATCACAGGTGAATCTCATTGCATCAGAGTTGGTCAAGAAGTTGGGGTTGTAAGTTTGTGATCATCCAAACCCGTATCCATTGGGATAGGTAAATAAGGATGTAGAGATGAAGGTAACAAAACAGTGTAGAATTAGATTTTCTATCAATGTTTATTTTATTGATAAAGTAGATTTAGATGTGGTTCCCCTTGATGTATGTGGAATCGAATTTGGGAGTTGATACATGTATATGCGAGATGCAATATTCATGCAGAGATTCAATCAGTACTAACTCAACAAGGATGGAAAATTGTTCGCCATCAACACGCACAAAGGCAAGTCAAAATTTTCACTGGTAAGTGCCAATCAAGTCAAGAAATTGATCAGTTCTAGCAAGAAGTATGTTTAATTGTTTTTACAAGAAAGTCAGTCGAAAGAGGAGTCAATAAGAGGCAAGGAATCCCTGCAGGGGTGTACTAAGAAACAAAAGAAACAATTGGAGGAGTTGTTACAGGCATACAAGGATGTGTTCCTTGAGCCTAAACAGTTACCACCTAAGAGAGAAGTGGAGCATGAGATCCATCTATTTCCACACTCCTCATTGCCAAATATTGGGTTGTACAAGCATCTTTTTTATAGAAGAAAGTGAGGTGAAGAAACAATTGCAGCAACTGCTGGAATAGGGCATCATTCGACCAAGTACATCACCATGTGGGTCACCCATCATCATTGTGCCAAAGAAGGTTGGGACTTGGCAGATGTGTATAGATTATAGAGTGTTGAATAAAATCATGCTCAAGAACAAATACCCCCTTCCCAGGATAGATGATCTGCTAGATCAGTTGCAGCAATCAAAGTACTTCACCAAGTTGGAATTGAACTCTGTATATCACCAAGTTTGAGTCCAAGAAGAAGATTCATGGAAGATCACCTTCAAAATCAGGTAAGGTTTGTATGAGTGGTTAGTTATGCCATTTTTCATGTATAATGCACCAGCTACATTTATGAGATTAATGAATGATGTATTGTTCCCTTTTATAGATTCATTTGTTATTTTTTATACTAGTAAATAGTGCTCCCTAGGAGGAGCATAATTCAAATTTGACGTAGGTGTTGGAAACATTAAAGAAGCACCAGTTGCTATCAAATCTCAAGAAGTGTGATTTTGCGCAGCAGTATTTGTTGTATCTAGGGTATGTGATCGGTGGAGGAGAGTTGAAGATAGATCCTTCCAAGATGGAGGACATCATGAAATGGTCAGTCACTACTAATGTTTCTGAGGTGTTGAGCAGGAAAATCCCCTATGCGAACAAAGGCGATCCCTCTAGCCCTAGGGTGGATCTAGCAACAAGGGAACATGCTGGACTTTTGGACTCCTAGCTTATAAATGAAAAAAAAGTTGGGATGGATAAACTACCTCGGTCCAATGCTCTTGTCATGGCTTGCAGCAGCGATCCTCTTATCTTTGTCTTCACACGTCGTGATCCTTCAGTGATAATGTTTTTGTACCTACACAAAGATCAAGTGAACGATGACAGCATACGAAAACATACTTTCATTTACAGTTATTCGATTGGTCAAGGAGAATCAAACATTTTGCATATGATCGAACACAAAATTGGAACCAAAAACTAGTCATGTATTAATTATAGATAAAATAAGTTTACAACCTTAATGCCTTGATCTTGCAGCCTCCTTCGATGGGTTCAGTCGCGCACATCTCAAGCATTCGTTCAATATCAAACTCAATGAGGCAATGGGCCTAAAATATCTCTCAACAATGGATTCCTCTCTGCCTTATTATACACACAAGCTATAGTAATGACTATTCAGCTAGCTGAGACAATGTGAGAAGGAGGTATTTATAGGAGAGTATGGAGTGGTTTGGGATCCCTCGTAAGGTGGAAGAGAGGTCTTATCCCTTTGGGGAGTTGCACAATCGTAGGAAACAAGAAGCCAAAGGGAGGAATTAGACGTTATTCAGTCGAACAAACCATGATGACTCCGCTCATGAAGTTGTTTAAAAACTTTCCAAAAATAGCTCGCCGTGGGTCCCCCTCTAAGACAGAGCACCGATGGGTACAGTTCTAGCGTTAATTTTTCCATGGGCGCGAGGCCATAACAGCCTACCAATGTCGACCCAAAATCACATGTTTTTGAGAGGTGGCTTGAGGAATGATCAACAGAGGAAATGTTCATGTATGACAATACACAGAAGTCACTAAAATGGTCCTCCAATGTTCAGGATGGGATTGCAGGGACGATTAACAAATATTGTGTAACAGATACCCCCTAAAGCATGAGGTTTGAGAGAGAGGGAGGGGTAAAATTCTTTATGAGAACATGCCAAAACCAAAACTTAGTCCTCGGAAGACCTACAAGAAAAAGTACAACTGAAATCTCTGATACATGAATATTTGGTATGGGCGCAGCCATCCATAATAGAGTACATCCAGCAATAAGATATAAGGTATGGATGCAGCCATCCAATAAGAAGGATCATCAAATAGACTCAGGTATGGTCGTAGCCATCCAATCAAAAGAGTCATGCATATATTCATGATAAACCAAGTCGCCTCACAGCCTATATTTCATGAGACAAAACCCAGGGTCTTGCGTTCCATCTCAACCCAAACAAGTACAAATTCGAGCATTCGAATGAGTGAGTTGAAGTTGAACATGCAAGAAAGTCACCTGATTACCAACTAATGATGAAATTTGTTAACAGGCAAGAGAGAAATAACCAATAATGAAACTAGCTCTCAAGGTACAACTAGTAAAATCCGTGGAATGTGAACAGTGATCTGGAGTCGAACACCCGTGAAATCACTCGATCAAAGGCCAATGATGAGGACCTGTCGTCAAACGTGAAGAACTTGTCATTGAGGCATGAAAGCTCAAAGGTACCAGAAGGGAGTCTCTAAATCATCCTCCTAGATAATGAGATGAAGTCGACAGGAAGTGACTGGTTGAAGGAGGGTGATAATGTTTTCCACATCATCGATACGAGACAGAAGAACAAGATGATAGTGAATCAGGACTAACACAGGATCAGGGGCTGAAACTGCAAAAGGAAACTTATCTTGAACATATTGGCGACAAGACTCCAGAATTTGGCAATATTTGACATCAAGGGATCTGAGGTCATGATGACGTGGCAAAGAGAAAATGAGAGGCCAAAACAAATAAACCAAACCTATGGAGGAAAAAATGACGAATGTGATGTCCCCAACCCGACACGAATTGCAGACAAGTGTCATGTTCAAGAGCGACATACTGCCGACACGGCTGAGAACTGGTTCCATTTTCCTCCACCATTTTTGGCGAGTACCCAAATTATTTTTGGAAACAAGCTTGAAGGGGATAGCATATGCTTGTCATATAAGTTTTTCCTTTGGACAAATCCATCCTACTACATTTTACGAGCCCTAGTAAGGAGGAACTCGGTTACGTCATGGTGCGATTTCTGATTTCATTTAAGTTTTAACGAGTCTGACAAAGCAAGAACTCGGCATCTTTTCATGTTTAGAGAGTTTGAAAAGAAGCAGAAAAGAAAACTCCAGTCGGTCCCTTTTTGTAGGTAGTCTCACATATTCGAAAAGGTAGAAAACAATATCTAGGAGAACCTCTTAGTCTCGATTGGCTAAGGTATTCATTTTTCGTAAATAATCTGTCCCAACCCAAAAAAGGGGTAGTCGTATACTGGGAAGATGACGTTTCGCAGCCTTTAACGAGTTCAAAACGATAAGAGTCTCAGCAATCTTTTCAATTTTTGAGAGTCAGAAAAGAGCATAAAGATGACTCCAGGGGGTGAATTTTTTGTGTTTTTACCGAGTCCGAAAAATTAATAAAATACAACTTGTCACTTCATCATTATCATGTTTAGGACCTGTTGTTGCATAAGAAACACACGTAAAACCCATTTTTCGAAATAAAATACTAAAATAATCGAAAAATAAGCTCAAAAAACCCTAATTAGGGTTTCTAAAAGGTTATAAAATGAGAAAAATAGTTAAAATAAATTAGTTTTCACTTCTTGTGATCATTTTACCATTTTAAACTGTGATCTTCTGGAGTTGGCAGCAAACGATCCAGAAGACCAATCGCAAATATGTTTTCTTCAGGTAAGAGCTCTTATCCTTGCCTGCATTTTAAGCTAGATTTCATTGCCTGCATTCTTAATTTATCATGCTTTTGGGGGAATTTTGTTCAAGGTTGGGCATGGCAGTCGCCACGGGTTCCAGGCACGGAGTCATGCCAACCCGAATTAAATCCTAACGGGGAGGCACCAATTGGAGCTGTTGTTTCTAAAACAGTCACGTCAATTGCCGCAACCAATTTGCTTGAAAATTCTCTCAAATAGTCTCATTTAAACAGTTTCAAAAGTGAAATATTCGACTAATGAAAGTCCCAATGATGGTTTTGCAGGTGATTGAAAGCCAAAATGGTCATTGAATGGAAGGAAAGAGAGCTCAGGGAGGAAGATAAGCTAGCCATGAGAAATGTGAGATGCATGGATTTCCTAAGGGACTTTGGGCTCTTAAAAAATTTCATGGCACCGTGTCTTCGAACTCAGCTAGAGTTACTATAGTATCTAGTTAGTGTGTGGAACACCGATCGGGAAATATTTATGATTCACAATCAAGGGTTGAATATTGAAGTCTTTGACATCTATTTCATCACTGGATTATCACAGAGGGGAGCAGCACCGATCTTGACACGTACCTGTCCTACGATGGAGAGAATGGGTATGCTCATAGACAGAGTTTTCCCAGGAGCAAAGAAAGGATCGAAGAGCGGAAAAATAGATATCCAGTCAATACCCGATTTGGCACTAAAAGTAATGATGCATACTATAACACAAGTTTTCGGATGTCAATCCCCTCACGAAGATAGAAAAACATAGCTTCGACTTGCCATGGATTGTATAACTCCAACCATTTTCAACTGGGCGGAAGCCGCAACAATCAACATGAAGCGCCAGTTAACAAAGTGCAAAAACGGCAAGCTAAAGAAATTTGGTTACGGGTGCATTTTGGTACCATTCATCCTAGAATAGTTGTCAATATTTCAACGCTAGGAGGTAATAGTCCTGCACCACCAGTACGAGAGCCACGAATGGTCCATTGGGCGGCATTGATGCCTTGATAGGGAGACGGTCAACATATGTCATGGAGGTCGTAATTCTTCGACTGGCTCCACCAACAACTCATCGTTGTGGAGAACTGGCACTATACTGGCACTGAATTCATGGGTGATCCGGACCTTCCACTCCCGGAAGGAGAGGATTGGGATGAAGCATTGGGTAAAAACTCATTTTTTATTTTGATGAGTATTATGATTTTTTTTATTATATGTTTTCTGATATTTATCCATGTATTTGCAGATATTCGATTAGAGAGACCTACAGGGATGTCTCCAATAGCACGAAGGGTCCCACGTGATTTCGAGGCGGCCCCTCATGATGAGGGGAGCGAGGAAGAGGAGATCGTGCGCAGCATGGAGGGACTCACCAGTGGAATCCCAAATTACGCGATATCCGACGATGTTCCTCGTGCATACCAGAGGCATACTGCAAGGGTATCAAACCGCATCCACCATGTACTGTGGCAACTTATGCATCCAATGACATGTTATCATGAGCATCATGTTGATTATATGCCTAGGCTTTATTTCTACATATTTTTTGAGAGACATGATGTCTCGGGATGTAACCAAAACACACATATTTTTTGAACTTATGATGCATGTGGATGAAAACACTCGATATATATATATATATATATATATATATATATATATATATATATATATATATATATATATATATGCCTATTTTCCTATTTAAATCTTATTGTGTGATGATGACATTTTTACAAATTACGCAACTGTCTATCCAATACAATATTGGCTACTGCATCAGTTAACGCATTCATTCTTGTATGAATATGTTGATATGTGATATAATCAAAATTCCTTTCTAATAAACGAACACGCAAATACAACCTTAAAATTTCAGGATTTCTAACAGAGTAATGCCCATTAAATTGAAGAACAACAAGCTGAGAGTCTAGTTTCACAATTAATGCACGAATGTCAAGAGTAATGGCCTCGGTTAAGAGTTCAATGACGGCACTGTATTCAGCAACATTGTTGGTTGTTCGTCCTAGACAAATACCTTAAAGGACTATCAACTCACCATTAGGATCATAAATCACCCAGGCTGCGGAAGACAGATTATGGACACTGTGGGAGGCACCATCCGCGAAACCAACATAAGGAGTGACAGACATCTACAGAGTAAGCAACGACACAATAAGTAGGAAAAACTGCTCGCAAAGCACACCAAGCCAAAAAAAGTACAAAAATGAAAAACACACTTATGTACAAAAGGACATGCATTAAAAACTCATGCATAGTATTTTTTGAGGTATAGCCCATTTCTAGCTGATTCAAAGGTTAGCCTTCATAGTCAATTAGCTCATAAGCCTTGTTCTGCAAAACACGCTTAACGATATAGGGCCCATGCCACATGGGTTTGAATTTTCCTGCCCCAGCTTATCATGAGCTTGGTCATACAAGAGGACTAGGTCTCATTCTACAAAGGTATGAGCGGGTGACTATCTGATCAAAATGAGCTTTGACCTACTTTTTTTTTGCTTCTATGACAAGAGCAGCAAAGCGGCGAGTTTCATCAAGCCTCTGGAAATATAAAAAACGTTCTTCTTCTTGTGAGGTATTAGGCATTAATTCAACAGCTATCTTGAGAGAAGGGATTTCGCATTCAATCAGAAGGGTAGCTTCTAGACCATAAACAAGCTAGAATGGAGTGAATCTGGTTACATCCTTCACCGAGGTTCGGTAAGCCCAAAGAGCTGAAAACAACATGAGATGCCATTTGGACTTGTGCATCCCAATCGTACGCTGAAGCATAGTGACTAGAACCTTGTTCACGGCTTCAACCTAGCCATTGGCCTGAGGGTAGTATGGTGTTGAGTTGTCATGGCACAGACCCAACTTAGAAGTCAACTCAGGCATCATGTAATGGCGAAAATGAGAGCCATGATCGGTGACAATGGCTTGAGGGACACCAAACCTGGTAATGACATGATTGAACAAAAATTTAATGGTTTTCCTACTGTCAGTTGTGAGGGTAGGCATTGCTTAGGCCCGTTTAGTGAAGTAGTCCACAGCTACAATAATATAAGCATGCCCCCCAGCCGAGTGAGGGTTATACATCATAAAATCGATGCCCCACTTGGAAAAGGGACCAACGGTAATGACAGGATGGAGGTGTGTGGGTGGCGCACACATCTTGCACTAGTAAATATGGAAATCGTGACACTTATGGACAGCAAAAATGCAGTCTTTAAAAATGGTAGGCCAGAAATATCTAGCACGAAGGATTTTTTGTGCAATAGCATATCCAGACGATGTTGGGAATTTCTTCATAAGACAAAGAGAAAACATCTTGAAACTCTTGGAAGAGACTAGTATAGACCTCGATCTCATCAATAGAATAGGTCACCCCAATGTGGATGTTCTCGACAACCCTCGGTTTGATGGAGATGACGATAGGCATTGTTTGCGTAATTTTTCCTAGGTTACCCTCTGTGAAAACTTCATGTGTTAAGATGGATGTCTAAAGCAGATGGGAAGGAGCTTGGGAAGCGAATTTCTCGAGACAAGTAGACATGGCCCCAAGGCCAGGCATAAAGGAGGAACGATGATGACTATCATCCCAAGGAGGATCCTCAAAAGACATGGTTTCCACGATGGCCTCATCAATGAGAAATATCTCATTTAATGGATCGGGCGAATCCGAAGCGCCGAGACAAGGGGATTGAGAATATGTGTCAAGAGACACGTTCATAGAATTATTATCAAAGGGAGGAGGAGCCGACGCTAAAATAATTTCGTAATAATCAATTTCTACATCGCGTCACCAAACGAATCAACCTGTTTAGGAAAAGGAATGATCCATGGATTAGAAGACGTGGAAATCATATTGACCTTAGCATTGTTAGGTGGAGGAAGAAAAAAAAGACCCATAAGGGCAGGATATTTGAAAATACATGGTCCTATAATCTCATAAGGCGTAGGAATACGATCTACATATGGAACGTTGCTCTCGGAAGACGTGGAAGTGAAAAAGGAAAATTGATCAATAGTGATAATCTTTCCCTCGTGTGGAAATCAAAGAACATGAAAGAGAGTGCACGGAATGCATACCATGGTGTGAGTCCAACTGCGACCAAGGAGAATATTGTAGTTGAGTTTGGCATCAACGACTTCAACCTCAACGTTAACCGTTTTCCCTTCTAACATAATAGGTAAAAAGGTGAGAACACCAAAAGGGCGAGATTCGCTTCTGTCAAAAGCTTCTAAAGCATTTGGAGATTGATTGAGGTTTGGAGTACCAATGACTTTCCATCAAGAAAAAGACATGATACAAGTAGATGCACCCTCATCCACGACCGCTCGATGGATATTCTTTCCATTAATCCCAACTTGGATAATCAGTGCAAGCTAGTGAGGGAGACGCGGGATGAAATTTTCCAAATCAAAAGTCACAAGGCTATAATCAACGGGGTCAACCCCTCTGATGGCAGAAAACAAATCCTTTCTTTGTGACGGAAAATGGGCTCAGGATTGGGCCTTTCAATGTGAAGAGGGCCAGAATCAGGTGGGGGAGGAGGACCATCACTGATCTCTTTCCCTACTGCCTGCTGCGGTTTGGTATAATATTTCGATCGGGTAGCAATAGAGATGGGTGCAGGACCATTCATCATGAAAACCTGAGAGCCAAATGGGGTGGAGGACTGAGGTTTATCCACCATCTAAGTTTGCTTGGATGTGAATGTTTCTTTAATAATAGCCGTAGTGCCTTGAGTGCCTTTGATCAGTCGACTCACCTCGACTCGTCGTGGACAGTCCTTGGTGTAATGCTCTTCATCACAAATCATAAAAGGGTACTTCGGTTTTCATTTTGAACCATCATTAGCACTAGGTTTTGGAGAATCCTATTTCGAGGTATCGACTTTGGCCTTACCTTTACCCTTTTTCTTACCTTTGGAAGCTTTATCTGCCAGAGTGGACTGGACGGCATTCACTTCCATGGTCTTTCCAGGATTCAGAGGTGGCTGAGAATTAGTATCAATGGAAGAAGTATATTTTTTCTTTGCATGATTTGGAGAAGACTTTTGAGAAGTCTGAGACACATAACCAATGATACCATCGACAGATGGCATCGTCGGGTTCCATGTCGCGGAGCATTGGGCAAGAGTTCATACAACATGCCAGATTGAGAGTACACAAGATCGAGGTACTGGGCATTGACGATGGCTTGTTCCTTGGTAACACATGCCCCCATAGAAATTTCCTTAGCAATCGGACTGATAAAAGAGGTAGTGAACCAATCAGTTAGAATTTGATAAGGCATCTCAAACTTGATCAAACGATGACGTCGCCTCCATTCATAAATATGATCGGAAATATGAGTAGCTCGATCTCGTTTCAAGGATGTGAGGAGGTGCATGCCAATTTCATATCGAACTTGTAACTCAAAGTGCGTGAGAAATGTCATGGAAAGAGATTTGAAATCTTGAAAGATGTCACGAGAGAGTTCAATGTACCACTTAGCAGTGGCACCAGTGAGATTCCTTTGGAAAATACGTAGTCAAATCAAATCATCAACCTAAGAGTTAGAGGAGCACCAAAGATGGTATGTCATAACATGCGCTTGGGGGTCTTTGTCAGACTTGCCTTCAAATTTGGGACAATCGCCAGGGATTTTATTAGGAACCAGAGGCCAATATGGACTATGAAGGATAGGATCATTCGTTAACTTTGACACATCGGACAGTTCCAACGTAGAAAGAAAGGGAAATTGTGGATTGAAAGGCATTGCAGGCCTATGATAGAGACCAGTATTAGGATTCCAACCAAGTTGGGAGAAGTTCTGACCCCATATGTTTTGTCTCGAAGGATTTTTTCCATAAGGGTTGTAATTCTGATAATTCTTCCCATAAACCAGTTAAGGACCAGGATATTGATTCTGAGCGAACCACTGAGGTCTTTTCTGAGCAACATATGGATTTTGTTGCAAAATGTAAGCAGTGCCTTGGGGTGGACCTTGTACCATCTGAGATTTACCTTGAGGAATAAAAGGTGGGCCTTAAGGCTATACGGGTTGCCCCTAGGGTGCAGGTTAACCCGGATGCTGCGATTGAATAAGTTGTCCCTGGGGTGCAGGTTAGCCTAGATTTTAAGGTTGGACAGGTTGTCCTGTGGTCTAGGTTGGCCTGGATGCTGAGAGCCACCAGGCTATCCCTGAGGCACAAGTTGGCCTGATGGTTGAGATGACCCAGGTTTCCCCTGAAGATCACATTGGCCCGGTTGAGATGAGCCAGGTTGCCCCTAAAAACCAAGTTGGTCTAGCTAAGAAGTAGAGGGTTGAACTCTCTATACAAAAGTGGGGCCTTGCTGAACGTAAGGTTGGTTTTGTTGCACAAAAGGTTGTCCCTAATATGGATAGGTTTGCCCCTATGGAACATAAGATGCTCCCTATTTAACATGAGGTTGACCAGTAGGACTATAGGGTTGTCCTTGTTGGACCGAAGGTTGTCCCTAAAAGGGTTGTCCTTGTGGACCATAGGGTTGTCCCTGTAGGTATGTGAACTGGTTGGGGTAAACCGAAATTTGAGGCGTTTGAACGTACAATGGACCACCGTGTGGAACAGGGCCATGGTAATAGACATGCGTTCCATGCTCATCATAGTAGTGTGGTCTATCAATGGGAGCTTACATCTATTGAGAACCCTGGGGGAAGTAATTCTGTTGTTGAATGGCCATCATGTACTAATCGTGCATCCAACCTTCAGGAGTCGAATTAGAGGAGGCAGGCACACTACCAGTAGGTTAATGGACTCCTGATACGTGAGGTCGTGACCCATTCACAGCGGGCCCAACAGGTATCGTGGAAGAGATAGGATTCATCCCAAGAATAGCAGAATATGGCAATAATGACGAAATCACACTAATAGAAGGCGCGGATGAAGCTACACTAACAGTGGGCTCAGTCGGGACAGATGTAACGATTGTCAACGTGATGGGAGTCGAGGGGGGTGGACCTGATACAAATGACCCCTCCGAGGGAGCTGATGTACCAGACCATATCGGATTCTGATACAAATATGTAGCACCAGAAATCATCTGACTCAACAAATGATAACTAGCCGAGAGAGTGGAAGGTTGTGAGGAAGGTTGACCCTAGACATAAGGAAAATTCTTCGGAGGGAACTGTTATTCTCCAGTAGAAACATAAGTCTCTTCACTAATGATGGGACTTATGGCATCCATGTCGGATGAAGACATGTCATCAGCGAAAAGGTGACGAGCAATAGCAGGTAAAGCACGCATTAATGCCGATTCAAATGATTCTGAGGCAAGTGGTTCTAAGGGTAAAGGAGGATCTTATTCTTCCCTAAGATGAGCCCAAACGTTCGGATGTTTCCAATTGATATCAAATGGTTCCTCAAGAGGAGAACGATTGGCAAGAAGTTGAACACTCGTAATAATAGAACGCCAGTAACTAAAGACCTAGTAGGCTGAGATGTCTCCGAAGAAACTTCGGGAGAAGGATCTTCACTACGAGGTAATGAAGGGGATGACAAAACTAGTGGTTCCAACACCATGACCTCGTCTCAAAAACAAAAGAGATGACCAATTTGATTCTTCAAGACCAAACACTAAGGATTTACTTAAGAACAAGCCAAGAAAATAAATTTAATGGGCGTATGATCGTAGGTAATCAATTTTATGACACTGAAATAAAAATTTGCCTTTTCATATTTTAAGAGTCAAGAAAAGGGCAAAAGGTGACTCTAGTCACTTTCAGGTTGGACGAGCTTGAAAGGACAAGTGCTCAATGATCTTTTCAATTTTTAGGGAGTCACAGAAAGATCAAAGTGACTACTTAGGAAATCTAAGCAAGAGGGTATACCAAGCTCCCATGAACTGCAATATACACCTTGGTGATCAAATGAAAGATAAATGACTAAGGACTTAACGTACGTGCAGGCAGTCTCCCCGAATGTTGTGTTCGGTGTATCACGGTTACAGTGCAGCAGACTCGGCTTCCTCTGGATAAAGGATTGAAACCTATGAGGGTCTCCATTTTATATACTCGATGGTATGAGGAGCACAATTCCGTGCCAATGTTGTCTATTGCCAGATGGCGAATGACATCTACTAGGTTTAATGACACCGGAACACGTCACTAGCCTAGACCTCTAAATATGAGCGTTAAGTTTCAATGCTTCCTTAAGTTGACTGAGTTCATTTTAAAGTTGATCTTGAATTACTGTTGTAGTTTCAAGGCCTTACCTAATGTAATATCGAATCTCTAAAGCACAAATACATGTGAAATAACATCATTTCAATTCAATGAATAACTAGCTAAGAGAGGGATAGAAGTTCACAACAAAGCAGCAAGCAATCGAATGCAAGAAGAACTTTTCCTAATGCTCTTAATAGAACCAAAGAAGAAAACGAAAGGACCTTCTCCTGTTTTTCACTTTTCAATGAGAAAGCTACTAATGCAAAAGACTACTCTTCATTTTCAAATCAAAAGAAAGAATGCAAATTTTTTTATTTTAGATGAATGAGAAGAAAAATGCATTGTTACACTAAAAGGAAAAAATGAATACTAGTTTCGAGCCACTCGAACGAAATGATCAAAGACAAAGAGACCAATCCAATGAGAATGTAAAACACACTCAAAACATAGACACATTCCTTCAAGCAAAAAGAGGACTTTCAAATTGACTCAGTGAGCAATGTGATCTATGCTCAGGGCGACAGATGGAAGGTCAAACATACACCAAGATGACAGTTCAACGACCCAACTATACGTAGAATCGAAAGAAAAGATCAAACAATCAGTCAACAAGATGAAAAGATAAAAGACTAGACCGACTCAAACATAACTTAAAATCTCAGTGAGGAGGTGGTCGAACAAACAATAGAATACAGCTAGAAACCCTAGGATGACAAGCCACATTGATCAGATGAGGGACAAATAACTGAAAATAATGAGACAGGGAAGTCAAAACAATTCAAGTGGACTAATTCAGGAGGGAAAAACCAATCCAGAGGCAAGACACACTGACAAAACTCAGGGAAGAAGCCCAAATCCAAACCTACAGGATTCGGCACGACTGTTTAGCTATAATCCACGTTGAATAGGGGAAATCGCACCCGTAAAACATGCAGCAAGTGCCAATCGGTGCGAATGTTAAGGAAACAACATCACCAAGCTAGAAAACTAAGGAAAGGATAAAAATCTACTGAGACAAGGCCAGAATTAACACTCTGAGACTAAGTATGATGGTTGGAAATAGTAAAACAAGCAAAACAAAGCAAAAAAGTGGTAATACGACCAAAGTCAGACAGACAAGCAAAATACTAGACGAACAACGAGAGATGACAAACACATTGATCCCCAATATTGTCGCCAACGTTTTTAGCAGGAATAATCCCCTCTACGGATAGAGGCGATCCCTCTACCCCTAGGGTGGGTCTAGCAGCAAGGGAACATGTTGGACTTTTGGGATAGATAACCTACCTTGTTCCAACACTCTTGTCGTGGCTTGCAGCAGCTATCCTCCAATATTTGTCTTCACACGCTGCGATCCTTCAGTGATAATGTATGTGTACCTGTACAAAGATCAAGTGAATGATGACAGCATACGAAAACATTCTTTCATTTACAACTATTCGATTGGTCAACGAGAATCAAACATTTTGTATATGATCAAACACAAAATTGAAACTAAAAACCAGTCATGTACTAATGATAGAGAAAATAAGTTTACAACCTTAATGCCTTGATGTTGCAGCCTCCTTCGACGGGTTTAGTCAGGTTCGTCTCAAGCATTTATTTAGGATCGGACTCGATGAGGCAATGGGTCTAAACTCTCTCTCAACAATGGATTGCTCTCTGCCTTATTCTACACACCAGCTATAGTAATGACTATTCAGCTAGCTGAGACAATGTGAGAAGGAAGTATTTATAGGAGAGGAGGGAGTGGTTTGGGATCCCTCATAAGGTGGAAGAGAGGTCTTATCCCTTTGGGGAGTTTCAAAATTGTAGGAAACAAGAAGCCAAAGGGAGGATTGCAGGAACAGTGACAAAATATTGTGTAATAGAGGTCAGGAGTTTCATTGGGGCATCACAGTACCTGAGGAAATTCATAGCCTCGTTTTCAGTGGCAGCAGCACCGCTCCACACCATAACAGCAAGTGGCAAGAGTTTCCAGTGGGGAAAAGACCATCAAATTTTTTTCAAGGAGCTAAAGAGGAAGATCAATCAAGCACCAATTCTTTCATTACCAAAATTGCAGCGGCCTTTCAAAGTGGAGACAAATGCGAGTGGGTATGATATGGGAGTTATCTTGATGCATGGAGGAAGGTATGTATGTTCATAGGGTAATTCTTAACTACCCTACCTACGATAAGGATCTATATTCCATGGTGCAAGATGTGAAGAAGTGGAAGCATTATCTGATGGTAAAAGAGACAGTAATCCACATAGATCACCAGTCGTTACAGTACTTGCAGGCCCAGAGTAAGCTACAACAAACAAATGGGATTTTACAACAGTATTATTTGGTGATCAAGTATAAGGGAAGCACAAAAAAGTTGGCTGAAATTTTGTCAAGGCCACCCACATAAAAGATCACATCTTTGGTAACTCTTATGCACATGAGGCCATTCACCCATGATGCATACAAAGAGGCATATTCAAAGGATGATGACATCAAGGAGGACTATGAGTAGTTGCAGATTCATAGTCATGTGCACGATGGCGACAACATCGTTGACTACCATCTTCAGGATGGGTTACTCTACAGTCTAGATAAGTTATGTGTTCCTAAAGGTGAGTGATTGCAGCTAATTAGAGACATTCACACCTCCAAGGTTGTAGGGCACTTTGGTGTAGGGAATCACTAACTTGCATAGGTATGTGTATTGGCCCAAGATGCAAGAGAAGGTATCTAGGTTCATAATAGGATGCATACTTTGTTGTACCATTAGTCCTAGCAACAGGAAACAGGCTCTATATCATCCCTTACCTATGCCTGCTCATCCTTGGGAAACCATTTCCATGGACTTTGTGGGAGGTTTACCGACACCCAGGAAGGGACATGACTACATGTTCATGTTAGTTGATAGGCTCAGCAAGATCTGTGTTATGATGCCCTATAAAAATACCATTAACGTGCAAGAAGCAAAAAAAAAATTCTTTGGAAAGGTCTGGGTGCACTTTGGGATACCAAGGAGCATCATTTCAGACAAGGATACAAGATTTCTCAGTCCATTCTAGACTACATTGTGGGAGAATATGGATACAAAGTTAAAGAGATCTACAAAATTCCATCCACAAACACATGGAAAGACAGAGGTAGTCAACAGGAATTTGGTGCAGCTTTTGAGCGGATACAACCAGAAGCATCTGAAGACCCGGGATGAAAACCTAGTACATATATAACATTCTTATAACAGAGCAGTCCACACTTCTACAAGAAAGTGACCATTTGAGACTTTTTTGTATATTTTCCACCTTACCTTTGGATATTGCATATGGGTAGCAAGGAGG
The DNA here is from genome assembly GCA_034641835.2 of Pinus albicaulis. Lineage (NCBI taxonomy): Eukaryota > Viridiplantae > Streptophyta > Pinopsida > Pinales > Pinaceae > Pinus > Pinus albicaulis. Next base: position 604,634,207 of record CM076574.1, read on the forward strand.
AGTGAGGGAAGATATTACAGGAGATGCTTTGTGGGCTGAATAAATTATAGAGAAGATCAGGTAGATCCATCTACATGTACGTGAAACACTGCAGAAGTAGTAAGAAAAGTATAAGGCTAGGAATGATCAACACAGAACATATAATTCATTCAAGGTGGGAGATAGATTATGGTTACAGTTGAATAAGGAGAGGTTCCTGGGGCCTGGTAAGAAAATCAAGGCTTTGAGGTATGGTCCCTTTGATATACTGGAAAAGGTGGATGATAATTCATGCTGACTCAATTTACCACCATATATGTGCATTTACTCAGTTGTGAATGTAGAGAATTTGAAACTCCATGAACTTTCAATGTTAGATCAGAAGGAGGAATGGGTCCTACCTTCTATGAATATTTTTAGCACCAGAGGCTCAGACAGAGTTGAAAAAAGATACATTTTGTAGAATATTTCTAGAACTAAAATATAGGGGCAACATGACGTTTCGCAAATTAGGTTGAAGGGACAGCTTCCAAGCAAAGCTAAATGGTACACCAGAGAGAAGGTGGAGGAAATTTTTCCTCACCTGAGTCAGTAAAATATTTTGGGGAAAAAAATCCTCCCAAAATGAGGTGTGATCCGGATTGGATCATTATATTACTTTTCATCCATCTCGATGCATTTGGAGTGGAAAAAGTAGAGGAATCAACTCATGGGACCATTTTTACTGTCGGGACCTGGTTTGGCAAAACAAGGTTTGAAACATTTCGGGAGCGTTTTGAGGCATCAAATGATGTTTTTTGGGGGTAGAATTTTTTTGCTTAATGAAACACCTTTTCATTTTATTCTACACACAGATACCTTTCCAACGACGAAAGAGGCGCTTCAATTGAAGTTTGTTTGCAAAAGTTATGTCACTCAGAAGTTGATCTTCCTATTTTCACACCTATAGTTTGGGAGGATGTCGCGTCAACCCCCATTATTCATGGAAAAGGGGCTAGACACATGTTTTTGATATAAAATACTCTAGAATATTTTATTTTGTAACTTTAGTTAAGAGTTTATGTAGTCAAAATTAACCACTAGTAGGCTATCGCGTTGTGTTATAACAGGGCCACCAGGAGGAAGAGGCATTCCATTCTTTGAGAGCATTTTGTTCCATAGTTGAGCAAAGATATGCAAGAGAGATAGGAGGTAGAGCACACAGAGAATATTTGGGCATTGTAGCAGCCCAGGGGCCATAGACATTACTTCTTTACACTTTAATTTTTCTCCTAAAGTGACTTTATAAAGTTATAAAGTAAAATCTAATTTAAAAGTGACTTTAAGTGATAAAGTTACTAAAGTCTAATTTAAAGTGACTTTGGAAATTAATGACTAAGTGGGTCTTTATTAAAGTGGGGTGAATTAAAAAATAGAAAGTGAAATTTAAATGAGCATTTAATCTCAACCCTAGATCTAAAGCTATCTCAACCATTGGATTTATGGATTCCCCAAAAGTCACTTAGGGTTAGGTTAAAGGAGGAAAATGAGAGAAAAGATCATTCATTCTTTCATGAGCAGATTGAGAGAGGAGGAGAGAAAGTTGAAGAGAAATTTCTGAGCGGAGGGAGAGCAGCAAAAGACACACAGAAAATCCATACAGCAGGAGGGCACACTTCCCAAGGCTGAAAATACGTACAGCAGCATTTATTGGCACGGTTACTGAGGCAGAAAATCCATACAGCAGTTTGCATGCATTTCAAGGAAAGGACAACACTATTTTCGAGGAGCAGAATCAGCAGCTAAGGGCACGGTTTTCGAGGAAAAATTTATGGGCACGAAAATCGAGGAAGGGGTTGTTGTCATGTCCGTACATAATCCATACAGTCCGTACAAGCAGTTCTGGCACATTTTTCAAGGCAACAAGGACAGCATTTAATGCTATAATTTTTCTGTAATTTTATGTTTTCTGTTTGGCACGTTTTTCAAGGTGGAATGTGGCACGAAAATTGAGATAAGTGGTTTTTAGTGTTTGCTGTAATTTTTACTGTGTATTATTGTTCACTGTAAAATAATTTTCCAGAAATAAGAAGAATCTTTTGAACTAGTTTTCCCCAAGTGTTGTAGGGGGTTTTTCCAGGGGCAAGTTGACCAAAAATCAGCGTGTCTATTTTCTGTGTGTGGCTGATTTATTTTTCTGAGTTTTATTTCTGCATTTCAGCACCGTGAAATTTCTAGAATTTGTGTTTTCAGAAAATATTTATTTTTCCAGTTTGTTGAATGTATGGTTATGGGAATGGGCATTTAACTTTATGGGAGAAATAAGGAGAAACTGAAAACCAGGCTTGGGAACAAAAATTTCTACATGGTATCAGAGCTATTTGGCTGAAAAGGCAGTTTGTGACAGCAAGAAGGAAAAATTACAACAAGCTATTTTTTCACATGGAAATTACAGCAAGTTGATTTTTCACACAGAAATCATTACCTTTACAACAGCAGTGTTATTTTCAGTTTATTAAGACAGCAAGCATGTCTTTGGGCTTGAGGGTAGAGGATAGGTTGGATGGGCATAGTAACTACAGTGTATGGAAGGAGAGAATGCAGAGCATGTTTGATGGAGGGAGAAGTCTGGGATATCATGGTGCATACCGCACAACACCCCGTTAATGTGCCTGCTGCTGCTGTTCAGTTGGCAGCATTTAATAAGAAGAATAACAAGGGTAAGAGACATATTTTAGATGGAATCAAATACGATTGCATTCATCATGTGAGAGGAAAGAGATATGATCATGAGATGTGGACATCATTGACCAATCTCTACCAGAGTACCAATGAGAACAGAAAAATGGTCCCAAGGGAGAAGCTAAAGACCATTAAGATGATGAAGACTGATAGTGCAACTGGATATCTCACAAATATCACTAATGTGAGAGATTCATTGGCAGTAGTTGGAGAGGTCATTCCACACACTAAGTTGGTGTGGATTGCAGTGAATGGCCTTCCTAGTTCATGGCTGAACTTTGCTGATGGGGTTTATGCACGTGAGACCCTTCCCACATGGGAGAGGTTTTGGGATGATTGCATACAGACAGAAATTAGAAAAGGTCAGCTGGGGGCAGCCAAGCCAGTTGAGCAGGATGAGGATGTAGCACTGTTGGCAGGACGCAAGAAAGGCAAGGGAAAGAAGCAAGCTTCCCCAAGTGGTGGTGGGGGAAAAGGTAAAGGTAAACAGGGGAACACACAAAAGGACTATTCCAAGGTGAAGTGTTGGAATTGTCAGAATATGGGACACTATGCAGTTGTGTGTCTGGAGAAGAAGAAGAAGGGGAAGAACCAGACCATGGCAGCATCAGCAGGGATAGAGGACTTTTCGGATAGCTTTGACCAGGAGTTTGGGTTCATTGCTTGTGAGTCCACTAGTGCAGGATCACCTGCCATGGAGGTTGAGAGGGAATGTGCATTTCCCTCCACTAGCGGAGCATCTTCAGGTATCTGGTATGTGGACAGTGGGGCTTCACGTCATATGACAGGAGTCCGTGAGTACTTCTCAGAGCTTTCAGAGAGTGGCACTGATATAGAGGTAGTAATCGAAGATGACAGTGTTGTTAGAGCAGTCGGTGTGTTACATTTGATAGGGAACCCAAACCTCCCTTGAAGGTGTCAGATGTTCTATATGTGCTAGGGATGAGGAAGAACCTCATATTCGTCTCAGCATTGGAGGACAGAGGATATAAGATATTGTTCAAGAGAGGACAGGTGCTGATATATCCCAGGGGAGCTCCAGCTGATTCAGCTAGAGTGATTGGTGTACGCCATGTAAAGGTGTACAAGTTTGCATTTTAGCCCCTTATGGCATTGAGCAGTAGTACCGACAGTAGAGCTAGCATTTCAGAGTTGTGTGAGATTTGGCACCACAGGATGGGGCACATGTATCATGGGGCCTTGAGGACATTGCAGGAGATCACTACAGGTGTGTCAGATTTCAGTACTAATCACATTGATACATGCAGAGGATGTGCAATGGGCAAGTTTGCCAAATCCCCTTTTCCCAGCAGTGATAGTAGAGCGGCTGGGATACTTGATTTGATTCATTCCGATGTGAGCAGTCAGATGTCTCATGTTTCCTTGAGTGGATATGAGTAGTATGTTTTATTCATTGATGATCACTCCAAGAGGACCTGTATTTATTTCTTGAAGACCAAGAGTGAGGTCTTCAAGCGGTTTCAGGAGTTCAGAGCTCTTGTGGAGACTCAGACAGGTCGGAAGATCAAGTCCCTGAGGTAGGACAATGGAGGTGAGTACACCCTTGGAGAGTTTGTTGAGTATTGTACGGAGGCAGGCATTAAGAGGGAGTTCACAGTTCCTTACAACCCCCAGCAGAATGGGGTTGCGGAGAGGAAGAACAGATCCATCATTGGGGCTTCCAAAGCCATGTTACATGATCAGGGGTTACCATTGTTTTTGTGGGCAGAGGCCTGCAACACTGTTGTATACTTGCGAAACAGGAGTCTGCATTGTGCCTTGGGGCATGTGACTCTGGAGGAGGCTTTTTCTGGGAAGAAGCCTAATGTTGGTCACTTCCGTATCTTTGGGTGTATTGCATACTCCTATGTACACAAGGAGAAGAGGACCAAGCTAGAGCCCACCGCAGAGAAGGGTATATTTGTGGGCTACAGTGAGACCTCGAAAGCCTTTCGGCTTTATATTCCTGCCTCGAGGAGAGTTGTTGTCAGGCGGGATGTGAAGATCGAAGAGGATAGGGCTTTCAAGAGGTCACGGGAGTTAGAGTATCTGGATCAGCCAGACCCTCAGGAGCAGCTGAGTCAAGCACAAGGATCTAGTGCGAAGGGATCAGGAGGATCCGGAGGTACATCTATTACAGTGTCAGGTTCGTCAGTGAGGAGTGGCTCGCAAAGTCAGAGCGATGGTGCTTTGGGCAGCATGCAGAGCAATCCGCAAAGCAATTCACTAGGGAGTCCACGGATGGACAGTTCACACGGTACTTCAGCATCTACAGGTTCAGGCTCAGGTAGGAGGATAGCAAACAAACAGTCAGGAGTTCAAGCTCCTGATGATGAGGAGGAGGAGTTTCATTCTCCAGTGGAATAAGTGTGCTTAGGGAAGAGGAAGCCCAAGTGGCTTCAAGATACCTTGAGAGAGGCCACATCTGTTGCTGGGCCAAAGAGGCTAGTTAGAGAGAGAAAACCACCTAAGAGGTTCTGTAGATATATGGCAACGGTTGCCAACATCTTAGACTCTGAGCCTTCTAGCTATGAGGCAGCTATCTAGCAGGTCTGGAGAGAGGCCATGCAAGAGGAGTATTCTTCTATCATGAAGAATGATTTTTGGGAGGTGGTGCCGAGGCCTGAGGGAAAATTCGTGGTTACTTCCAGATGGCTTTACAAGATAAAGCATGTTGTAGATGGCAGCATTGAGAAATTCAAAGCAAGGTTTGTGGCTAGAGGGTTCTCCCAGATAGAGGGAGTAGATTATGAGGAGACCTTCACTCCCGTGGCTCGATATACTTCGATTCGCTCCATCATATCGATAGTAGTAGAGATGGGTTGGAAGATCCACCAGATGGATGTGAAGACCACATTTCTCAATGGCTTCATACAGGAGGAGGTGTACATTGAGCAGCCACAGGGCTTTGAGGTGCATGGGAAAGAGTCCCATGTGTGCAGATTGAAAAAGGCCCTTTATGCCCTGAAGCAAGCTCCCAGAGCTTAGTACTCTGGGATAGATACATACTTGCAGGAGATGGGTTTCACAAAGAGTGAGGCAGATCCGAACTTATACTTTATTGTGATAGGTGAGGATCCTCTCATTCTGATGTTGTATGTGGATGACTTGGTCATTACGGGTGCAGAGAGACTCATAGAGCACTGCAACAGAGATCTTGCGTACGAGTTTGAGATCAAGAACATTGGATTGATGCATTACTTGTTGGATTTGGAGGTGTGGCAGGAGGAGGGGCATTTCTTCCTGAGGCAGGGGAAGTATATTGTGGACATCCTTGGTAGATTCCACATGGAGGATTGTACACCCATGTCGACACCGATGATCACCAACTGGAAGAAGCTTCATGCTTCAGATTCTGAGTTGGTGGATCCCACATTGCATAGACAGGTGATTGGTTCCTTGATGTATTTGGTCACCACCATACCAGATATATGTTTTACACTCAACACGATGAGCCAGTTCATGTGTGAGCCCAGGAAGGTGCACTGGGTTGCTGCAAAACACATTTTGCAATACTTGCAGGGGACAGTGGAGTATGGTCTGGGTTATAGACAGGGAGATGGAGTGAGATTGGCAGGTTACATTGATTCTGATTGGGCAGGTTGTGCTTCTGATAGGAAGAGCACTTCAGAGTGCCATTTTGGGTTGGGTTCGGTAGTGGTTTCATGGTTCAGCCGAAAGCAGCAGTCAGTAGCATTGATTTCAGCGGAAGCAGAGTACATGGCAGCCAGTCTAGGTAGTTGTGAGGCCATCTGGCTTCGCAAGATGTTGTTTGGCTTATTTTTTCAGCCGTTGATACCTTCAGTGATTTACTGTGATAATCAGAGTTACATTAAACTCACGGAGAATCTAATATTTCATGACCAATCAAAGCATATCGGCATCAGATATCACTTCATTAGAGACTATGTTCAAAAGGGAGCTATGAAACTTGAGTATGTTCCCACTGATGAGCAAGTGGCAGATATTCTTACCAAAGCCTTACCACGGGGCAAGCATGTCTACTTCAGAGACAAGATGGGTGTGGTGAGGAACACCTTCCTCGGTAAGAGGAAGTGTTGAAATTTGGTTACCAAAGGACAGGTGGTTCCCTAAGGCTTTGATCTTTGGCCTAGGGAAAAGTGTCCAAAAGAATTTAATTTTTCTCCTAAAGTGACTTTATAAAGTTATAAAGTCAAATCTAATTTAAAAGTGACTTTAAGTGATAAAGTTACTAAAGTCTAATTTTAAAGTGACTTTAATAAATTCAATGTGAAATTAGAAAGTGAAAAGTGACTTTGGAAATAAATGACTAAATGGGTCTTTATTAAAGTGGGGTGAATTAAAAAATAGAAAGTGAAATTTAAATGAGCATTTAATCTCAGCCCTAGATTTAAAGCTATCTCTACCATTGGATTTATGGATTCCCCAAAAGTCACTTAGGTTTAGGTTAAAGGAGGAAAAGGAGAGAAAATATCATTCATTCTTTCATGAGCAGATTGAGAGAGGAGGAGAGAAAGCTGAAGAGAAATTTCTGAGCAGAGGGAGAGCAGCAAAAGACACACAGCAAATCCATACAGCAGGAGGGCACACTTCCCAAGGTTGAAAATCCGTACAGCAGCATTTATTGGCACGGTTACTGAGGCAGAAAATTCGTACAGTAGTTTGCACGCATTTTGAGGAAAGGACAACATTGTTTTCAAGGAGCAGAATCAGCAGCTAATGGCACAATTTTCGAGGTAGAATTTTTGGGTACAGAAATCGAGGAAGGGGTTGTTGTCTTGTCCGCACAGTCCATACAGGTAGTTTTGGCACATTTTTCAAGGCAACAAGGACAGCATTTAATGCTGTAATTTTTCTGTAATTTTCTGTTTTCTGTTTGGCACAGTTTTCAAGGTGGAAGGTGGCATGAAAATCGAGATAAGTGGTTTTTAGTGTTTGCTGTAATTTTTACTGTGTATTGTTGTTCACTGTAAAATCATTTTCCAGAAATAAGAAGAAGCTTTCGAACTGGTTTTCCCCAAGAGTTGTAGGGGGTTTTTACAGGGTCAAGTTGACCAAAAATCAGTGTGTCTATTTTCTGTGTGTGGCTGATTTATTTTTCTGTGTTTTATTTCTGCATTTCAACACTGTGAAATTTCTAGAATTTGTGTTTTCAGAAAATATTTATTTTTCCAGTTTGTTGAATGTATGGCTATGGGAATGGGCATTTAACTTTATGGGAGAAATAAGGAGAAACTGAAAACCGGGGTTGGCAACAAAAATTTCTACACTACAACCATATTTCTAGACAGAGAAAGAGAGTGAAGCAACCTCACCTTCCAGTTGGGATTTCTCCCAAAAGGGTTTCCCAGAGAACATATCTTGTGTCTTATGTGTGTGTGAGCTTATTTTTCCGTTCTCTACTTTTCTACATAATTTATATTCGCATGCATGCACTAATTAGAGTTAAATATACAAATCTTAAAGTTTAATAAAATTGTAATAGTATAAAATTTCAGTATTTTAATATATTATTATCAGGTCTATTGTGACGAATTGTCTCTATTAGAAAATTATATATTACAGAGCAATGCAACACATAAAAAATGTGGAAACACAAACACAAAAAACATATAAAACTAGAGAGACACAGATATACGTGGATCACCCAATTTGGGCTACGTCCACCCCGAACAACAAGTCCTTCCTTTCTATTATCCAGCAAAATGAAGAGACACAACCTACAACAGATCCGTTGTAATATTCTCTGTTCTCTATCAAAGTCTCCCTATATGTTTCTCACTCTAATAATATGCATACAATACACAGCCGCAATACAATTCCCTCATACAAGACTAGGGGTTTCCTTCTAGGGAAAAAAACCCTAAATTAAACATAACTTCTACCGTCAGATCATCCACTTAATGAACTACCCAGATTGACTAGAAATTAAAATACTTTTACAAGGCAATTTTACATTTGTTTTTAGCTTCGGGGGTGCTGCCCCCGAAACCCCCTGCCAGGGGGGGGCTGCATAAAGTTGCAGCCGTCCCCCCCTAGACCCCCCAGGCAACATTTAAACAATGGGCAGCGTTTCCACCCCGTTAAGAATAGGGTTCCAACGCTATGATACATATAAATAAAGAAGATAAGCAGGCTCCACACCCAACAATCTCCCACTTGGAAACTGATTGTAGCAACTCATATCCTGCTTCATTTGTTGGATAATTACTCCACTTTGGACCTGGTTGTTTCTCATCTTCATCATCATACTTGAAGACCAATTGAAACTGGGAAAAATCTCAGTTTCTCCCTAGTTACAACTTTTGTTAGCATATCTGTAGGATTCTGGCTAGTGTGTATCTTTTCCAGCTTCAACTATCCATCTTCCAACACTAACCGTATGAAATGTTACTTGAGTTGTATGTGTTTAGTCCTGGAATGAAATGTTGAGTTCTTTGCAGGATGAATGGCACTTTGGTTGTCACTGTACAACATGCCCATCTCATGCTTCTTACCCAATTCATCCATAAACCTTTGTAACCAAATCATTTCTTTACTAGCCTCTGTAGCAGCAACATACTCTGCTTCTGTTGTTGAAAGTGCAACAACACTTTGGATTTTTGAAACCCAACTAACAGTTGTTCCACCTACAGTAAAGACATACCCTATAGTGCTCCTCATGTTATCTCTATCACCTGCCATATCCACATCAACATATCGATGTAGAGCAATGTTTGAACCACCAAAGCATAATGCTTGATTTGTGGTACCTCTCAAATATCTGAGAATCCATTTCACTGCCATCCAATGTTCTTTTCCTGGATTGTTCATGTACCTACTTACAACTCCCACTTCATGTGCAATATCAAGCCTTGTGCAGACCATTTCATACATTATTCTTATGACTTACACTCGCCCCAATATCTAAGAAAGATATCTTCTTGCCATGAACTAATTGAACTTTCTTTCAAACACTGGAACCTGTTATCACTCATAAATTGTGAAACATTTCTTGACATGGTCATACAGTTCACTCATCAAAAGGATAAGGTCTCCTTAGCCTTTTCAATGTGGTATAGGAAATTTTTGTTTTTTACATTTTTAGCCTATCCTAAGTTTCATTATCACCTCCGTATATGTCATTTCATGTCAAATCAGTCCTCATATGGTGTCATTTTTAATTCCCCATGCATTTAAAATCAAAAAGGGTGCATTTGTCAAATTTTCAAATCTTCGTAGCATTTTACACAAGAAAAAAGCAGTGTTCGCTACGAAATTTCCTAATAGTTTCGTAGCGAATCTGTCAGAGGCTAAACTAACTATACTACAAAAATATGTTTTATAACCTGTCTTGTAAAATTCTTGATGAAGTGTCATTCTATGATTGGAGGAGTTAGGGTGGAGGTCATTCAAGTCTGTTATGATAAATTCAAAGGTACATAGTCAAGTTTGATGTCATCATTACCTTTTTGGGCATGTACGTGTCATGATTGAAGCATGAGATGTCAGTTAAACCATAAAACCTTACCTCAATTATCCTTTTGTCATATTGCACTTTATCTTTGCATGTGAGTCGATCCCTAGAGAGGTGCTTCATCGAGCCAAGCAGGTTGCTGGCAGATTTCAACTTTGCAGGTGTCATCAGGCAAGCAAGGTTGTGAAGATTATAAAGCACCCATGGCTTCAATAAGGAAAAAAAACAAAGGTGGTAATTGCCACAGGTATGAGCCCATGGACATGAATTTATTCAATGAAGACCCAACTTCCATGGAGGTTTTCGGAAGAACTAGTTGCTTGCAATTCTGTTAGAGGTTGCAAGGCTTTCATCTACAGGTTTCCAAGCATTTTGCCACCAGCTTCACAGGAAAAGCTTCAAAGGTTGGAATTTTTAACCTTACAGTGACACCAGAGAGCATCTCATCAGCAACATGAATCCCTAGAGGAGGGGAACAGTGGTTTAAAGGCATCAAATTCACAATGCAGGATTGCAAAGAGTTCATCAAACCAAAACATAGTGAAATTGATCAGACAAATATTAGGGCTAGGAGTTTCATGAAGGAAAATTATTCAAAGTTGTTGATGGTCATCCAGAAGTATTTTACCTGTGAAGGAAGGTTTCACATGGTCTACTCCTATCATCTTAGGCTTCTTCTGCATTTTGTGGGTAAGAGGTCACTTAAGTTGCCTTTTTATTTATACAGAAGTCTAGGGATAATGTTAGATAAGGTTCAAATCAAAATAGAAGGAAATGAAACTTCTCTTTTTCATCATGGTTTGATTAATTTGTTGGTGTTATAGGAATTGAGGAGGTTAGACGGAGATTAGAATTCCTTCTTGTTCATGAGTGGTTATGAAATCGATGTTGTCACTCCTAAGGAAGCCTCCAAACCTAGAAAAATTTCATCACCAGCTATGGCAGAGGAAGTTGAAGAAGGAAATAGATCATCTCCTCCAGAACCAATGAGCATGGAAGCAGAACCTTGCGGAAAAGTGACACACCTAAAATAGCACATGCAAAACATAAGCAGACAGCCAACAAACAAGGCAGTAAGAGAGTCACTAGGAGCCATACATTGGCTAAAGGAAATTTGGAAGACATCCTGCATGAAATTGACATTGAAGAGTCACCCATTATGCAAGCTGAAGACATTGAAGATGGAGGAAGAAAGCTGAAAAAGGGTAAGACTGCTACAAATTTGGATTTTGCAGGCGATGATGCTGGTTTCATTTTTCAACCTAGGAAACCCATGACCAGACATGCAAGGAAGTTCATAGAAAGAAAAGAGACTGAGAAAATAAATGAAACTGCTCAGCCACCAAGCATCATAAATCTCTCTTCACTAGAAAAAAAGGAACTAGTTATCAAGCAAAGAAAGGGTAAAGAGAAAATTATTGAAAAATCAGAGATTGAAACCCTTAAAGAGAAATTGAAGGAAGTAGGTAAATATATATCACTTTTTAAGTAAGAGGCAAAGAAACACAGAGCTGAGAAGGTTCAATTTGAGAAGATGAGGAAAATTTGGAAAGAGCAAGTCACAAGTGTTTCAAAAACCTTGGACAATACAAAAAAGTTGATAAAATGAACTCATCCACTAAGAGGAGAGCTCAAACACATCAAAATGATAAACTTGCACTTGCAATCTAAGAACAGGGCATTAAAGGACCAAGTGGAAGATCTTCAGGAGCAGTTGGATTTAATTCAGGAGGAATTGAAACAGAAAGGGCTGAAGATGAAAGTGATAAAGAACCCATTAGTCAATTGATTGTGAATGAAGATGAAGCACCACAGGAGTAAAAATTTAGTTGGAATGTCTTTGAAAAGGTTCATAACATGTATAGAACCCAAATTTTGCAGCTGGAGAACAATTTTTGAAGAAAAATTTAAACTCAGCAAATTCTGTCTTTTTCCACAATTTCGTAGCGTACCTCAGGCTTGAGGCCAGAAATACGCTACAAAAATTCCTGTAGGTGTATTTTTGCTTTAAAACTCATTTTTTTCAAGTTCTATGGAGGGAGGTTGATGGTTTGCAAAGTGCCATGGCATAGTAAAGGTACTGGAACAGCAAAGGAGTCAAAGAGATAGATGGAAAAGCCATTTTTCCTACGCTACTAAAACTCGCTACAAAACTGTCTAAAACTGCCCTGTTTTCGTAACGAGTAATTTTTGAAGAATTTTGAGCATCTCAACAGCACATCAGCCAGGTGGAGACCTCCAGCATGTCAGTGGACCTTACCAACAAAGATTCATGACTCAAAAGGAGTGCCACATATCCATCTCATCAGTTAAAACAGCATTTAAAGTGAAGGTCATCCATTCCTAAAAAGCAGGATTATGTTCCACAGATCTAGGGGTGATCTGAAGATATAAAGTGGTGGTGAATTATGGTCATTTGTCCTTTGAGCATGTGACATTCATTATGTAACCATTATGTAATTGTTTCACTGATAGGATAAATGAATGTAATAAATAAGAGGTAGAGTCTTATTAAGAGTTTGTTTTCTTTAAAGGATAGCTGTCATTTTTCTATTTCAAGTTAGTGGTTTCAGTTATGATAGGTGTCAGAAAAGAATTCAAAGATCTAACCAGCTAGGAAGATCATCTACATTGTAAATAATGTCTATTTATAGAAAAAACATCAAAGAGCAAGAGGTTGGAGAATATTGCACCAGATTGTTGCTTGTATGTTTTATCCATTATCAGTAATACAAAGTGACATTCTACTTCTAGACCTGAGAATCTCATGAGGTTTTTGATGTGTTATTGATCTGTATCTATATGTTTAATCACTCGTAGTATATTTCATCTCTAATTACTTAGAATTCATAATATTATGCTCTAACTTCCTTTAATGGTGAAATGACTGTGTTTTCCTATGCTATGTGTATGAATTATCTTTGTCAAAAACCTTTATCTGCCTCAGCTTCCATGTGAAGAACCATTGTCACTAAAAGTACTGATTATTGACTCCATAAGACCAATGGTAGCAAGCATTCATTTTTCAACCTGAAATCATACAAAACCAAGTTACAATTCATAGACTTAGCCATCTAGCATTATCCTTATTCAAAATCATAAAACCCCTTTGAGAGAGCCCTCTCAAACTGAAGAGGCTAATATTCAGTTAGAAGTGGTTTGAAAGAGTTACATTGAGTTGATTGATACGCATCCAATCAAGATAAATTTGGTGATAACAAAACCATTTCTGAGCACCCAGTCTTAATGAATGACAAAACATCCTTAAAGCTACATCTTCATAAATAATTTGAAATTTGTCCAGAAAGTACTCAAATTCCAAGATTTGTTGTTCAGCTAAAATATCCTCCTTCTTTCCAGAGAAACTTGGCAGAAATTTAAATATTTTTGAAGGATATTGATGAAGAACTGTAGGCAACACCAAGGGTTTGAAAATCACCTTGGCTCCAAGATGAAATTAGGGATTGTTTATGAGGAAGAATATTATCACCCAAAGATGATGAATCATCACCTTTATGCCCAGGCTGTGGCTGAATATCTTCAGGGATTGTAATGCAACAGTTATCTCTCCTCTCATATTTAGGAGATAAATTTCTGTCAAGATCAATAATACAAGTAGAAGAAGAATCTTCTTTCTCCAATAAAGAATGTACTTTTTGGGCTTTACAATATTCTAAGAGTATAAAGAAGGAAGAAATATTCTTGATATGTAAGGGAAAATAGAGCACTAAACTAATGGTAAAAAATAGAACTTCCTTTAAAAAACTCAAACTCTGATATCTGTTTTTTCCACGATGCTTTCTCATTTTCTTGCCAGCAAAATTCCTCATCTAATGAAACCTTCATTAGTGGAGTCTCCAGGTGAATAATAAACAACCAAATTTTGTATCTATTTGTTCACCATCAAGAAATAGATCTCAATACCCAGGGGAAAATAACTTCGCGTCTTCGTCCCTGGAAACGGCGCCAAAATTTTTGGTTCTTAAGAAACAATCCCTCGGTTGTGAAAGGAATCATTGCTTAAGACATTTTTAAAAAATATTTTATGGAAACAATTTTTATCATTCAGTCTTTGTCATTTTCCTCTGGAAATTAATTCTTTAAAACCCTTAATAACCTAAAGTAATAAAATATTTTACAATGTCGTTAACTGTTGATTGTTACAAGACAAATGACCTCCTCATCAGGTCATAGGAGAAGGTAACATGGAAGGAAGAAAATGACCGAGAAAAAGACCCATTTTTCCAAGGTAATGCACCCCCAGAAGAAGCTAGGTAGAGTTATAACACACCCTAGCCATGCAAAGGGAGCGTTAGTACCTAGGGTAACACTATGTCTTCCCTAAGGGGCAGCGTTATCCATGTTTGAATGTGAAAAGGGAAATATCTTGCAAAAACTGACTTGCATTTCCATATTTTTCTCAGAATGAGTCAGTTAAAAAGTAGAAACTTATGGTATAAACATTTTATTAGATATTTTCAAACACAACTGAACTCTTATAGAACGCAAAAGCAGGGAAAATATAGGAAACATCAAGATCTTTCCCGATTCAAATTGGTTGAAAGGATTGGCAAGGTTTGTCCTCTCCATTTCCTATAAATTGGAGGTTTATGCTCTTGGTCAAAGGTCGAAGGTTTGATCGTGTGTAGAGCAGAATTTCATTGTTGAGTGTGAGGCTTAAATATTGGCAAGGTTCATTTAGGACTCCTAGCCCAAGCATCATCACACTCAGAGATAGAGAAAGAGAGAGAGGAATTGGAAGACTGAGGAGGGCTTGGTACAACCAACGGTTGTAATCCTCCTTTTTATAAACTAATAGAATTGTATCTCTTTTTTCCATTTGATGTTTCAGTGTCACATTTGTTGTTCATTTTTCTATGAAGCATGATATAAATGGCTCAGATTTTCATAGTTTAATGTTGATTATATACTTATTTAACTGTTATAAAGTGATACCACTGTGAAGATTACACGTGTGCCTTGTTTGGTTGCAAGATCTAGATTTGGAGTCAATGACGAAGGAATTTTTCCACGCCGCTTAGAGCTCTCCATAGGATCTATTGTCCTCAAGGAGGAAATCCTTCAATATCTCTCTTTGTCAATTATATATTAGTATGAACATGTATGCAATGTCTTTATAACTTTACAGCTAATCTAACAATCTGCCTTGGGCACCGGAAAGCCTTGAGAGGGATATTCATCAACTTCCACCCAAGAATTTTACCCCTTAGCAGAAATGGTGACTCCACTGGGGATTTGATCCCAAGTTTCTGGATTGTTTGTTCCTAAGACTTTAGGTCTTTCCCTCTGCTCACATCCCCTTCTGATCAATTTACATGCTCTGTAATCATCTCAGTAGCTGACAGAGTCCAGAATAGACCCTGCCTAGCCATCTAGACAACTTTACCTTGAGTAACACTCCCCCTGAGAGTGTTTCATTGCATTATAACATTGCTTATGCTCAAATACAGTGTTTTATTCCTATCATTAACGCTCTGTAGCCTCTTCTTTCCAGCGTTACCCAGCCAAAATCTATTGTTTACACCCCTGTTGTGTTTCCATTTGGCTGTGGAGTTATTAGCTATCAGATTAGCTTCTATTTCTTGATCCTTGTGCTTGGTTATCAGCTAGCATTTTTATTTTTCTTGTTTAAAAATTTAGTGTTAGTCGCATCTACTTTTTGAAGAAGGAAATTTTATTTTTTTTAAGTTTTTCTGAACATAGCTTAATTCATTTTGAAATTTTTGGTTAAAAAATTTGTTAGAGAGAATAGACAGATGTCTAAATCTTTTAAGGTTGAACAGCATTATTTGAATGTTTGGTGCACAGATGTTTGAAAGATCTCTCCCTGTAGAATAAACTCTTCACTGAAATTGGATATTTAGAGCATTTTTCTGCATGGTTTTGAGTCATAGTCTCATTACATTTCATACGTCCACTCTCCCTCTACAAGACTATTAATCAAGTACACTAAGAATCAAGCGATAATAAAATTAACCATATAACTTTTTTCTGAGCCCACACCAACAATAGTTCAAGCTAGGATCTTGGGGTAGGAGAAGTGAGAAAATCACCCAATATCACAAAACTTGAAACTAGAGTCATTAAAAAGTGATTTCCTGCTACACTCATACTCTCAAGACCACTCCACTACTACTGGAGTTAAGCGTGAGACAACACTAGGGTGCATGAGAAGGTAGCCCACCTTTGAGTGCATTCAGTGGGCATGCTATATATTTGGGTTCCCCTCGAGGACGTCAAAACTAGATCGGGGATCTAGGTGTTCTTCCCATATGGCGTTTTTTCTACGACCGTGACCCCCCTGACAGTGTCTGTGATTTGAGGTATCTTTAGTTACCAGACATTTTAGGGACTTACACAAGGTGACTGGGGCGAGCTGCCTTGGTACCTAAAACAGATGGACCTACTCTGTCTTTGGCCTTTGGGAGGGTACTTATATTCATAAGAGTGCTTACACCTATTGTCTAAGGTTCGGGTGAAGCTCTAGAGTAACCGTAACTGTATATTTTAACAACTCTCTCTATATGCTATTATGATACTGGGTTTCATCTCCAGCAAACGGTAGTACTCAAACAAGGTCATACCCCTTTTGGTTGCTTGATTGATTGATTTTAGGAGTCCTTTTTATTTTTTATTTTTTAGGTGTGTGGTTACTGTCACTGAGACTTTATAATACATCACAATAATAATTTGATAAAATTAAACAGGTCACCGTGGCATCCTTCGACCCTCATCATCTTTCTAGACGATAGCAAGGTCTCCCACAAGGTCTCCCTTCATTGACACCGGGGGAGGAGTCGAGTCTCGGTGAGATAGTGCCTTCTCCAGAAGAGCAGTCTCCAGTGACAACCCCTGACTTTCATATAGCTCCACATCATACGGATTTTCCAGAGGATCCTTTTACGGAAGGAATCGTACCTCCTTACAATCCTCGTCTCACTAACCCATCAGGGCCATTGTTAGTTCAGGTTACACCAGTGACACTCATGTCTTCAGCGGCACCTGCATCCATTTCACAACCAGCGCCCATAGGGTCGATGTCGTTGGTGGCCAACTCGATTCCACCACCATCTTCCTCTCCACTTGTCAGTTCTACTCCAATGATTGACAACCCCAGTAGCCAGTCTATACCGGGTCCCAGTAATACGGTGTTGACGGGAGGAAATGTCCGGCCAACAGTGAGGGATCTCCCTCGTAAAAAGTCCCAATTAGACTCTAGACCCTTTGTGATAGGGATCCCATCTGGGGTGTGGGTCCGGCTACCGCTGAATGTTCCTTTATCTCATACATAAACAAGCCTTGCAAACATGTGAACACACGATTATTCGTATGGTATAAGGAAAATGGTTGATGATTCTTGATGAACATAAAACACTATGAATAGCAATATGAGTTAAAGCATGTGGCCGAAGGAAATGTTGTTAGCAACATGTCATTAGGGTCATGCTTGTAAAATCTGTTCAAACCACAGGAGAAACAGTTATGTGTGGTAGAGCACCCTTCACTTCCTTAAGTGATCTCAGAGATAAGATAAATGTTAGCACGGAGTTCCTAGCATTTCCTAAGAAATAAAATTAACATCATTAACACAGTTAGAGAGCTACAATGTATAAATGATATAAGTAGAAAACGAAGATTACTTAATCATAAAGATATTAGATACATAAGACAAAATTTTCACAGTGTTAACACATTAGTCCTCATCAGATCCAAAAGTGGAATCAAAAAAAGTTCTTGTATTCATTCTCAGAAGGTGTATTCAATGCTATACAATTCTCTTTCCTCCGTTGGAGTCCCCAAAAAAAAGATCCTTTGCAGTTTCCCGAAGGACGTATTTATAGAAAAAATTGACCCTTGAGTATCCCTGACTTTTCGCCTTCCTGACCATTGGCATACCCTGTGACTCAATGGATTTTGCAACCTGCGACCTTGGCTTTAACTGCGACCTGTGACCCCCTTTTCTACTACGACCTGCGAACTCTCCCATTTGCTACAATATGTGACTTGGACATGGAAGTAGTTGGGTGATTGCAAGATCCAAGACATCCATCTATTGTTGTTCCTTGAGGTAACTTCGCCATTCTTGATAATTTGCAGCCATTGGGGCAACCTGAGGCGTTTCTTCTCTCAACCTGTGAAGACACTCGAGAGAATTTGGAATCAAAGCGCTCCTCTTGATCGTGATCTGGTTCGACAGGGAGGCCAGTTTGGTATAGATTCGGACTGGTGTTATGATGAATTGGACAAGGTTTCCTTATAATGCCAACAAGTCTTGGGAGACGGCTACTTGCCTCATGGGTTGTAGAAATGCTTGAATATCCTAGGTGACTTATTCCCATGCCTTTTCCTCAGCTTCTTGTTGAGCCTTAGCCTCCTTTTCTCTTCGCTGGGCGAAATATTTATGGCCTGAGTTTTTCCTTTGATTCTTGGCTTCAGAAGACGAGGCACCTCCCAGCGTATGAATTCTTTCCTCTAAAGTTTGATTGTCCTAATCTTCCTGGTCAGTTAGTTCTTCTGGGGTGGACTCTCTATCTTTTTATACTAGTTTTTTATTGCATCTTCAGCTGGGCATTCAATATGCTTCTAACTCCATTTAATTTTGGCCTGTTTTCAATGGGCGGGGATGATTCTCTCAGGATCATATGTCCGGTGTGACACGGGAGGTAGAGAAAATCCTTTGATTTGCTCAGCCTCTGCCTCTACTTCCCTGAAATCTTTCACTATGTAGGCACCAATAATGAGCGGCAAGGTGGGCCATGGCTTCTTCTTGCCCTTAGTGAGAACCTTAGAAAAACCACCCAACATCTAATAACAAGTTTCTTGGAGGAGCACTTTATCGGTAATGAACTGGGGCAGTGCGTGGGGAACCTTGAGTGACCCAAAGACTCAGATAAAAGTACTATCAAAGACAGGAAACCAGTTGGCCACTCGAGTTAGTGTCTCCATGGCTCGCCTGGACATGCACGGGACATCTTTGCCAAACAGTTTCCTATATAGTGTGAGGATGAAGCTTTGTGTTATTGATTCCATATCCTGCTTATATCTGGAGTCCCAGAACACCCGCAAATCCTTATGAATTGGACCACCGTGCTCCTGATCCCAGTTGTGCACCCACCCCTCAAAATGGCACCTCGCACATACTGCATCAGAAGATAGGAGGCCATATAAAATTTCGATGCATACCCTTCATCAGGTGCTAGTGCCAAAGATATGTTCGACTTGAGGGTTGCCACTATTAAGTTGGCCCAGTTGAAACGAGTGTCGTATATAGTGACAGCATACATGAGAGATACCTAAGTGTTGTTGAAAGTGGTGGTGTCTGGATGGCCATACATCCTACATAGCATTGTCGCCACGAGCTTATAGACCCTTTTGAGACCCATTGTTTGATATTATTGATCCTTTTTTAGCCTAAACTTCTCCGGGTCTTCCCACCATCCCCTTAAGGTCTCGTTTATGGGAACTGCATAAGTTGTGGCCCACTCTTCGGTGAAGGTATGTTCTCGGACAAGAGGTACATAATAGAATTTTGTATCATGTCCCTTCAGATTTGCAAATGACTTCCCTGCATGGTCCCGAATAACCCAGATCTTGGGGTCGACCTTCTGCAAGATCCATTCAATCAACTCTTCACATGGGAATATAGGCGGATGAGCCCCTGCATAGTGGAGCTTGGACCTCTTGACTTGAATATATATCTGCTGATATTGGAGGTATTTTGGAAATTCGGGCTTTGTAAACTCTTGGTACACCTAATACCAACTTATGTTGTCCCCTTTGCCAAATGTGCAGGAAGTATCTTCGTAGATGGGGGGAGGGAAAGATACACTTCCTCTTCTGAGATTTCTATCTTAAGGATTTTATTCCTTATCCGCACTGCCAGAGGCCCCATCCCGCTTGAGGCTGATGAGATCGATACACACTCGAGCTCGGCTTCGAGGTTCCCTGGCATATTCATGAAACAATCCCATGATAAGACATATGACATATTTTTAATTACATAATTTTATCCTATCTCTGGTCAATTATTTTCAAGGAAATGGATGAACCTGTGACCTGGCGACCTTGTGACTGGGTCGATGGGTCGCTAGGTCGCGCTAGTTTAAACTCTCTCCAAGATGCAACCTAGTGACTAGGTCGCAAGGTCACTGAGTCACGGAGTCGCGATGATTTGGATTCTTCAGGAAAACTGTGACCTAGCGACTTAGAAACTTGCGACTATGTTGCGAGGTCATAGAGTCGCAAGGTCGCGGTACTTTGAACTTTCATGGGTATGCGACCTGGCGACCCTGCGACTCGGTGACCGAGTCACTAAGTTGCGAGGTCACGGGGTCGCGCTAGGGATTGGCAGACGTGTTCCGCGGTGACGAAGGCTTTACGAATGATGTTAAACAAATAGGGGAGGCAAGGCAACTCATCAAGTGGAGAGCACACATGAGGTTTATTATGGGGAAGGTCAGGAAAGGGAAACTGGACAAACTAATGCAAGGGAAGCCTCCCAGAGGAGGTATACAGGAAAGTCCAGCTATGGGTAGGGGCAAGCTGTAGCAACAGGATTCATTGGAAGATTTGAATAGAGGCTAGGTTGAGTTTTAAATAGGCTAAGGTGAGGGTAATGGAGGAAACTATCAATCAAAAAGGAAACAGTAGGAGGATTTGGCCACTTACCCGGGAAAAACGCGCTCCAGCTGGCTTGTCAGAAGCGTTTTCTTTCTCCATCGCGCAGGTTGAATGCGACCTATGCGACCCTCCTATATATAAAGGGGTCGCACATGTGGGAAATAAATGAGGGTTGCAAGGTCGCAAATGAGCTGAGTGTATGAGATATGCAACCCTGTGACTCTGCGACCTTGTGACCTGGGGGGGTCGCGGGGTCGTTGGGTCGCAAGGTTGCAATTGTTTAGATCTGGGGTTATTTGCGACCTTGTGACTTTGCGACCTGAGGGGTCGTAAGGTCGCAGGGTCGCAACTTGGTTGAATCAACGGGTTCTGCAACTCAGCGACTTGAGATTTTTTTTTTTTAAATGGACTCGGGCTAGACTGTGTTTGCAAAAGTTTAGGGGCTCAAAAATTTACAAAGGAAAAATTTTGGAGGGTGTTGCAGCGGCTTCAACATATGGTCACCACAACTATAAGCGGACCTCTGAACCCTTCGGGATCTGCTCCTCTTGTGACTGCATCGGGACCCACGGTTTTCGCTCCCGCTATCGGGGCTACTTCGGTTCCTTTTAGCAACCCTTTTGGTTGGAACCTTTTATCACTCAGTAATTTCTCAAGGTTAAAGAAATAACTCACCGAGGTAACCACAAACCTACTTTCAAACTCTATGATCTAGCCTTCCTAGGGTTCAAAGAGGGCTCTCTCTGAACCCTACGAAGGCTATATCCTAGAGTTTAAAAGTAGGTTTGTGGTTACCTCGGTGAGTTCTTTCTTTAACCTTGAGAAATTACTAAGTAATAACATATTAGCGACTCCAATGGGGAAACTAACACTTTCTTCAGAAATATTTTACAAGTTCAGGTCTGATCTATGATGGTGGACAGCGATCAGACACACAAAGGTTAAAATCATCCACCTGGCAACTCCAAATCAATTTCACAATCAAGACTCCAGTGGAGGAATGAACCTGAAATAACAATATGGAAAGATCAGGCTTTCAACTTGGACCTTAATCCAAGACATTATGTTCTTTCTCATTAATAAAGCTTTTCAATGTATATTTTATTTTAGAGAAGATCTTAGAAGTTTCTAATTATTTTCCTTTGAATCTAATGATGATCATTTTTCAATTAAGAAGCCTAAAATAATCAAGACTGGTCTTATAAACCCTGTACATAATCTTGTACCATATAAATTTCTAGATAGATATAAGCCCCTGATTTTACCTCCTATACTCCATAATTTCCCAAATAACTATTACAAATTTCTTCCCAGGTTTGATGGAGAAAATAAAAACATCACTGCCCAAAAACATATTCAAGGTTTTGAAAATTATCTGGATTTATTTGAGATTGATGAAGATGATGTTAGGATCAGAATTTTTTCTCTTTCTCTGCAGAGTAAAGTAAAAATTTGGTTCAAGAATCTACCTAATGCAAGCATCTCAAATTTCCAACAGTTTTTCAAACTTTTTCTTGACAGATGGATAATTAAAGTCAATCTTTTTGTGATCATAGAAGAATATAATCAGTTAAAAAGACATCCAAATGAAAAAATACAAAAATTTTATGACAGATTTAATCAAGTTTATTATTCAATGCCAGAAAATATAAGTCCTCTTCATGATTCAGCTCTCTTGCATTATCAAAGTGCCTTTGATCCAGAAATAGAATTTCAGTTAAGAGAAAGAGATCCAGAAACACTTGTACAAATGCAGAACATTGCAGTTGATGTAGAAGTTAATCTGCAAATCAGAAATAAAAAAATTTAAAGCGGAAGAAGAAGAGAAGAACAACATTGCAGAGGTAAAACTCAGCCTTTTGGTAAGAAAACTATAAGAAAGGATACAGAAAATCACCATGAAAGATGAATTTTTTATTCAAGATCATCATAAAGAAATAGAAGAGGTTGATAGCCATGAACAAATTCCTGCTAATTCCAATTATCATAGATCAGAAAATGGATTTACAAATCAATATGTGGAAGAGGAATCTACTGATTTAATATGTATGTTTGATGACATTCCTTCTTTTGATGATTTTCCTAAGTATGATCATTATGATGATAGTTATGTTCTCCAAACTCAAGCTAACTTTACAGAGCAATCAGAAGCTAGTTTGTGGGATGAGGAAACTCAGTTTCAGCAACCAGAATACAATGATTAGCCAATACAAATCAGCCATGAAAGTGAGGAAGAAAAAGCACAAAATTTGGAAATAAGTGAAGGTTCTTTGCCTCTTTCTTTTGCTTCATTTCAGTTCATTAGATACAACTTTCATGCCATCAATAATCAACAGTCTTTAGGAATTTTGATTGACAACAAAGAAGATAATGAAACTGTTGATCAATATTTTTCAGTTTCACAATTACAGTTATCAGTTCCCATTGAAATAAATGATCAAATGACACAAGAAAGTTCCATACCACTATGTTTTCAATCATTTCATATTTTAAAGGAAATGTGGTATAACATATTTAAAGAAAAGGATGAGCAGCCTGTTGAAGCTTATGAAGTCCCATGGAATCCTATATGCCATAGGTTGCAGCAATTTTCCCAAGTTTTTCATGATCCAATAGCAGATATGTTGGATATTGAATGCATTCAATGCCTACCTCCATTAACTAACTATGAGTTTCATAATCAAGATGATAAAGGTTTCAGCAGTCAAAAATTACAATCAGTAGGAATATCATCACAAAGTTTATCTGAAAGTTTGCAGGGAGATAAAGATGAAAATGACATTTCAGTTTCATGGCATGGAAGCTATCCAGAACATATGTACATTTGTTTATATCAGTTAAACATTAGTGGATATATCTTGGAAGATCCTTTTGAAAAGTTTCTAGAGTCAACAAAGGAAATCAAGTATTTCCTTATCCTCTCATTTGTTGAAAAGTTTCTTATAGGTTGCAGAATTATAGTTTTGATAATCAAGAAGAAAATGCAACAAATTCTATCAAAGTACATAATGCTTGAATGGTTGTATTGGTTGTTTCATTTTACCTAACCAGCAGTTGGACAGCTGATTAGAGTAAGTAGGTAGGATTTCAACTTATTTCAGTTTTCAGTTTTCAGCTAGTTTTGAAATAATTCATTAAGATTTGAAGCAAAGGAAAAGGCCCCAAGGTCTTGATAATTTAATAGTTTGGTTTGAAGGTTGCAGCACCTTTTTAGTCTCAGAACATATTTCAGTTTTCAGAAAAGGGTGTAAATTCAGTTCAATAGTTTTCAGTCACAACATATGCATGTTTGGGATTGGCCCAATGGATCATGCTACTAGTCGATGGTGTTCTTGACATCTCACAAGGACATGCCATCCCCATGTGAAGCCGTTGTTAGGGTCCTATAAATATAGGATTCGTAATTTTGAATTGGCTCTGTTAAAATCTTGAAATATTATACATACCTTTGCTTTCTGCAAATGTATTCCCAAATTAAAAAATGATAAGAGGGTATGTCCTAAAAGAACAATCCAAGGAAAAAAAAAAAACAAAGATAAAAAAAATAATATTAAATATGAACCCCATCAAAAATAGATCATGAAAGTGTTGCAATTTTAAATGCCACTACTTTAGTTTACTTTTGAAAAATAAGATTGTATGCAGCTTGTCCTAAATGCCACAATCCATGAGGGTCAAACATCTTAAACTTGACCTCTCATGCTTTAAATTTCGTGTTGTTAAATAGAGAATAAAGATCTGTCAAACAGTTTAAACTTGACAAATTAGTAGATAGTTAGAGAATAAATGAGGAGCTCAACAGTTTAATATGAGCCCTCGAATGAAATAAGGTTAGGCTTAGATAGTTTTTATGTTTTGAAAGAAAATTGATTTAGGGTTGCAAGCCTAAATGCACCCATGAAAATGAAGTAAAAATGTTAGAATAATGATGGGTAGGTAGAAAGAAGTTGTGCAAGACATGTAATAAAGCATCATCGGGTAAAAATTACTAATTTTCCCTCCCCCACAATGATTCAGTATTCTAAACATTTAGTTAAAGAGGCTCAGAGCATTTCTCTGACTTCTATTGGGACCGGACCCAAGGCTCGATAACTGATTGGTTAAAAATATTGAATTTCTTACATAAAGCCCATTTTCATCAGCATTTTCACCCTTTTCAAAATCATGATCCATTTTCCTAAGTAAAAACCCATTTTTACTGAGTAAAAGTAAAAACCCTAAATAATTAATTTCATTTCCATTCAGAAAAACACTCAACAAACCCACAACAATACATTTATCCTAAGTTTAAGCGTGAAAAACAAAAATGGGACAAACTATATTTATTTGTCTATCTTTACACTTTACTTAGTTTTAAATCATGTATTTTTCATTCATTTCCTACATTACACCTTTATTTCATATTAATTTCTAACTTATATTATTAATTCCCTAAACTATACCTTTACCATATATTATTAAACCCTTTATATTTAAAAATAACCCCAAAACCCTTCTATTTTAAGTTTAAACCTATGTTTATATTATCCCACGTGGTGAAATAAATCCCCGCCCTTTCCCATAAGGTTTAAATATATCAATAAAATATATCCCCACCCCTATGGTTCTTAAACACTTGTCAAAAGTTTATATACCATATAAATATTAATACCCCCGCCAACACTATTGGTTAAAACATTCGATTAAATGTTTTAATTTAATATAACATTATCCTTCCGCTTGATCATTTAACACAAGGTTTTAAACGTTATAAATCTATATTTATAATGTTAAAAACCTATCCCGCCGCATTGATAAACCTGGACCCCACTCCGAAATCCCGATACATCTTCCAAAACAAATCTCGACCGTTCGCATGAGTCCTTCCCAATCCAACAATAAATAACCCATATCACAAATAAAGTTGCGTGATATCAACATATTCCATTTCTACGCAAAATAGGTTGTTTTAGACTTTCCACTCTCCTCTACGTGGCTTATTTTTATTGGATCGCATCTGATTCATTTGAAACCACTTACCACCTTAGACCCGTGCGATAACCACTCGCGATTTCTATCCTATGAAGCCCAAAAATTGCCTATTTTCCCGACATGACTGTCATTTAATGTTGATTCTGTTTAAACCATAAACCCCATATGCACTAGTAAAGCCCTTCTTTTGCATTTTCAGTGTGTTTATCCATCCCCGCTGAAGAAACAAAGCTTCTGGTACACTTTTTTATGCCCAAAGGACCTAAAAAAAAGCCATTGCAACTGTTTTTAAAACCGCTTAAAGCTTCCAATTTACTTCCAAAGACTTCAACAGCCCTTAGAAAACCTCCGCTGTCCCAGAGAAATCCTCCCTGCAGCCATGGTTTCATTAACAATTGTTTTGTTTTGCAGGTTATTGGCAAAAGAATAATTTGGATAAACAGCTTAATACTAGTTAAAGACCTGTTTACTAAAAAAATTCACAAGGAAATGATTTCGAATTGTTTTCCTAAAAACAAGAAGATTTCATACAGTAGTAGAGCAGAATGAAGAAATTTACACAAGTGGTCAGAACAGAGGATGAAAACATTTCCATTAGTAATTCTCCAGGACATATTTTACTCACTCTTACTGTAAAAGGTAAAAGTGAAAAGGTAACAGAGTAGTCAAGGTAAAACAGTAAAAGTAAATACAGAGTTAGTAATAGCTAAACAGAGATGAAAATACTTTCACCAAAAACAATTAATTCTATCCAAAGTGAAAGTAAAAACAGTTAAAATAACAGTAAGGCTAAAAGATGAAAACAGAGCAAGAAGGGACATTTTTGCAGAAATTTCCTGTTTAATTCATTGTTTTTAAGAAACTATTGTTACCAATCCAAGATCAATTTTGCAAAACTGAATGAGGTTTATGTTCCTAAGATATCCAACTACAAAAACCTCTCTCACATTTCTAATAGCCATTATGGGTTTGGAAATATTAAACAATATTTGAAAGCACTCTTTACAGAAAATTCATGTTAAGTCATCATTTTACAGAGAATTTTGTGACCAATCCGAAATACATCATACAAAATGGAAGGAGGTTTTTGTTCCTAAGAGAAACATATACAAAAACCTATCTCAATTTTTTCACATATATTACATAATGAGAAATACATGCACATATTTACAGCCTATTTGTGAGACTATGTGAAGCTCTATTTTACACATCTTTTTGCAGAGCCTATTGTGACCAGTTGGAGCAGCATTTTAGGGAATTGAGGGAGGTTTATCTCAAAACCATATTAATCGAAAATAACCTATTTCACGTTTTACATATCTATCTCGGATGGAGATATGCAAAGGTATCATTGGACCCAAATTTTGCATAATTTCTGGAGCAGAATGCACAAAGAAAGGAAACAGTTAGTGACTTGGATGCCTCGTCATCAACTAAGAATTTATATCAAATTCTAATTCTCTTCTTTGTAACCATAAATAAATCAGTATAGTGCCAAATAGATGCATTATTATTGAGTGTCCTTTATTAAATTTCTATTTATGTAAAACAGTTTGAGATATTTGTAAACCAATCTTGATATTTTTTCAAGATATTCTAGTTTATAATTTGTATAAATACTTCATCCTTTGAAGTATTATTGTGGAATAAATTGCTTAAGATTTCTATAGTCAATTTTGTGGACTTGAATTATTTTTTTATTTCAAATTTTGAGTAGCAGACTGGATCGAACCAACTAGCATCATATTTCAGGATTCATGTGATGAGTTATTGAAGTGAAGTATTTTCTACTTGTCATTGTTATATTTCTTTGTTACATGCATTCATATATGTGTTCTAAATTTGAATGAATAAACACGAGTATTACTTCAGGATTTGTTAAAAACACCCTATCTTTACTATTTATCATTTCTATGTTTTCTGCTGATTTCCAGAGTAGGGAACCCTTAATTTCTCCCTCTTTCGTTTGACCTCTGTCTACTACTTCCATTTTCCGGATCAAATAACCCTTCATTTCTCTTTATCCCAATCATACCACCTCACAAAACTACTTTCCAAGATATTCAAGGGTTATCTATCTTTCCCTAAAAACATTTGACTTTTGGCCTTGATCCCAGTTTTGTTTTCTTGACTTTGACTCCTTAGCCCAATGGACAAATAGATTTCCCATTATCCATCTCTTCAAGTGATTTTTCCCACCAAATCAATCAAAACCAAAACCAATTGCACAATAATAACTAACCTAATATTTTATAAATCAAACAAAGTTAAAATTTATAAAGAGAGCCCTCTCTGAACCCTAGGAAGGCTAGATCCTAGAGTTTGAAAGTAGGTTTTTCGTTACCTCGGTGAATTCTTTCTTTAACCTTGAGAAATTACTGAGTGATAAAAAAACCCATTTTTGAGTTCAAATCCCTTGGCTCTTATTAGAGGGGTCAATGTCACCAATACATATATGTCAGGGGGCACTTCGGTACCCCTACATTCACTAGGACAAACAGGATAGCCAATTGTTAACGATGTTCCTTTGAGTGGTCAAACTACGGGTGTAGGATCTATGTCAATGGTCAACTATTTGAATATTAGTATGCCACTGGCTAACTCCATCGCGTCCATATGGGCGAACCAACCCCAAAGTCCATTTGGGCAAGGGGGAAACCAACAGTTTACCCCCCAGTACAACATACCCTATAGATAGTAACCATACACCCCTACACCCCCACTCACTGGAAACTTTTATCAACAAAGTCCTACTTATCCCATTGGTAACACATTGATGGGCAGACCCTACGATCTGAATGGTCAGCCAACACTTCCTTGGCCAAATCTGGGGGAAAACATGCAATTTCCATTCTTGGTAGCTTTATACATTCTCGACCTCTACAAATTGACCAATGATCCCATCAACCACAACCCACTCTGGCCTCTAGTACCGCACAAGATTTAGTCGAACATCCCTAAATTCGAAGGGAAACAAAGGGAGGATCCAGCTACACACATCACCATCTTCATCTATGGTCTATTTCTAACTCCATGGTGGATGATAGTATCCGGCTCAAAATTTTCCCCCGCACTCTCACAGGAAACGTTTCCAAATGGTAGATTAAGTTACCACATGGGGTCATCAATAATTTTGGCGCCTTAGCTACAGAATTTATTAAGAAATTCCAATTACCTATTCGATACAAAACCGGAACGGAACTCTTAACCTCGTTGCGCCAAGACACTGCCACCCACATCTTCGATCACATTCATGAATGGAGACATAGGGGGAGGTTGGTCAAAGTGCCAATCCCGAATCATATCTTATCAAACTAGTTTTGCAAGTCACTCTTACCACCCCTTGCTAAGGACGTTTGCTTGTCTGGTGCAGTCACGGAAGACCAATCCATCCGTCGTGCACAGCATGTAGATTTCATTTATTCGCAATCTGGCACGATGTATGACTTACTCCCCCATGCCCCTAGCAACCTAAATCCTCCTGCTGCTCAATTACCTGGAGCACACGCCAACGGCCTCATTAATGCAACCTCCGACGTAGCCATAAAACAACTTAGTGGGAAAACTTCCTAGCCATCTTCGGCTGCCACCACCCCTAACCAATCGACTACTCTTCCCACCGCTGAGGTAAAATTTGTATAGTCTACACAAAAACCTAGCAGCAAGAACAAGAATAATAAGAAAAATGCCTCTCCTTCTGAAGAGTAATCCAGTATTCAGAATAATTCCAATCAGAAAAATGTTGCTAAGACGACAAAGGAAAGGAGAAACCAATGAGATTCCCTTGAAGAATTTGTGCGGAGGACCACTTGAGATACAAATGTCCTCAGCTGCAGGAATAAACAGATTTTGTTACAAACAAGGACTCTGGAAGGACACCTGTCGTCCATCACAATCCCTTCCCTAATCTATAGCAACAGCAACAACACATGGTTGCAAACTCGCCACAACCCCCCAAAATGGGAAATGATGGTACTCATCCTTTCGGTGAAGGATCATCTTCCATTTATGGCATGGAGACGGTTTAAATCCAAACCCGAGCTAAACTCTATGGAAATCCAGTCATTGAGGCTCAAGAACTGGTTCAAGTTCGAATCCAGTGCCACCCAACGATTTTCATACTGAGAGGCCTACTACTGACCTCACAATTCGTCCCCCTAAAGGGACACTTTGACGCACGACTCATAACACCTCTACACATGCTGCCCAAAACTACAACATTATAGAAGATTTGGCGCAAGTGTCGTCAACCATGTCTGCACTCAAAGTATTGCAAACCTGCCTAGTGCAAAGGAAAGCTCTGCTTTCAGCCATTGGTGGAATTGACTCCTAGGATTCTACGCTAGCCATCTTCGACATGGAAAAATCCAAACCTCACCTTTCACACCAGCTTTCTTTCTAGGTTCAAGTTGTGTCGAAATGGAGACCAATTCATCGCACTATCATAGACGAAGGTTCTTTGATCTGCGTTATGTCAACTGCGTGCTGGCTCGCTTTGGGTTCTCCCACTTTTTCTCCACCGTCGAATTCCCTCAAAACTTTCCACGGCCACACGTTCCTCCCAAAAGGCTACCTTGCTAGCTTTCCCATTTCACTTAATATTTTACGATAATGGTGGACATAGAAGTCATAGATCGTCATCTCGAATATAATATTTTTTTGGGTCACAGTTGATCTTACTCAATGACTGCCATTGTCTCTTCGGTTTTCTAACTCATCCTTTTTCCATTGGATGGGAAGATAGTTACAGTGGATCAGTTATCCTTTTGCACCCCTGATTACTCCACATTACCTAGTAGCACTATACCCCTAGTAGGAGGCATTCCTGACTCATACGTCAGTGTCGGTACCGGTCTTCTGAAGGCATCTTCCCTGATGGGTTGTTTTCCTCTCCCACCGCCTGAGGTTCCACACACGATTGTAATGATATCCACCATTTCGGATGTCTCTATCGATCCATGGATCCTATCGACGCCTTCATAAATTGATTCCTACATAGATCAGATGTCGTTATCACGGGTTGAGTTGGCCTATCAAGCCATCCAATTAGCATTTGAACCCTCCACTGCTTTGGTTTCGACCAATGGTACCACCCTCTCGCCCATCGCAGTTCCTTCTAAGTATATCCTTGATGAAGTCCTTCCTACGGACAAAGTTATTCGAGAGATCATGTCTCTATAGGAACGACCTTGGGGAGAGTTTCATCATCATGCTTCGATGTTCAATTCGGACGCAACCAATAATCAAATCGCATCCTTTGACCCACTTTATATCGTTCCCTCCACTTATAGGATTGTTCAAACTATCGACATAGAAGGGAACATGGGAAATACTTCCAAGACTATGCTCATCGATATCTCGGTCAAAAAGGGTATCATGGAAAATATATAGATTGAAGCCAATTTCAATCCCAAGGAAATTGCATGCTTCACATCCCTTTTTAAGGAGTTCCGCAATGTTTTTGCTTGGTCTTACGAAAAAATTCCCGTCATAGATCTGTCTATAGTCGAGCAAGAAATAATGATTTCTGACAATGCCAAGCCTGTCTGGTAAATGCTCTGACCTATCTACCCTCGTAAAGCAGCAGCTATCAAGACTAAAGTCGAAAAACTCTTACACTTTGGTTTCATCTATCCCGTTCCTCTGACAGAATGGGTATCCAATTCGGTTCCTGTAGATAAAAAACAAGGCAACATCCGGGTTTGTGTTGATTATCATGATCTGAACGCCGCTTGTCCAAAATATAATTATCCTACTCTGTTCATAGATCATATTCTCGATTATTACACTGGATGTGAATATTTCTACTTTATGGATGGCCTTTCGGGATATAACGAGGTAGCAATTAGAAAGCATGACCAGCATAAAACCAACTTCATTTACCCTTGGGGCACATTTTCGTATCGTAAACTCCCATTCGATCTGAAGAATGTGAGAGAAATTTTTCAAAGGGCTATGGACTACGCATTTCACGATATCAAAAAAATTGTAAAAGCTTACTTGGATTACCTTCCTGCTCACTCCAAGAAGTGAGCCCGTCACCTTGCGCATCTAAAGAAATCTTCACTCGATGTAGGTTCTAGAACGTATGTCTGAATCCGCATCAGTTTGTATTTTTTTCGAGTCTGGACGTCTTCTTGGTTTCATTGATTCCAAGCACGGGATTAGGGTTGATCTCGATAAGGTTAAGGCGATCATTGAATTACCTACACCACAATCCATTCGACAACTCCAACATTTGCAAGGGAAGGCAAACTTCTTGTTAGGGTCCTATAATAATAGCGATCATAATTTTGAATTGAATATGTTTAGTCTTGTAATATTGTACATACTGTTATCACCCTATTAATTTTCAGGTTGTGGGATGAGGATTTATAGTTGAAGAAAACCAAGGGTAACCAAGAACCTTACTTTTGAAATTCAGGATCTAGCCTTCCTAAATTCTGGAGAGGGATCTCTTCTCAAGATTTAGCTTGATTTTGTTATAAGATTTTAGGCTAGTTATAATTGGACAATTGGTTTTTTTTGAATGTTTGGTGGGAATAAAAGGTACTTCAAGGTAAACCACAGAGGGATCTACCAGACCATTGGGCTATGGAGTCAACTTCAAGGCAAGCAGAGCTGGGAAATAAGGTCAAAAGAGAAAATATACTAAGGGAAGGGTAGATGACCTTCAAAGGGTTTGGAATAGGATTTTTTATGGAATGGTAGGATCTAAACAAAAAGGAAATGAAGGATCCTTAAGTTATGGAAAATAAGATGAAAGAAAGGGGTTAAAAGTGACTAGGAGAAGTTAAAGATTCTTAAGTCCGGATATCAGCAGAAAACATATCAATGAATAACTAGTAAAAAACAGGGAGCTTTTGACACTAATCCTGTATAATCTTTCCTAGTCAATCATTTAAGATAGAAAACATGTAAATTTTTGTATGGAACTTTTAGAAAGATAAACAGTGAAAACTAGAAAATACTTGACTTATCTGATCAACACAAGAATCCTGAGTTATGATGTATGTTTAACTTAGTTCCAGTCTGCTGCTTTACAAATCGAATGACATAAACTCCCAATGTATTCAGAAAAAATGTCTATAGTAGTCTTGAAAAATTTTATTCCACACAACATACTTCAAAGGGTGAAGTATTTGTACAAATTCTAAACTAGAATATCTTGAAAAAATACGAAGATTGTTTTACAAATATCTCCAACTGTTTTACATAAATAAAACCTAATTAAAGGACACTCAAAACTAATGCATCTATTTGGCACTATTTTTTATGGATAGGTGATGAAAAACAGGAGAATTTGAATCTGATCCAACTCTTAGTTGATGATGAGACATCCAAGTCACTAACTGTTTCCTTTCTTTGTGCATTCTTCTCCAACAATTCTACAAAGTTGGGGTCCAACAATACCTTTTTATTTCTCCATTAGAAATAGATACGTAAAACTTGAAAGAGGTTATTGTAGATAAATATGTTGGTGAAATAAACCTCTCTCCGTTTCCTAAAATTCCTCTCCAGATGTGCACAATAGGCTCTGTAAAACTATGTGTAAAACAGAGTTTTACAGAGTCTGCAAAATAGGTTGTAAAGATGTGCATGTATCTCTTGTTATGTAATAACTGTGCAAAAAGAAAGATAGGTTTTTGTAGATAGGGCTCTTAGGAACAAAAATTTCCTTCAGTTTTGTATGATGTATTGATGATTGGCCACAATATTCTCTGCAAAATGATGACTTAACAGGAATTTTATGCAAAGAGAGCTTTCAAATATTGTTTAATATTTCCAAATCCATAATGGCTATTAGAACGTGAGAGAGGTTTTTGTAGATGGAACTCTGAAGAACATAAACCTCCTTCATATTTGCAAAATTCAGCTTGTATTGGTCACAATATGTTCTGCAAAACAATGACTTAAACAAGAAATTTGTGCAAAAAAATGTCCCTTCTTGCTCTCTTTTTCATCTTTTCACCTTTTCTTTCTTTTAACTATTTTACTTTCACTTTGGATAAACTTCATTGTTGGTGAAAGTATTTTCATCTCTTTTTACCATTTACTGTCTCTATATTTACTTTTACTATTTACCTTTGACTGCTCTATAATTTTGTTTTAACTTTCACTCTGACTTTTACCTGATACACTTTAGCCACTTATACTCTTTGACTGCTATTTTTTTACTGTCATTGTGAATTCTGATTTCACTTTTACCATTCAATATAAAAACTTCATCATTCTGATCTCTCTCTGACTTGATTTTGTTCTTTCTTTATATACAAACTATTTGTTTAATGAAGATATGGAGTTAAAAACTGAGAATTTGGAGCAAACAATTTAGTCAACTACTATTGAAACTATTGGCCCAAATCCATATTCTAATAATAACCTGCAAAAATCAAACAATTTTTTAATGAAACAGAGGTCTGCAAGGAGGTGTTTGAAGGCTTCTGAAAGACCTGTGGAATGAGATCTATCTATGGAGGTTTAACTTTGTTTTTTAGGTATTTTGGGTAGCTACTGCAAGATTAGACTTTGTAGGAATTATTTACTTAAATAGAGATGAAACTGAGAAATTTAGGCTAAGGATGGCTTCTTTTGGGCTTTTTTTCTCAATTAGGTTTATCTAAAGATGTAAAACTGGCATAAAATAGAAACATGGGTTTTTTGAATGGGATTGATTGAAAACAGGGATTATCAAGGTAATTAAGAGGTTTTAGTTGTTCAGATCCTTGAATTTAATCTCTAAACTGTGAAAATTGAGTAAATTGGCTTCAAAAAGTTTCATAGTCGAAAACAGGGCTTTTCTGGGAAAAATTGGCCAGGGTTTGGCTTGTTTTTTGGTGTTTTCGGGCAATTTCTCTAAGTGAGATATTTTAATTGAAAGTTTTTTTTAATTATTGATGGTTCAAAATTGAGTTTGTAGGCTGTAATCTATCGAAAAATACCATAAATATAGATATCTGGTTGATTGAAAGGGTTTCTGATGTTGAGGCCGAATGTGAGGCCAAGTCTAGCTTACAGGTGCATCAAGTGGCTTAATTGGTCTTCATAGTGGAAATATGGTCAAACTTAGCTTTCTTAGGGTATGGGCTTGAATATCGGGTGAAAGGTCTTTCACAGCCGAGCGTAGTTTTATCAGTCGAGAATGAAAAAATAGGTATATATAAAATAAATCATAAATCAAAGGTTTTTAAACTCTTATTCGTATTTATTATTTATGCATTCAATGCAGATCTTATCCAAAGGCGGGAGGCGGTTTTTTTTTCAAATGTGAAAACCATTAGCAGTTTTCGCATTGGCTTTTGGTGGTAAGCTGTTTTTAACTTTTGGAACGCGATCCAATTGAAATTGGACACGTAGCAATGGGTGGTTTAAAGAAACTACTTTTATCGCGTGAATTTCATCAAACTTCAATCAATCAGTTTTGGCATGCGATATGATTCCTGCACTGTCAGATTAAGATGGACGATGTGAACGGTCAGGATGTCTTAGGGAGCTATGGGAAAAGTAAGGTGGGATCAGTCTTTTAAGTGGGGCCGTTGATTTGATAAAGATGATCAACGGTCATGGCTTAACGTGACGGAGAATGGTGGGGGATGAGTCTAGTTCATCGCACTTTGTGTGGAATGTTGGATTAGGAATATGAATATGATTGGAGGGTGATGGATGAACGCGAAGGAGTCGGGTTTATGTCTTGGATAATGGGTTTTTTTTATATAGAAGGAGTTTATATATAAGGTAAAGTGAATGAGGGTGGGTTAATAGGATATTTTAACCAAGGTTTGAACTGTTGTACAAAATGTGAAATTTCATACAGCGGGATGAGGGGTAAAGTCAAAATTTATCCTCGGGTAAAGCTTGTGCGGGAGGGAAGGTGAATGTATTATGCGGAAGTTTTGGTTTTAAAGATAATACATAAATCATCGGTAAAAGATTTTTATTTTTCATTTGATACATCATATTCCGATAACTTTTCCTTTGTATTTTATTATATAGTTATTTCAAACCAATTGGGCTAAATAACTATAGGGGAATCAAAATATTTCATTATGGATAGTTTTTATGTCAAAGGGGTATTTTCGGGTTTTATTTTAAACATGTGAATAATAAATTTGACATAAAAATATTATAATAAGGGGTTTTTTTGGGATAATTAATAAAAATGAGTTATATTAATAGGACTAGGACTTTATATAGGGAGTTAATAAAATAAGTTAGGTGTTAATATGAATAGGGGAAAGTGAATACTCAAAACATACAATTATAACCAAGAAAAATGAAGATTAAAGCCAAGCTTTTATTATAATAATTTCATCACTTCAACTTATGATAAAATGCCATTTTGAGGGTTTTATGCTTCATGAGATGTAGGAAGTTAATAAAATGAGGGTTTTAAGCATCATTAAGTAAAAATGAGGTCTTTACTTATGATTTTTCATGGTAATATATGAATGAATGGAAAATGATGTGATTTCTGGGATTAATATAGAAACTTAACACTTTCAACTAATCAGTTATTGAGCTTTGGGTCCGGTCCCAACATAAGTCAGGGAAATGCCCTCAGCCTCTCTGATTGATAGTCTAGAATGTTAAATAGCTATGGGGAAGGGAAATTAGTTATTTGTAGCCTGGTAAAAAATATTTACAATGGATTTCCTGCCTTCTTCTACCTACCCAATCATATCTTATAACATTTTTTCTTCTATTTTAATCAGGTGCATTTGAGCTAGCAACCTTCAAACATCTATTCTTTTTTAAAGTAGTAAAACTATCTAATTCTAACTTATTTCCTCTAAGAATCCAGATTAAATTGTTGGATTCTTTTTATTCTCTACCTAACTACTGAATTGTCAAGATTAAACTATCTGAGAACTCTTTATTCTCTATCTAAAACAAGTAAAATTGAAACATGATAAGTCAAAATTAAATCGTTCAACTCATCATGGATTATGACATTTATTGACACTCTGCCATAATCAACTGCAACAAGTAAAATTAGTGGCATTTATACTTGCACGCTTTCATGTTTTATTCAAATTTTTTGTTTTGGGGTATATTATTTTTTCTAAGTCCTTTGATTTTTCTTTTAGGACTTTTTACCTTCTTTTTGATTTTTTGATTTTTGATTTTTTACAAAATATGGGAATACAACTTGCAGAAGGCAAAGTATGTACATATTTACAAGACTATCATTAATCAAGTCAAAATTATGAATCCTATATTTATAGGTTGCTAATATCGGCGTCACTTGGGGATGTCATTTCTTGGTGAAATGTCAAGAACTTTAAGATTAGTAGCCTTTAATTTTTAACCTTGATGATCCTGTAACTGTCTTCTGATTTCTGCAAACTGAAATCTGATCTAAAACTAAAACAACACACAACAATTTTCAAACCAACTTATAGATCTTAAACTCTTTAGGACCTCATCCTTGGCTTTAAATCTTAATGAAAAACTAGCTGAAAATTAAAAAATAAAAAAAATGCTCAAAATTATGAGCTTATTGGAACTCATCTACCTACTCTAATCTACTAAAAATCTTATTAAATCAGGTAATACAAAAATGCCAATGAAGCCAATCAAGTAGCTGTAAAAATAAATGGATAACTTGATTGCTTGTGATCAAAATTGGAAGTATATTATGATCATGTGCCTTTATAATAAATGATATTATGTGTAAAGGCCACTTTTGATGTATCTGATCATTATAGAGAAAACATGTTTGCAGATTTAGGCTAAAAAAATTCTCCATATAATCTGATATAGGATCAATAAAAGCATGATGTATGTTATTTACTTTTAGACCTTCAATGACTAATTGTTCAATTGAGTTATGAATATTAGACCATGAAACTATTTCTTCAGTCTTGTGTTTGGAAGAATAATCATCTTCAATATGCAAGTCAAAAGGTATTACAATTTCTTCTTACTTTGGAGAAGGAAGATTTTCAAAGAATTCTTTAGGATTTCAGAAATTATATGACTGAATTTGAGAATGCAAAAGTTTGATTTCAGTTTCATAATTTTGAGGAATTATATCAAGAAGCCATTTTTTAAATTGAGGAGAACAATTTCTTGATTTAAAAATAAGAAAAGGAACTTTTAGAAAATCCTCATCAAATTGAAAATCTAATATCTCATCCTTCAAACCAGCTAGTGTTTGTTCTGTGAAGTTATCTTGAATTTGAAGAATATAATTATCATCATACTGATCATACTTAGGCAAATCCTCAAAAAAGGGAATGTCATCAATCTCATACATTAGATCAGTAGATTTTCTTTTTGGCAATCCTGATAGATCTAGATCAGTTTGATTGCATTCTGTTTGAAAATCATTGTCTTGTAAATTATTCATAAGGAAGGGCCACTGATCTATCCAGCCAGTCTAATATATATTAAAAACTTACTTAATAAGAAAGAACATAATGTATTGGATTAAGATTCAAGTTGAAAGCCTGATATTTCCATTATTTTTCTTCCAGGTTCATTCCTCTAGTGGAGTCTTGATTGTGAAATTTGTGTGGAGTTGCCAGGTGGATGATTTTAACCTTTGTGTGTCTAATCACTATCCACCATCATAGATCAGATCTGAACCTATAAAATATTTTTGAAGAAAAATATTAGTCTTTCCCCAGTATGGTCGCCATTATGTTATCACTCTAGTAAATTTTCTATCAGAAATATTTAAAACTTTGTAACTTACTAGTGGTAACCACAAACCTACTTTTGAAATTCAGGATCTAGCCTTCCAAAATTCCGGAGAGGGATCTCTCCTCAAGATTTAGCTTGATTTTGTTATAAGATTTTAGGCTAGTTATAATTGGATAATTGGTTTATTTTGAATGTTTGGTGGGAATAAAAGCAACTTCAAGGTAAACCACAGAGGGATCTACTAGGCCATTGGGCTATGGAGTCAACTTCGAGGCAAGCAGAGCTAGGAAATAAGGTAAAAAGAGCAAATATACTAAGGGCAGGGTAGATGACCTTCAAAGAGTTTGGAATAAGATTTTTTATGGAATGGTAGGATCTGAACAAAAGGGCAATGAGGATCCTTAAGTTATAGAAAAGAAGATGAAAAAAATGGATCAAAAGGGACTAAGAGAAGTTAAGGATTCTTAAGTCCGTATATCAACATAAAACATATCAATGAATAACTAGTAAAAAACATGGAGCTTTTGACACTAATCCTATATAAACTTTCCTAGTCAATCCTTTAAGACAGAAAACATGTAAATGTATGTATGGAACTTTTAGAAAGATAAACAGTTAAAACAGGAAAATACTTGACTTATCTTATCAGCACAAGAATATTGAGTTATGATGTCTGTTTGACTTAGTTCCAGTCTGCTGCTTTACAAATCGACTGACACAAACTCCCAATGTATTCAGAAAAAATGTCTATAATACTCTTGAAAAATTTTATTCCACACAAAATACTTCAAAGGGTGAAGTATTTATACAAATTCTAAACTAGAATATCTTGAAAAAATATAAATATTGTTTTACAAATATCTCCAACGGTTTTACATAAATAGAACTTAATTAAAGGACACTCAAAACTAATGCATCTATTTGGCACTATTTTTTATGGATAGGTGATGACAAAGAGGAGAATTCAAATTTGATCCAACTCTTAGTTGATGATGAGGCATCCAAGTCACTAACAATTTCCTTTCTTTGTGCATTCTGCTCCAGCAATTCTACAAACTTGGGGTCCAATGATACGTTTGTATTTCTCAATATAGAATAGATATGTAAAAAGTGAAAGAGTTTGTTGTAGATAATATTTTTTTTTGAAATACACCTCTCTCATTTTCCTAAAATTCCTCTCTATATGTGCACAATAGGCTCTGCAAAAAGATGTGTAAAACATAGTTTTATAGAGTCTACAAAATAGTCTATAAAGATGCCCATGTATCTCCTGTTCTGTAATACCTTTGTAAAAAGTAAGATAGGTTTTTGTAGATAGGGCTCTTAGGAACAAAACCCTCCTTCAGTTTTTATGATGTATCTCTGATGGGCCACAATCTTCTCTGCAAAATGATGACTTAATGGGAATTTTATGCAAAGAGAGCTTTCAAATATTATTTAATATTTCCAAATCCATAATGACTGTTAGAAAAGCGAGAGAGGTGTTTGTAGATGGACATCTTAAGAACATAAACCTCCTTCAGTTTTTCCAAATTAATCTTTTATTGGTCACAATATTTTTTGCAAAATAATGACTTAAACAGGAAAATTGTGCAAAAAATTGTCCCTTCTCATTAGGGGAATTTTGAGGTCTAAAATGGGCCTCCTAAGCAAAATGTGCAATAAAAATTCAATTTATGAAAACCAATCACATTTTAGGGGATGAAATCATCTCTAATGGTTTAGGTGACATTGCTTGAGTTAAAGGTACTTGTCACATTCTCAATCGTGGATAAAAACTCATGGTTAACCATGGTAGTGCTCTAAGTACTTTTAAAGTCAAAGTAAAGTACTCATAATAAATGTCATTTCACACTTTTTGAATAAAAATATATTAATGTCATTTCATATTTCTTGAAATAAACAATGAATATCCCTATACATTTATTAGATTGGATTAGATTAGATTATTTTTATATACTATATTAATTATATGTTATTATACAATTTAAATAATAGGAATTTTAATTAGTAGCATGTAATATAATTAAGAATTTATAAATTTGTATTTATATTTTATTTTAAGTTAATTAAGTACAAAGGGAAAATGCATTAGTTGTTCAATGATAATGACTTTTTCTTGAAAAAATAATTCTTATTTATAGTCACATAAATACAATTTTTTTATTAATTTTCTTTTGGTACAACTTTTGAATTGAATTTGACTATGGTTACATGGATTGTGGTGCAAAAAGTGAATTTCAAATTCATAAATATTATTTTATTGGTTTAGCTAGTATTTTATTATTTCCTGAGGCCCATTTTAGATCTCAAAATTCCCCTAATGTGCTCTCTTTTTCATCTTTTCACCTTTTTGTTCTTTTAACAGTTTTACTTTCACTTTGGATAAACTTCATTGTTGGTGAAAGTATTTTCATCTCTTTTTACCATTTATTGTCTGTGTATTTACTTTCATTGTTTACCTTTGTCTGCTCTGTAATTTTGTTTTAACGTTCACTCCGACTTTTACCTGATACACTTTAGCCATTGATACTCTTTGATTGTTTTTTTTTTACTGTCATTGTGAATTCTGATTTCACTTTTACCATTCACTCTAAAAAATTCATCATTCTGATCTCTCTCTGACTTGATTTTGTTCTTTCTTTGTATACAAATTGTTTGTTGAATGAAGATATTGAGTTAAAATCTAAGAATTTGGAGCAAAAAATTTTGTCGACTAGTATTGAAACTGTTGGACCAAATCCATATTATGATAATAACCTGCAGAAATCAAACAATTTCTTAGTGAAACAAAGGTCTACAAGGAGGTGTTTGCAGGCTTTTGAAAGACCTGTGGAATGATATCTGTCTATGGAGGCTTAACTCTGTTTTTTATGAATTTTGGGTAGCTATTGCAAGATTAGACTGTTTGCAGGAGTTGTTTACTTTAACATATATGAAACTAAGCAATTTAGGCTAAGGATGGCTTATTTTCGGCTTTTTTTCTCAATTAGGTTTATCTAAAGATGTAAAACTGGCATCAAACAGAAACAGGGGTTTTCTGAATGGGTTTGGTTGAAAACATGGATTATAAAGGTAATTCAGAGGTTTTAGTTGTTCACATCCTTGAATTTAATCTTTAAACTGTGAAAATTGAGGAAATTGGCTTTAAAAAAGTTCACAGTCGAAAATAGGGCTTTCTGGGAAAAAATGACCAGGGTTTGGCCTTTTTTTTGGTGTTTTCAGGCAATTTCTCTTGGTGAGATATTTTAATTGAAAGCTTTTTTTAATTATTGATGGTCAAAATTGAGTTTGTAGGCTTTAATCTATCGAAAAATACCTTAAATGTAGATATCTGGCTGATTGAAATGGTTTCTGATGTTGAGGCCGAATGTGAGGCCAGGTCCAGCTTACAGGTGCGTCAAGTGGCTCAATTGGTCTTCGCAGTGGAAATCTGGTCAAACTTAGCTTTCTTAGGGTATAGGCTTGACGATTGGGAAAAAGGTCTTCCACAGTCGGGCGTAGTTTTATCAATCGGGAATGCACAAATATATATATATATATATATATATATATATATATAAGAAATAATAAATCAGAGGTTTTACTCTGATTCATATTTATTATTTATGTATTCAATGCTAATCTTATCCAAATGCAAAAGGCAGTTTATTTTTCAAATGCGAAAATCATCAGCAGTTTTCATGT
The DNA here is from genome assembly GCA_034641835.2 of Pinus albicaulis. Classification (NCBI taxonomy): domain Eukaryota; kingdom Viridiplantae; phylum Streptophyta; class Pinopsida; order Pinales; family Pinaceae; genus Pinus; species Pinus albicaulis. Next base: position 604,676,292 of record CM076574.1, read on the forward strand.
TGGCATTTGGTGGTAAGCTGTTTTTAACTTTTGGAATGCAATCCAATTGAAATTGGACACCTAGAAATGGGAAGTTTAAAGAAACAAGTTTTATCACGTGAATTTCATCAAACTTCAACCGATCAGTTTTGGCATGTGATATGAGACCCGCACCATCGAATTAAGATGGACGATGCGAACGGTTAGGATGTCTTGGGGAGCTGCCGGAAAAGTAAGGTGGGACCGGTCTTTTAAGTGGGGCCGTTGATTTGATAAAGATGATCAATGGTCACGGCTTAACGCGACGGAGAATGGTGGGGGATGAGGCTGTTTCTTCGTGCTTAGTGTGGACCATTGGATTAGGAATATGAAGATGATTGGAGGGTGATGGATGAATGCGAAGGAGTCCGGTTTATGTATTGGATAATGGTTTTTTTTAAATATAAAAGGAGTTTTTATATAAGGTAAAGTGAATGAGGGTGGGTTAATAGGATCTTTTAACCAAGGTTTGAACTGTTGTACAAAATGTGAAATTTCATACAGCGGGAAAGAGGGGTAAAGTCAAAATTTATCCTCGGGTAAAGCTTGTGTGGGAGGAAAAGTGAATGTATGATGCGGAGGTTTTGGTTTTAAAGATAATACATAAAGCATCAGTAAAAGCTTTTTATTTTTCATTTGATACATCACATTCTGATAACTTTTCCTTTGTATTTTATTATATAGTTATTTCAAACCAATTAGGCTAAATAACTATAGAGGAATCGAGATATTTCATTATGGATACTTTTTATGTCAAAGGGGTATTTTCGGGTTTTAATTTAAACATGTGAATAATACCTTTGACATAAAAAGCTTCTAATAAGGGGTTTTTTTGTGATAATTAATAAAAAGGAGTTATATTAATAGGACTAGGACTTTATATAGGGAGTTAATAAAATAAGTTAGGTGTTAATATGAATAGGGGAAAGTGTTAATATGAATAGGGGAAAGTGAATACTCAAAACATACAATTATAACCAAGAAAATTGAAGATTAAAGCCAAGCTTTTATTATAATAATTTCATCACTTCAACTTAGAATAAAATGCCATTTTGAGGGTTTTATGCTTCATGACATGTAGAAAGTTAATAAAATGAGGGTTTTAGGAAATTTAAGTAAAAATGAGGTTTTTACTTATGATTTTTCATGGTAATGAATGCATGAATGGAAAATGATGTGATTTATAGGATTAATATAGAAACTTAACACTTTCAACTAATCAGTTATTGAGCCTTAGGTCCGGTCCCAAGAAAAGTCAGGGAAATTCCCTGAGCCTCTTTGACTGATAGTCTAGAATGTTAAATAGCTATGGGGAAGGAAAATTAGTTATTTTGAGCCTGGGAAAAAATATTTACAATGGATTTCCCCCTTCTTCTACCTACCTAGTCATATCTTCTAACATTTTTTCTTATATTTTAATAAGGTGCATTTGAGCTAGCAAAATTCAAACATTTATTCATTTTGAAAGCAGTAAAACTATCTAATTCTAACTTATTTCCTCCAAGAATCCAGATTAAATAGGTGGATTCTTTTTATTCTCTACCTAACTATTGAATTGTCAGGATTAAACTGTCTGACAACTCTTTATTCTCTATCTAAAACAAGTAAAAATGAAACATGATAAGTCAAGATTAAATTGTTCAACTCATCATGGATTATGGCATTTATTGACACTCTACCATAATCAACTCCAAGAAGTAAAATTAGTGGCATTTAGACTTGCACACTTTCATGTTTTATTCATCTTTTTTCTTTTGGGCTATATTAGTTTTTCTAAGTCCTTCGATTTTTATTTTAGGACTTTTTAACCTCTTTTTGATTTTTGATTTTTTACAAAATATGGAAATACAACTTGCAGAAGGAAAAGTATCTACATATTTACAAGACTATCATCAATCAAGTCAAAATTATGAATCCTATTTTTAAAGGTTGCTAACAGAGAGGATCCTTAGGATTTATTTGAATGTTGAGATCTTTAAGGGATAAAGAAGAGATTTTAGGAACTACTTGAGGACTTGGAGGATTTTTAGGATTTTGTTGAGTAACCTATGGATCTGAACCATAATTGGTTACAAAACCTTTTGTATATAATTGTAAAGCCTCAAAGGCATAAATAGTGAAAAAATGAGATATAGATACTTAGAGAGGGAGTTTAATTGTAACCTACGGGAATATAGAGAGAGAGGAAGAGAAAAAGACCCAATAAAGGTAGATCAAGCCAAAGCTAGATTGTAAAACGGGTTTTTATTTGTATATTTACATTTATTTAATGAATGAATAAATTGAATTCATTATGACTGTGTGTGTCATCTCTTTGATGTGTTGAGTTATCTGTAACTGTGAATTTATGGATTTCGTGTTATAAACCATGATAACTGATTTCAAGTTGAATGTATAAGTCTTTCTAAGTAGGACTTAAGCGGCTGGGTAGAATCTGTGTGATTCCAGTTGGGAGCTAGAAAATTTGTGTGCAAGTCAAATAAAGAACAAATTACAAATTTTGGAAGAAGAGTAGAAATACAGCGAGTGCTTGGTATTCAAGCTAGAGAAACCACTAAAGGAAATTTGAATAAGAAAAGGAGAAATAAAACTAAAGGAGAGAGAATAAACCAGGAGGGATCGACACTTTAAAGGATTGAAGAAAGCTCCAGAGAAGTAGCATAACAAAGTTGCAGGGCAATGACACTAGAAAGAACAGAAGATGGCTAAATACCGAAGCACGAAGAAGAATTAAAAAGGGGAATTCGACAGCAAAGATCAAATCGCAATATCGAGGGCTTAGTAATTGATGGAAGAGATCAAAGTAAGAAGAAGAAACAAATAAGTGCCATGTTTCGGCATTGTGCAACATCACACATCGACAATTTTAAAGTTTATTGTTAAAGACTTCGCAAGGTAACCAATATAATTTCAATGTGATGCGGTAAGGATGGCAAGATGCGATGCGATGAATGGAGGCCAGATGTCAGCCTTTTTCATTAGCGCACATCATAGGTTTTAAACATTAACATTAAGAATTCACAAGGTAAAGTGTTCTGGTTGTGATGCGATGTGGATGGGAGATAGCATGTGAGAAATTACAGCATAACCATTAGATCACATGAATATCTACGGTGGAAATTAAAGTGCGACTTTGCATCGACGAAATGGTAAGTTTGTTCTTAATTTTGTTTTTTAAGGATTTCAAAGTGTGATGCATTATCATTGGTCGAAGGATGGTGGAACCCTGAAACGTTGTTCCACGCATATGAAATGAGATTTGGGTTTTTGTGGTCTATTATAAAGTTAAGCGATGTTGATTGCATAAAGTATGTATATTATATTTTATGTGCATATAAAGGAATTATGTGGAACCCAGAACCATGCTTAGCGGGTTTGGTTAAAGTGGAATCCATGCACATGATTAGGAAAGGTAAAGGTGTAGAAAGGTTTAAAGGTAAAATTTTATAGAAAAACGTTAAAACCCGAGAGCCACTTATGGATAAAATTCCACATACAATTGATTTAAAAGGTGAATGATGTGGTTAGATGTGGGGTTAATTCCGCTAAACTTGCATTTGTGCATTTTTTGATTAATGGCAACCTGATGGTTGTATCATTTGGTATCAGAGCCAATGTAAGTTCTTTTGGGGAGAAAGGTAGAGAAGGTATGTTCTTTGAAGGTGAAATCAAGACATCAAGAGTTCTTTGAAGAGAACAAAATAGGAAGAATTTTCAAAGAATCAGAGTGACACAGCACAAGCAAAGGGAATAATTAGATCTGAATATGATTGAGTAAAGAGATAGAAGAAAAATCTACTTTGGGGGAAATTAGATAAGATTTTAGAAGGACAGATTGAGAAAATTGTCTATGAAGAGATAGTGACAACTGCAAATAGTAAAGGTAAAGTTAGTAGATAGAAAAGAGAAACTGCAACAGCAACATGTCTTCAGAAAATTGGATAGTGAGGTATGCTCTTCATGTTTTTAGTTAATTAATGATGAATTGTTGATTGAAATAAATGCTATGAAGATGTTGATGATTGTAGCCAAGAACAAGAAAGTTTTGATGATGAGGGCAATGAACCTATCCAACTAGAGGTTGGAATAAATGAGAGAGGTGACTGAGTTCAGCAACCAGAGGAGCAGCGAAGCTCTAAAAGGTTCAAGAGAGTGAACCAAGAGAGAGAGAATACCTAGGAAGAGATCAATCTCAGAGGGGAAACTTTATAGGGCATTGAGTAGCAAGAGGAGATTGCTACAAGAGAAGGATATGTTGCAGATCACTAATCTAGAATGGATGAGATCATGAGGAAGATGTCCATAGAGGGTCATAGAAGAGGTTCTAGAGAATTCCATATAGGTAAGATGACTAATGAGGAGCGAGAGATAAATCTTCTAGTGATGAGAGTATAGTTGGAAGTACTACAGGGATGGCTACAAGAGAAAGAGAATGAATACCAAAGACATGGATGGAGAATGAGGAAACCGGTTCGATGGAACCTATTGCAAAAAATATGGAATGTCAAACAGATAAATGAGTTCAGAGAACTTGAGAAGAGACATATTGACTTGTTGGAGAAGGAGAGACTCAAAGGAGTTGAGTAACAAAAAAGGGGTTTGTTGAAATCCATAAAGTACATTGTGAAAGATTGGTGCTTGAAGCATCAAACGAGACCAAAAGGTATTGTATTTTTCAAACTAATGATTTGTGTATGATTTAAGGTACATCACATAATGATGAAGAAACTTTAGAGTTTGTTAAAAAGAAGGAGAAGAATCTTAAATCTGTTCAGATTAAGACTGAGATAACAAGATCTCAGAAGCGAAAGGAGACAGAGAGGTCTCATGGAAATATGTAGTAGAATATTGGAGATGGTAATAGTGAATATTGGAATAGCATATATGAGTTAAAACATGAAGATGAAGAAAATGTATCTGCTATGCCTAATGAGTTTGGAATTTTTAAATATGATGATTTAGACATGTGTGTACATTTAGCAGAGGAGGAAGGACCATTTGATGATGGGTCGACAAAAAGTAAAGGTACTAAAAACAGTGTAAAGTTTCCAAATTCTACTCCAATTGAAGCTGTTGAGCTATATATAAATTTAGACCTTTAAAGAAGAAAGTTCTAAAAGAAGAGGATATATACTGAGGATAAATTGCTGACGAAGGAAGAAAAATAAATTGTTATGAATGACAATCATAAAGAAGAGAGAATGGTAATAAAAGTTCAACAAATTGACATTATAGAGGAAGGAGTTCATTATTGTGAACCAGAGTAGGGATACATCCTTGAAACAACTGATATGGAGGAGAGATTAGTTGACAGTATAGTGAGTCATTTGGAGAATTTAAATCAACACACTGATGTGCTGACAAAGGAGTTACAGGAAAACTCAAAGAAACATACTGAGATGTTGCCAGAAAAGGAAAAGGAGATGATGCCTTATATTTTTAATTATGATAATTTTTTTATGATTATAGGTTCAGATGAGAATAAGACAGAAATATGTGGGTAAAACCGTGAAGGTGGGTTACACTATTGTGAGAATCGGGGGTGGAAAAGTCATTTTCCCAAAGGTTCGGCCGAAATTTTTTAAATTTTGGCCGAACTGTTCTATAGTTCGGCCAAAATTTTGAAATTAGTTTGGTTAAGCTAGTTCTATAGTTTACATTGACAACATACTATCGACGTGGGCAAACAGAGTTTTGGTCGGAGATGGGAAAACTGGGAAGAATATTTTGGCCGAAATTTTAAAATAATTCAGCAACTTTAGTTTATAAATATGCCAGCCTGCAAACGTGAAGAGGTTTCAGGCTTATTAGCATTGCCGCAACTTGTTTTCTATGTTTGATGAGGCTGTTGTGTTTGATATATGTCGTGTTTTCTATTTTCTATTACAGGGTCTTGGTGTTGCATAGGGGCGAGGAGGTCAAAAATTTGTTGTTTTTCTACTGTTTATTTTCTTTGTGAATTTTTTTTATTGCTGTTCTACTGTTTTAATTTTATTGCTATGTTTTTTGTTTGCAGCTAATTTGTAATCTGTGTCCTCCATGACTTCCTCATTGATATCCTGCTTGTCTTCTCATTGCGGCCTCGTCTCTGAATTTCAAGGTTGGTACATGTGTCAAATAATTTCCACATATAATATTACAACACCCTGCTATGTTAAAACATGTTAGTCTTAGCATCTACGCTTGCTCATGATCTGTATTGTGAAAATCTACCAGTATAGAGGGATCAAATCTATTGATATGAAGCTTCTTTTTTGAGTGAAAAGTCTTATATTGAAATATATATATATATAAGACTTAATTACTTTGATATACATCCAAATATGTTATGTATGGCTATAAGAGTGAAAGTGTAATATTAAAAATTGAACAAAGCTACTACAATACAATAATAAGAAATAATAAGAGTATGATTATTAATTTTTTATAATTCTTTTAATTAAATCTACCCAATTATATATATTTGATTATATTTTACCTTGACCTCTATAATAAACCTATAAACCCAATAAATAAAAGCTAAATATATTTTGTATCAATAAATAGACCATAGTAAGTTGGCCTTGGGAGAAGACAAAAGCATTTCCTCCCAAATAATGCACTTGTATATAGGTGTGAGAAATTCTTGTAGAATGATTACCTTGTGATAATAGATCACCCATTTTCCTCAAGCCCTTAATCTCAGTGAGCCTGAATAAAATCAATAGCTACAAAGCCGCATGGGTTATTTTCCATGTGTCACGTTCACATGTGAAGGTAAGTATGCATGTGCTCATAGTGGCTCACACTGAGATCATCCTTCCGTTGATTTTTCGTACAATAATTCTTGTTATTCTTATTTTAAGGTTTCTTATATGCATGTTTTCATGAGACAGGGTCACCCTCAAGTTTCTTAAACTGTCTTCAAAATTTTCACAATAACCTTCAAGATTTTCCTGGACATGAATGTGGGATACATTTTATACTTGGATTTAAGAAAATTGCATCTCCTTGGAGAACCAAAGTCATGGATGAGTTGAAAATCAAATATTGTTTTTCTCTCGGATTTTGACTTTTGCTTACCTTCATATTTTTATGTTCATGATCGATCATCTCTAGGCATTTCCTTATTTCATTGCTTGCTTGGTTGCATATTTCATATCTAGTAGGCTTCTTTTATTAAAAATATTTCAATTTGTTCACTTATATTGAGAGTGCTTTCTCATTTGTTGAAGCAGTCTCTTGATTGTTGAGCTATTTTCTATAGATATACATATATGCAAAATTAACATACAAGTAGGTGCTTAACCTCATAGAAGGTGAAGGTGATGCATAAATTTTACTCACATCAAACGAATACTTCATTTCATGGTTGGAAAAGAGTCTGAATCAAAGGTTTTTTCTCTTTCATTCCGTCATCTATTTAATGGATGTCTCAAAAACTGTGATTTTTCAATTTTTCTATTGCTTGAAGAAATTTTACAAAATAGTGCAGCTTAAGCTTTCTCTATTTCAAAATGACATGATTGAATTCAAATAAATTTCTTTTCATATTTCATTTCATATTTTAGAATTCTTCAACCACAAATAATAAGGTATCAATTTATTTTTTAAGACGGATTACTTATTCCCAAATCATATTTTCTTCACATATTCCAACTTTGTAGCTTTCTAACCTATTCTTGCAAGGAAAGGAAGGCTCATATTGGAATTATGACTTCCATATATTCTTGATGAGAAATAGAGGTAATGTTAGTTCCGCTGTCATTAATATACCTTAATTTAACAACTTCGTTGGAGTATACTTCCGGAACTCTAAAGAATCACAACCATATCGTTTGTATTCAAATCATAAAAGAGGGCTCACTGTCTGAAGGAAAATTACTTTCATTTATCAATATATCATGCCATTTTGTCCTTTTTGTTGCAGCGCTCTATCTTGAAAGAAGGTTTATGTTCTCACTTCATCTAATGCTTAGAGTTGTATAAATTTCTCTCTCTGCGCTTTGTCCAAATCTATTCTCAACTGACTTTTAGTTTGTGAAGTCTTTATTTATAGTCCAATAGGAATAATTGGCCTCTTTATATATGCTACATCATAGGGCTAAATCCCATATTTTTTTTCCAGGTTATCTAGTTTGTTAGAAATCACAAGTGGGTTTCAGAAGTAGATAACAAATCCAAACAAAGAGAGCTAGAGTTTAGAAGCACCCTTGTGACATTACACATCACAAGAACAAGCTATTCACATAATATCTCATAATCATAGCTTGATTATATTTATATTATTATGTCCATAGCCATTCTCCCTAAAATGGGATTGATTTTGTCAAGTTTGATCACTCAAGTCTATCCCAAAGAAGTTATACAATCCACATTTCTTGACCCTTTCTACACCTAGTTGGTTACAATCAACTTGGGTAGAAAAATTACTCAGTCCTATCCAACCAGTTGCATCCCCTTAGTGTTGAAATTTGGGGCAACTTTGGGATGAATTTCCCTAAGAGAAATCCTATTACCCCAAGTAGAAGCCTAATTATCCCAAGGAGAATCTAGGTTTCCCCAAAAGTGAATTTAAATTGGATAAAGGAAAATTATTATTATTGATGTGTTTAAATCGACTTGGTATTCCTCTTATTAAATAATGTGACTCAACTTAATGTTGGGAAAGCACTAATGTTCATCAAGTCGGCCTCCCTAGAAAGAAACATAAATAAATCATAAGTGTAACTTTATCAAGTTGGCTTCCCTATATGAAGGGCCATATTGGCACTTTAGGCACCCTTTGGATCCTCCATCATCTAATATAAATTAGATACCTTGGATCTCTTTCAAACATATTATCAAGAACATCACAGCAATGTAGAATGATTTCTGAGGTAGCCACAGTCTCAAGAATCCCTAGTTGAGTTGGAGAAGTCAAGTATTGGTTTTTTTATTATGTTTTGGTCTGGACAAGTTCAAGGAGTAGCTAGAAAAATTTGTGAGGTGAATTCTAGACTGTGTTTGATGCATATCTCCTTGTGATTCTTGGTTGTAGGAGTATGGTCACTTAGGAAAGGACTAAGCAACGTTGCAAGTTGAAAATTCTATTTTAATGTTCTTATCCTATTTATAGATGTCAAAGTAAAGGTTTCTGGATGTGATTTCTCCCATAAACTTCAAGGAAAACTAAAATCTAAGGCAAACCAAGCAAACCATGTACATGTCATTTCTCCCACAAACTCATCAAGGTGTGAATTTTGACATAACTTCATCAACCACTACCACTAGTTGTTTTAGTAAGTGCATAAAATAATTTTTCAAACCATGTACATGTCATTTCTCCCACAAACTCATCAAGGTGTGACTTTTGACATAAATTTGTCAACCACTACCACTAGTTGTTTTAGTAAGTGCATAAAATAATTTTGCAAACCATGTATATGTCATTTCTCCCACAAACTCATCAAGGTGTGAATTTTTACATAAATTCATGAACAACTACCACTAGTTGTTTTAGTAAGTGCAAAAAATAATTTTGCAAACCATGTACATGTCATTTCTCCCACAAACTCATCAAGGTGTGACTTTTGACATAACTTAATCAACCACTACCACTAGTTATTTAAGTAAGTGCAAACCACTACCACTTTAAGGAAAACCATGTACATGTGTCATTTCTCTGTCATTTCTATGCCATTTCTCTCATAAACTATAAGGCAATGTCATTTATCCCATATACTATAAGGAAAACTTTAAGGCAAACCATGTACATGTTATTTCTCTCCTAAACTCTAGGCAAGGAAAACATTAAGGTGCATGTCATTTCCAGATGTGATTTCTCCCATAAAATTTAAGGAAAAATTTAAGCCAAACCATGCAGATGACATTTCTCCCACAAACTAAAGGCTTTCTCCCATTAATTAAAGGAAAACTTTAAGGCCTAAAATTGAACCTAAATTAGGTGAACTTCCAGAGGATTTTAGTTTGTCTGTTGAGTGTTAACTTCTACAAGTTCTAAAGGCAGAGTCTATAAAGGGACAGGTAGCCTTCAGATCTCATCTTGTCTGAAAGGTGACATATCTATTAAATTCCCCTACATTCAATCTCTAGAACATATCGAAATATAAGTTCTTCATTTTAACATCCATAAACTACAACCACTTTAAGGAAAATCATATACATGTATCATTTCTCCCATACATGTGTCATTTCTCCCATAAACTCTTAAGGAAAACTTTAAAGCATGTGTCACTGGATTTTTCCCATTAACTTTAAAGCATGTGTCATTTCTCAAGGATTTCTCCCATTAATTCAAGGCAAAATTTAGGGCCTAAAAACTTAAAATAAAGTAGCTGAACTTATATAGGATAGGATCCCCTAAACTCAAGGCTTTGTTCCATTAATTCAAGGAAAACTATAGTGCCTAAAAACTAAACCTAAAGTGGCTGAACTTCCATATGATTTTATTATGTCTATTGAGTGTTAACTTCTACAAGCTCTAAAGGCAGAGTCTGTAAAGGGTGAGGTAGCCTCTAGATCTCATCTTTTCTGAAAGGTGACATATCCAATAAATGCCCCTACAATCAATCTCCGGAACAAATCTAAATAGAAGTTCTTAATTTTAATATACATAAACAACTACCATATCTAAATGGAAGTTATTAATTTTAATATCCATAAACCACTACCACTTTAAGGAAAACCGTGTACTTGTGTCATTTCTCTCGTGAACGTTTAGGAAAAATTTATAGAATGTGTCATTGGCTTTCTCCCATTAACTTTGAAGCATGTGTCATTTCCCAAGGCTTTCTCCCATTAATTCAAGGAAAACTTTAAGGGGTAAAAACTGAACCTAAGGTAGCTTAAATTCCACAGGATAGGATCCCCCAAACTCAAGGCTTTCTCTGATTAATTCAAGGAAAAATTTAAGGCCTAAAAACTGAACCTAGTTTGTTTGAACTTCCATTGGATTTTAGTTTGTTTGAAATTCCATTGGATTTTAGTTTTTTTTAACTTCCATAGGATTTTAGTTTGTCTATTGAGTGTTAACTTCTACAAGTTCTAAAGGTAGTTTGTAAATGGCCAGGTGGCTTGTGGATCTCATCCTTTCTCAAAGGTGACATATCTAGTAAATGCCCCTACAGTCAATCTCTCAAACACATCTAAATAGAAGTTCTTCATTTTAATATCCATAAATCACTACCAATTTAAGGAAAACCATGTACATGTGTCATTTCTCCCATAAAATCTTAGGCAAAATTTAAAGCATGTGTCATTTCTCAAGGCTTTCTCCCATTAACTTTAAATCATGTGTCATTTCTCAAGGCTTTGTCCCCTTAATTCAAGGAATAATTTAAGGGATAAAAACTAAACATAAAGTAGTTGAACTTCCATATGATAGGATGACTGAAACTCAAGGCTTTCGCCCATTAATTCAATGCAAATTTTAAGGCCTAAAAACTGAACCTAGTTTGTTTGAACTTCCATTGGATTTTAGTTTGTTTTAACTTCCATAAGATTTTAGTTTGTTTGAACTTCCATAGGATTTTGGTCTATCTGTTGAGTGTTAACTTCTACAAGTTCTAAAGGCAGAATCTGTAAAGGGCTAGGTAACCTCTGGATCTCATCTTTTCTAAAAGGTGACATATCTAGTAAATTCCCCTACAGTCGACCTCTGGAACAGATCTAAATAGAAATTCTTCATTTTAATATCCATAAACCATTACCACTTTAAGGAAGACCATGTAAATGTGTCATTTCTCCCATACATGTGTCATTTCTCAAGGCTTTCTGCCATTAACTTTAAAGCATGTGTCATTTCTCAAAACTTTCTCCCATTAATTCAGGACAAACTTTAAGGCCTAAAAAGTGAACCTAAAGTAGTTGAGCTTGCATAGGATAGGATTCCCCAAACTCAATGATTCCTCCCTTTAATTCAAGGAAAAATTTAAGGCCTAAAAACTTAACCTAAAGTATTTGAACTTCCATAGGATAGGATCCCCCAAACTCAAGGCTTTCCCCCATTACTTCAAGGAAAACTTGTAGGCCTAAAAAATGAACCTAAAGTGGCTAAACTTGCATAGGATTTTAGTTTTTTTATTGAGTATTAACTTCTACAAGTTCTAAAGGAGTCTATAAAGGGCTAGGTATCCTTTGGATCTCATCCTTTCTTAAGGCATGTCATTTCTAGATGTGATTTTTGCCATAAAAGTTAAGACAAACTTTAAGGAAAATCATGCACGAACCATATATATGTGTCAAAAATCTCCCTTAAACTCTAGGAAATGCAATCTTTAATGCATCTAGTTTCTAGATGTGAATTCCACCATAAAATGTAAGTCAAACTTTAAGATAAAACATGCACATGTAATTTATCTCATGCACGTGTGTTATTTCTCCCATTCATTTGCAATAAATGTTAATTTAATATATTTTATTGAATTTTTTTTTTCAGGGATAAGAAAAAGGCCCACTAAATATGGTTGAAAATTAGAAATTATGAATAGATGCTTCTTTCTATCCCAATCCAGGGAAAGCAATGATTAGATATGTGCTTTTCAATATTGCACCTAGAAAGGTCCTTCAAAGGAAAATGAATATATCGGGAGGAACAACAAACAATGAGGCATATTATATTGCATTGATATAAATCTTGGGAACAACTAGGGAGTATGGGTCAGATGGAATTGTAGTTTTCACCAATTCCAAACTTGTGTGCAACCAGATGAAACACGTGTAGCAAGTTAAGATGGAGAGGCTAAAACAACTACATGGAAAATAAAACAATATTGTTAGCCAGTTTCAATTTTCTAGTATAAGACATTGTACAAATGTTAACAAGATGTCTGTTGATTTATTGCGTGGGGAATGCCAACAAAGGATTCATCTATCAAAGATGAATTAATAGATGAATTAGAATTATATGGGGAAATGCCAATGCAGGATTCATCTCTCAAAGATGAATTAGTTTTGAGACACTCTTTTTCAAAAATTCAAGATTCATCTCTCAAAGATGAATTAGCGTTGAGACTCTCTCCTTCAAAATTTATTGATGGATATTGTAACATATCTTGGATATGTGTGTGTTTTGTATTTGATATAAATGTGTCTTTTTTAATGAACATGCATTTTTTAAAATTATATACCAAGTGTGCTCCCACCATGTAAAGCGCAACTTGGTGAACTTCACATTTGCAAAAAGTGGTGAACTTCACATTTTTATAAAATTAAAATGTGAGGACTTCAACAATTTTTTGTCTAAATGGAGTTTCACGCTTCTTTTTAAATGAACATGTGTTTTTTTCAATTTTATACCAAGTGTTCTCCCACCATGTTTTGAATTACATACCAAGAGTGCTCCCATCATGTAAAGCACAATTTGGTGAACTTAACATTTTGATAAAAAATTTCCTTAAATTGAGTTTCACACATCAATTAGTGCTTTGAAAGTTGTGTTTTACATAATTTTTGTAAACTAAATTACATTAATTTTTTGAAATTTATTTTGAATTTATTTTAAATAGTAATTTAAAAAAATAATTGTAAATGTTCACTGTAGATATATTTACATATATATATCATGGAGGATGAATGAAGAAGCTCAACAAAATCCCATATGTCTACGAGAGAGAGGGATTAGGGATCAAGGTATGTTCATGGTATTTAAATATAATCTTAAATCTCCATACATATACATATATGTGTGTACATATGGAATTGATTTTTTATCAATTTTGTGAGTTAAATTAGTTTTTAATAAGTTTCATTTCTTTTTTAGGAGGTAGGAGGACAAGGGTGTATACCCCATCAATGGAGCATGCCCATAGTTCACGCAATTTAATCAATAAATATGTGTATGTATTTATACATGTATGAATGTATTTTTGAACTGATTATAAATTCATTTTTTTTTATGAAGCTTCCCTCTCGTCTCGTGAGGTTGGTGGTGGTACACATTTCCTTGGAGGACCATCAACAAGTGTTGGCACATTGCATGAAGGTGGTGATATGTGTTCCCCCAGAGACCAATCAACGAATGGTCATGTTGGTTCTCAACCAATCCGTGGTCGTTCTGGTTCTCAATAGAGTCGTTCTGGTTCTCAACAATCTCAGGGTGGGCAAGATGTTAGCCAACGATATTGAGGTGGCCATCAATTTGAATATTATTTTCATTCATTTTGTACAAATTTGTTTACATGTGTTATTTAATATAAAAAAAATTATATATTGATGCAGAGGCTCAAAATTTTGCTCCAAATTTTTCTCGAAAAATATGTAGGTCAAAACACGTCATTCAAGAAGAAGGTTGTACACCAACCACAACTTATCCGTCTGACATTTCCGATATACCCTGGGAATCAAACATGTGACAATGCACCTTACAAAGGTGTCAACATATTCATACAAATTTGAAGAGAGATCTCGTGGCTTTGACTCTCCCTGCTAAGAGTCGATAAAGCTTGGAAATAGTTACTCACTCTTTAAGCGATCTAGTAGATGTCTACCTAAAGCTTGGGCCAAACACTGATACTTTTTGTAGAAGTGATGAGAAAAAGAAAAGAAACAGTGCTGGGTCCCGATAGATGGGAGGTTGTTAAACAAAGAGTTACGACAGAAATGGCCAAGTATATGTTTAATTTCAAAGAAGGGTCGAAAATAAAGATGTTGATGGTGCAATATTTCAAGCACAATAATATAGCTCTCTATTTGTATGATAGAAACCTTGCGGCCTATGAAAGACTTCCATGGAACGACAAGGTTGCGCTTTATTTTGTAAAATCATTTTATGCAGAATTATTTTTGCAAATGAAACCCAATTACAATGACCTTCCCTTTGAATTTTTTGGTCCTGGAAAAGGTCGTTTGTGTGACCGTATGGGCACTAGGCATGATGTTGATTTGCCTGGCCCTGAGCCACCATTGGTTAGTTGACCTCTTTGTGTCGAAAATTTGCGGTCAAAGATGGATGCCACTTCTCAAATTAGTCGAGAAGAAACGGATTCCATCATTTACAATGTTCATAGTGGATTGGCTGGAGTCAATGTTTGTCTGAATCAATAAAGAGCACGTGAGAATGAACGCACTAATTTTGTGAATTATAAATATGAAGAGATTGACAACATGAGTGTTGAATATCTCAGAACATATGCAAAGAATTGTCGCAATGGTTGGGAGAACCTAATTGTTCATGAGCAAGAGGTCATGTGAACGATATGTGTAAATGGTTAGGGTGATTATTTTAACACATATACAATTTGTAATAAATACATATATAAATACATTTATTTGTATATATTAATATAACAAAAGAGTATCGTTATATGTTAACACCATTTTCAGTTGTCACACTTGATGAATGAAGAAAATGTTAATATCATGGTCGGAGCCTCCGATTCAAGCAATCAATATGGGTCTAACCATCAATCACACAATCAAGATAGTTCTCACCATCAAGATATGTTGGAAAATGTTAGTGTTTTTAAAGTAAACATGATGATGTACAATTACTTTTTATCTATTATTATATATATCAAAACATTATGAGATATTTTTAAAATAAATAATTGTGCACACATGTACATGTATATATATAATAAAAAAATTTAACAGAATCTGATTCCGTTTGATGATTTTGGGATGACGGTATCGTCTTCTTCCTTGGGATATGTGCTAAATCCACCATCACAAGTATGAAAATTTTTTCACTTTTAAATAGGTTTTTAAGTTATATATTCCACCTCAAAAAATTCCATTAAAAAATGAGATATCTAGATCTTGAGTTATTTTAAATTTTTTGAATTTTAGGTTTTTTGGAGATTTTCTTTCTGAGCCACTCTTAGCAGATGTGCCAAATCCCCCAACACAAGTATTCATTTTTTCACTTATATATATATATATATATATATATATATATGTGTGTGTGTGTGTGTGTGTGTGTGTGTGTGTGTCTGTGTGTTTTTAAGTTATAAGTTATAAGTTATAAATTGAAGTTCAAAAGTTTTGTTATAAATTGATATCTAGAGATCTTGATTTATTTTAAATTTTTTGAACTTTCAATTTTTGGAGATTTTCTTTTGGAGCCTCTCTTAGGAGATGTGCCAAATCCACCAGCACAATTACTCATTTTTTCACTTAAATATATGTTTTAAAGTTATACGTTATAAATTGAAATTCAAAAGTTCTATTATAAATTTAGATCTAGATCTTGAGTTATTTTATACTTTTAAATTTTTTGAATGTTAGGTTCCTAGAGAGGATTTATTTTCTCCACGAACTCTAACGATGGAGTGTATATTGGAGATAGGAACATCCACACCATTTCAACCATTTGAACAAGTTGTCTAATTTTTTTTTTAATATTATTGAAAATAAATTTATATATGCATTTTCATTTGAAAATTATATATATATATATATATATATATATATATATATATATATATATATATATATATATATATATATATATATATATATATATATAATACACTTTTACATGTATATTTTACAGTTTAATGTTGAAGATATTCCAGTGGGGAAGTTTTTGTAGACTAACAACAAATGGAGAGGTAACCTCATGAGGTATTGCATGATTTTCTTTTAAATTTTCTTTTTTTACATGAAGCTCTATATATTCTGATTCAATTTTAAAACATTAAATTTTAATGTTTGTACACATTATGTAAAGGTTCCCCATGCTTCAAATTCACAGGATATCTAGAGGATCGTGACTTTGCTGCGAGAGACACTACATCCATCTGTATTTGATGGATGATGTACATGCACATGCAACATTATATTTTCAATATATTTAACTTCATAAATTTACTTTTTTATATATAGTCTTATCTAGATGCACTCATATATAACTTGATACTTGATACTTGTGAGATACAAATTTTGGACATATTTTATGTGAACTACATTTGGTACATGTGAATGTGATATAATGTTTTGTTTTTAAAATTCAAGTTGCCATTTTCCAAACAAAAAAAAGTTCACATGAATATATGTACATGTAGAAATGATTTAAGTACATTTTTGAATATATATATATATATATATATATATATATATATATATATATATATATATATAAACAATCATAACATTCTAGGTAGATTGTTAGATGTGTCAAACAAACATAAAATTTTAAAATTTCATTTTATAATGTATATATATCTAATATGTGCAACATTTTTCATCAATGCATGTATTGAAATGCTACTTTCAGTTATATTTTATGTGAACTGCATTTGGTACATGTGACTGTGATATAATGTTTTGTTTTTTAAATTCAAGTTGTTGTTTTTGAAACAAAAAAAATTCACATGTATATATGTACATGTAGAAATTATTTAAGTATAAATGATTTAATTACATGTTTGAATATATATATATATATATATATATATATATATATATATATATATATATATATAAACAATAATAAATTTATAGGTCTTGTTAGATGTGTCAAACAATCATAAAATTTCAAAATTTCATTCTATAATGTATATATATCTATTACGTGCAACATTTTTCATCATTGCATGTATCGAAAAGCTACTTTCAATTATATTTTATGTGAACTACATTTGGTACATGTGAATGTGATATAATGTTTTGTTTTTAAAATTCAAGTTGTCGTTTTCCAAACAAAGAAAAGTTCACATGAATATATGTACATGTAGAAATGATTTAAGTACGTGTTTGAATATATATAAGCAATCATAACATTCTAGGTAGATTTTTAGATGTGTCAAACAATCATAAAATTTTAAAATTGCATTCTATAATGTATATATATCCAGTACATGCAACATTTTTCATCAATGCATGTATATAAAAGCTACTTTCAGTTATATTTTATGTGAACTACATTTGGTACATGTGAATGTGATATAATGTTTTGTTTTTAAAATTCAAGTTGTCTTTTTTTCCAAACAAAAAAAAGTTCAGATGAATATATGTACATGTAGAAATGATTTAAGTACATGTTTGAATATATATATATATATATATATATATATATATATATATATATATATATATATATATATATATATATATATATATATATATATAGATAAACAATCATAAGATTCTAGGTCTTGTTAGATGTGTCAAACAATAATAAAATTTTAAAATTGCATTCTATAATGTATATATCGAGTACGTGAAACATTTTTCATCAATGCATGTATATAAAAACTACTTTCGGTTAATTTCATTCTAGAACATATATATCCAGTACGTGCAACATTTTTCATCAATGCACATAGAAAATCTACTTTAAGTTAGTTTCGTTTTATAACATATATATTATCCAGTACTTGCGACATTTTTCATCAATGCAAATAGAAAAGTTGTACTTTCAGTTAATTGCATTTTAGAACATATATATCCAATACATGCAACATTTTTCATCAATGCACATAGAAAAGCTACTTTCAATTAATTGCATTCTAGAACATATGTATTGATTCAAGTACATGAAATTTTTTTCATCAACGCACATAGAAAAACTACTTTCAGTTAATTGCACCCTAGAACATATATATATCCAATACGTGCAACATTTTTCATCAATGCACATATAAAAGCTACTTTTAGTTAATTGAATTCTAGAACATATATATCTAGTACGTGCAACATTTTTCATCAATGGACATAGAAAAGCTACTTTCAGTTAATTGCATTCTAGAACATATATATCTAGTACGTGCAACATTTTTGATCAATGCACATACAAAATCTACTTTCAGTGAATTGCATTATAGAACTTATATATCCAATACATGCAACATTTTTCATCAATGCACATAGAAAAGCTACTTTCAGTTGATACTAGTGTGCATGTACCAAAACAATGTACATGTGCAAACACTTGCATAGATAACATAACAAGGCAATTCAATTTTTAGTTGAGTTCTCAAAGTTCTAAAACATGAATCCGAAGAGAAGAAATTTTTAGGTAGTTCAATAAAAAAATTTCCAATGGAATGCCATCTTCAAAGATTCGTTCATGATCGGATTTTGACATTTTCTATTTCTTAATTTTCATTTTTTTTCTTTGATTGAACCTCTATCAACTCTATGCATGTTTCACACACCAAGTGACTATATTGACAACTTAAGACATCAGGTTCATAATCTTCAAAGTGAACAAAATCCCCACTTTGATTATTTTTTCTGAAAAAATAACCTTTCAGTATAATAGACTCTCTATCATATTGAGACCTGTGATCATTATAGTTTCTAATAATTTCATCTTTATTTTAGTGCAACACATCAAATAATGCTTCACATTTTCATTGTTGATATTAGGTGAAATTACATCAAAAACATCTCCTGCATAGTAAAACAAACTTATCTGTATTTAAATTTAGATCATAATTAAAATGAAAAATTAACTTTAAAATAATTTTAATATCTACTTCTAGATCTCTATCATTTGAAAGAAATTTAAATGTTACCTTCTCTAACAAGATTAGAAACTCAATCACCATAAGATGATATTGTAGTCTCCTCTGATTTCATTTCTTCAAACATTACAATGGGCATTTTCCCCTTTTTATTTAGCTTTCTATGTTTCCAATCTTTTACATACATTTTTTTTCACAAACATCATTGGATTATGTGTTGTCTATAAAAACATGACAAAAACAAGAATATTTTCTTTTATCCAATGCAAACACATTTGTGGACAACTTTTCTTTGATTGAATGCAATTTTGGAGTCCCTGTTATTGTTTCAACGTCATTTCCAATCGATCTATCTACATCTTCGACCCCAATATGCCAAAAAAAAACTATATGGAAAATTCAAAGAAGAATGTAAATATGATATCAAAATACCATCAAAGATTATCATTGTGATAAATGTACACTGTTTAAAATTGGATATCCAATACAAATTAAATTGAATGTACCTTCACACTTCCCTTGATCGGTTACTCTCATGGCTTAGTGTAGCGATGCACCATTAAAAAACTTATTTAGCATCCACATGTTAGTTTGCAGAGGGGTCCATTTGATATCTTCGAAGTGCTTGTTTTATGCATGTCCCTACACCATCCTATTCTCCTTTTCCATGACCAGTCTCAAAGAAATTCCAACAATGTTTAATGCATATTTTCATATGAAGACAACAACCAAAAGAATAATCATGAAGATTTGAATTGACCTACACATCCATTATACCATATCCAATGTTCATTTAATTTTCTTCCACGACTTTTCAAGGAGTCATAAATCTTTCCAAAATAGTGTTCTACAAAATATGTATCATGTGTATGATCGTCACTAATATAAAAGTGATATTCATTAATAACATTCCTATTTTCACTGGTGCTTACTATATGATAACCATTTTGTTCATCATGTCTATATAAAATATGGATGATCATGGAGACTTGGTCAAAATGATGGTATTCACTCTAAATTTCTTTTTGTGAAACAAATGTGTAGTCTTCTGAAAAATCAATTACTGAAAAAATGGTCCCTGGTGGAAAAAAATCATGGGATTTTTTCAATTGCAAGTATTTCCATCAAGATCTATGGGAATTCTTGGTGTATTTATAAATTTGTTCCTCAAACTTTCTCAAAACATCTATCACAAAAAATTCTTATTCTTGTAATTCAATTCTTTTAACACTATTTGAACCTTGAATCAATGTATGGATATATTCATATATCTTTCATTTCATTTTCATGTTGGACAATGATTTATCATCTATATCAGTACGATATTTGTTTTGAAATTTAGTAAAATTTCCACAATCATCGCATTTTTTAGCATCAACACATTTCTTTTCATAAAATAATTCATCACTTTGTCTTCCACATAGAATTTGAGATATGAAATCATAGATAGTGGAAGGAGGAGGTGAATCTTTCCAAAATGTTCTACCAAAATTAATGAATGTGTCATAATATAGTTGAAATTCAACATGATAACAACAACAACAAGTGTCGCATATGATGATAGGTTTTACATACCATGGTTTTTGTTGCACAAAAGCACTGATTGAGACATCAATTTCACGATTCTCTTCTTTTAACTTGTTGAAAAACTCTATCTGAATGGTGTTCAAGAAATGTTTTGGATGTGTTTTGTACTGATTTTTGTTATTTTTCTTCGCATCACATCCCTTGCATTTGGTGAAACACGTGAATTTTTCTTCCAATATTCACATATTGTTTTTTTAACATTTTATCCAAGTCTATATTTGTATGGTTGCCTACAAATAACTCTCCAACAAGCGAGTTCATCATTTACATCTATTTGCAACCGAAATTTCTGATGTTTGTGAAAATTTTTTCGTGAGGTTCCTAATGCTCGTGCCATAGATTTTACCAAGAGATTCTCTTTAGTACTTGATGAAACCACTTCCATATGTATTGCTCTATGTACAACTGAAACATTTTCTATTTAGATCTC
Organism: Pinus albicaulis; assembly: GCA_034641835.2. NCBI lineage: Eukaryota > Viridiplantae > Streptophyta > Pinopsida > Pinales > Pinaceae > Pinus > Pinus albicaulis. The sequence goes on from CM076574.1 coordinate 604,697,718, forward strand.
CTAATTGAATTTATAGCACTATTTATATTTTGTATCACATTTTCCTTCATTTTTTTATCTTTTGTTGATTTTCGAATACCCAATAAGGTTGTAGCTTCTTTTAATTTCCTTAATGATAGGAGACCTTTCAACAATTGGGCTTGAATTTCCACATTTTCCTTTACGAAATACGTATCAAAAATCATAATAACATGATATTGTATAACATAGTAATATTTTTTATCTCCATATGTGTAATTGTCAACATTTTCTAACTCTTATCATCGACATTGATTTCATTTGTTCATATTCGAATTGATAGTACATAATAAGTTTACATATTCAATAAATCACTAAATTAACAAATATGTATAATTTCAATAATACGTGCATGTATTCAACACACACACACACACACACACACACACACACACATATAGAGAGAGAGAGAGAGATAGAGATACTTTGTGATTGAATTTCTTCATTTGAATTTCTTTTAACATTTTCACCATGTTCAATCATTGGCTCAATATCGTTTTCACTTTCTCTTTCGAAATTTTGTATCTCATCATCAGTATTTTGAGGAATATCTCTCTTTGTTTACATTGAAAAATATTTTTCAAATTAGTTCATCAAATAAAAATTAAGCTTCATATTTTACACTAGGAAAATTTAAGATATCAAATTCATAATATTTACATTTACATATCTTCTTCAACTTCTAGTTGAGGTTGATTCTCCCTTTCAATATTTGAGAGTGCTTCTCTCTTTCTTTTGCAATATTCTCTCCCTAGTTCTCTACATTCCTCAAGGTCTCTTGTTCAATAATATTTTCTCATGCAATTCCTTCGATTTCCCATGATAATAGAGTATGAAGTTCAAAAATTTTCCTTCAAAAATTTAGACAAAAACTTAATTCAAAAGAACATCACAAAAGATTTAATTTAAAAAAAAAACTCATTTTAAAAATTTTGCAAAAAATACATCTTCAATCCAAAACACTTTCTTTAAAAAATCCGAGAAAAAATGTCTTATAAAAATGAAATGAAGCTCAAAATATTTCCTTCCAAGTCCTGCAAGAAAAAAATCATTTAAAAAGTTAGATAAAAACTCATTATAAAATATTTACTTCAACCCAAAACACGTAATCTAAAAAAATGTCACTTCAAAAAATACCTCCAAAAAATGTCCATTGAAAACTAACTCCAGCTTCTTAAAAAATGCCACTTAAAAAAATACCTCCAAAAATCCTTTAAAAAAATATCACTTTAAAAAATAACTCAAAAAAATGTCCTTTGAATATTAAGCCTAAAAAGAGTCCTTTTGAAATTAAGTCCAAAGAATGTATTTTGGAAATTAAGCCCAAAACCCTCTAAAAACAAAATACATCTAAAAAATGCCCTTTGAAAATTAAGCCCAAAACCTCTAAAAACAATGAAAATTAAGTCCAAAAGTTCTAAGAACAAAATACCTTTAAGAAAAAAACTATGAAAATTAAGCCCAAAACTTCTAAAAACAAAATACTTGAAAAAAAACAATGAAAATTACGCCAAAAACTTCTAAAAACAAAATACCTTTAAAAAAAACAAGGAAAATTAAATGTAAAACCTCTAAAACCAAAATACCTTAAAAAAAAATGAAGCCCAAATTTTTTTTTAAACAAATGTATCACATACCTCCAAGAAATTTCCTTTGAATGTTATGCCAAAAAGAGTCCTTAAACCCAAAAAAGTCCTTTTCAAAATCAGACCTTTGCAAAATTAGACTAAATGAAGAAATGTGCGAAATTATGCGAAAATAATGAATGCATTTATGAAAATTTCTATTGCCACGAAATGTTTTTTTGGAGGGGCTCTGTTGAATTTTTCGGCTAACGTAAAGTCAATTAAAAGCTCAGCCAAACTTTTGTAAGAAATTTGGCCAAACGTTTGTAAGAAATTCATCCGAACTTTTGTGTCGTTAGACTTGATGGGCCGCCAGGGCAAATAATAATTCAATCGAACTTTTTTTAAAAGTTCGGCCGAACTAACACATCTACAATTATGCAGAGCCGAGCTCTAAACAAATTTCTTCAACTTTGAACTGATTAAAATCCATGAAACTTTGTGAATTAACTTCCGAAACCAAGACAAGCATTTGCATAATTCAATCTACTTTCAGGAAATATAACTTTTATGGAATTTTATAAATATTTACTAATTTTAATTAATTTTGTAATAAAATGGGTGCAAACAATTTCTGAAGGTCATTATGATTCAGTGGAATTAATATCCTGCATATTCCAAAATACATTGTAAAAAAATTGAAAAAATTATGGTGCATTACATTTGTTCGTCTGTAATGGGTAGTTTTTATATTTTTAGTTTATAACTTATATGTTGAGAAAATTTGTGCATCCCGAGACATATTCAAAATATGCAGTTTTTTCATATTGGATAAGTTCAAAAAATTATAGCAATTATGATATGCATCAGTTGATTTCTAACTATAACGAAACCGAAGTAGACTCTGTCTAGATTGTTGTAATACATTTTGTTTCTCAAAAACACAAAGTTTTCAAAGAATACACTAGTGTGTATTAACATAATTCTTTATGAATCATCTTATTGTTAAAAAGCACACACTCAAAGAAATGGTACGCTGACATATTAAATGTGTATAAAAAAATTCCAAAAAATAAATAATAGAAAGCTAATAAAATTTTTGAAAACTTTTATTTTTATTGCAAAATGAAATTATAAACAGAAAAATTCTTTTGGCTTACAGAAAGTTGAAGAATAGAAAAAAATGATTTTTTTTTCTCAAAAAAGGGCAAAAAGTATAACCCAACTTCACATTTTCACCTATGTTTCAAGTTGAAGGAGAGTCAGTTTTAGAACTGAAGAAGACTGGAAGTTGCTACCACATAAGACATAATGATGAGGAAGATGTAAAGCATGAAGACGTCGTGCTTGAAGAAACTAAATTGACTATCAAATCAGTCAAGGAAGTGAAGGACAATCACTGAGGGTTGCCAAGGAAGAGGTTCGAGGAAAATACGCTGGAAATGATGAACAACATAGTGATTTATTTGAGAAGAATCAAGTACAAAGGGAATTGGAGGACAATTTTTTTTTTAAAGTAAATTTATAGATATTGAACAGAGGTTTTTTGCAGATGAGATAGAAGTTCAAAAGAAACAAGAGGGTAAGGATGTAAGGGCAGTAGTAAGAATCCAACAACTTCAAAGTGAAAGTAACAAACAACAGTTTGAAGATGAGTGGACAGAGTGCAACAAAAATGGGCAGAGAGATTATGAGTCAGAAGATAAATTGGACATAGAGATTGAAAGAATAAGAATATTAATGATGAAGGTGTCTCAGAAGAAGACAACAGCAAGAAAACAAAGCAGCAGCAGCAGCTAGAGAAAAAAAACAATAGACTGTGAGATAATAGCGAGTGGGAAAATGCAGCTTAAATTATGGAGACCTGGAGAACAACAACAAAGTAATAGAAAGGAAGAGAGGCAGCCAAAGAAAAATTACAAAATAAAGTTTGGGATCCAGGGGGAATTCCATCAACTTTGAAGACACATGATCTAGAGATCATGATTATTTTCTACCTTGGGAGTCTGATGCAAGAGCATCATGGTTCCAAAAATTTGTACATTTAGTAGAAACTAGGAGGTCTTGTGGTTTTTAAAAACAGTTGGTTTTCCTATGTATTTAACTAATATTTTGAGTGATTTATGTGAGAGATTTAGAATAGGATTTAATTAATTATTGAGAAAAATATTTCGAAATGTTCTAGAATGTAACAGAACATGAGTGATTGATGAGTGATCGGTGTGGATTGAGATATTCTGAAATATTGTAAATCTTAGATTAGAAAGTAGTTCATGATTTAATGGATTTGAGAGGATCCTTAGAATTTAGTTGAATGTTGAGATCTTCAAGGGATAAAGAAGAGATTTTAGGAACTAATTAAGGACTTAGAGGATTTTTAGGATTTTGTTGAGTAACCTATGGATCTGAACCATAATTGGTTACATAACCTTTTTTATATAATTGTAAAGCCTCAAAGGAACAAACAGTGAAAAAAAGAGATAGAGATTCTTAGAGAGGGAGTTTAATTGTAACCTACGGGCATATAGAGAGAGAGGAAGAGAAAAAGGCCATGTAAAGGAAGATCAGACCAAAGCTAGATTGTAAAAAGAGCTTTTATTTGTATTTATACATTTATTTAATGAATGAAGAAATTGAATTCATTGTGACTATGTGTGTCATCTCTTTTACGTGCTGAGTGATATGTAACTATGAATTTATGGTTTCTATGTTATAAACCATGATGAATGAGTTCAAGTTGAATGTATAAGTCTTCCTGAGTAGGACTTAAGCAGTTGGGTAGAATCTGTGTGATTCCAATCAGGGTCTAGCAAATGTGTGTACAGGTCAAATAAAGGACAAATTTTGAATTCTGGAAGATGAGGAGAAATACAAAGAGTGCTATGTATTCGAGATAGATACAACAATAAAGGCAACTTGAATAAGAATATGAGAAATAACGTTAAAGCAGACATAATAAACCAGGAGGGATCAATGCTTTAAAATATTGAAGAAAGCTCTAGAGAAGTAGTGTAATAGAGTTGCAGGGCAGTGTCAATAGAAAGAACAAAAGCTGACTAAGACCGAAGCATGAAGAAGAATTCAAAAGGCGAATTCGGCGACAAAGATTAAATCATAGTATCAAGGGTTTAGTAATTGACGGTAGAGATCAAAGCAAGCCAAAGATACAAAGAACTACCACATGTCAGCACTGCGCAACATCGTGCATCTACAATTTTAAAGTTTATTGTTAAAGACTTCGCAAGGTAACCAATCTAACTTCTGACGCGATGTGGTAAGGATGGAAAGATGCGATGCGATGAGTGGAGGCCACATGTCAGCCTTGCGCATTAGTGCACATCACACGTTTTAAAGTTTAACTTTAAGAATTCACATGGTAAAGAGTTATGGTTGCGATGTGATGTGGACGGGAGATAGCATGTGAGCAGTTACAACATAATCGTCAAATCGCATCAAGATCTACGGTGGAAATTAAAGTGCGAATTCGCATCGACGGAATGGTAAGTTTATTGTAAATGTTGTTTATTAAGGATTGCGAAGTGTGAAGCATTATGATTGGTCGAAGGATGGTGGAACTCAGAAACCCTGTTCCACACATATGAAATGAGATTTGGGTTTATGTGGTATGTTATAAAGTTAAGCGATCTTGATTGCATAAAGTATGTATATTATATTTGTTGTGTGTATAAAGGAATTATGTGGGACCTAGAACTATGATCAGCGGGTTTGGTTAAAGTGGAAGTCGTTCATGTGATAAAGTAAGGTGAAGGAGTGGAAATGTTTAAAGGTAAAATTTTATAGGAAAAAGTTAAAACCCGAGAGCCACTTATGGATAAGCTTCCATGTACAATTGATTTAAAAGGTGAATGATGTGGTTAGATTGGGGGTTAATTCTGCTAACCTTGCATTTGTGTATTTTTTCTATTAATGGTGACCTGATGGTTGCATAATCCCCGCATTAATATGAGTGCTCCCCTAACCATCTTGCAAGTATCTTTCTTGAACACTATTTTTACATCTGCATCATCCATCTTACTTACAAAAATCAGATTTCTGGCCAATGCAGCAATATGCAAAACACTAGGAAGTGTTCTAATCCTTCCACCTTGCAGCTTCAACTTGACTTTTCCATGTCCGATGATTCTGACCTTCCTATCATTCCCTAAGAAGACGTCACCACCATCATACTTCTCATACTCTCAAAACCACTCCCTATGGTGAGTGAAGTGAAAGGATGCACCTCAGTTAATCAACCATGTCTCATTATCTACATGTGTATTTGAAGAAGAAGCCAAATACACATCTCCATCTTCATCTGAGGTGGTTTTTTCCTCTGCAGAAGGAGCATCATCAGATCCCTTACCTTTCTCGGGAGCTTTAAATTTGTATTCCTTTTTGTAGTGCCCTTCCTTTCCACGTTTCTAGCACACCTTTACAAACTTTCCTAGAGATTTAGACCTCCCTCTAGATTTAGATCTCCCACTCGAAACCTTATTCTTGTTTCTGTTATGGGTGCTTCCTCATACAGATAAGGCATCTCCATTTTGGCCCTCCATATTTCTCTATCTCATTTCCTCCGAGAGCAAGGCTGAGACAATGTCATCAAAATTCAAGGTATTTCAATTGCTACCTATTGAAATAACCAGATTGTCTCACAATTCTAGTAGAGAACACAACAAACTAATGCACTTATCTTCATCTGAGATTTTAAAATCAACATATGACAGTTAGCTTACCACAGTATTGAAGGTGTTTAGATGCTCTGTCACAGAGTCTCCATCCTTCATCCTTAGGTTACATAGCTTTTTCTGCAGGAACAATTTATTCACCAGAGACTTAGATTGGTACAAAGTCCCAAGTTTGTCTCACAAATTCTTCACCGTAGCTTCCCCAGATACATTAAATAATACCAAATATAGGACACACAACCGTATTGTGCTCTTCGCCTTTCAATCCAACTTCTTCTAGTCTTCATCTTAGATCTGACATTTTCGTTAGTTTCGTACATAGATCTATCGTGATCCATTGATCTTTATCCACTAGCAAATCCTCCTTCTTGAGCTTCCACAACTCAAAACTCTAACCATTAAATTTCTTGACTCTATCTTTCCACTACTCGCCATCTTCTTTCACCGCAAGAATCAATCCCATATATGTCCTACTAAACAGGGTCTACCACACGCCCGAGAAAAAACCCCTGAGCAACAAAGGCATCCCCTTGAAGACGAAACAACTCTGATACCAAATGTAGGTTTTAACCCTGTACAGAAATTATCTACAAAAGAATCTTAAAAACAGAAAATAAACAATACCGAGAGAGTAAAACATAAAACAAATATACATAGAGATTTTCCCCTGGATCTCAAATTGGGACAACCACCTTGATTTTTCATTATATTCCTTTTAGTGTTACAACACATATATATACATGTTGAAGCATACATAAACCCCAATCTGTTACTGGATTAGAACATAACCGTAGTTCCCTTCAACAGATCTACAAAATATGAGGGGCCGAAAACCATCATGCCCCAAAACCATGCGCGAGTCTGCCCCCCCTGTGACCCTCATGTTGCGCGTGCGATTAATCGTGGAAAGAATATAACACATACTCAATATTGAGGAAAGAATTGATAGTTCAGGGGCAAGAACTTACACAATATTTTGCAAGAGCACAAGCTGATATGTAGCAGGTGGGTGCAATGAGGGTAGAGATAGAAAGCCTGCATCGAGAACTACAATGAGCAAGGTAGTAAAGTTCTTGTATTATAATTAATGCTATGAAAATGTTCATATATAATATCATGCATCTACTTATATGCGTGGCCATACCTATTTTCTGTTGCTCACATTTGAATTGCCAAATTATTTTGAAAATAATTTTTTTGGTTTTGTTTTGTAATTCTAATCTGCAAAACACTCCTAAGATGATAAATTCGTTTGTTTATTTCTTCATTCTATTGTTGAATGTATAACTATAGAACTTTCATTAAAAATGAGAAGGCACGTGTTGACCAACTAGAACAGAGTAAGGCAATGGATAAAAACTTGATGTCAATGGTTTGTGAAGTCGAGAAACTTTGGGCCGAGGTTTCAAATGTTGACAAGAGGGTGTGTGTTGTAGAAAACATTGGTAAACTGGTATATTGATTTAAGTTTAGTTGGTTATTTTTTTCCAAGTATTTAATACAAACTGAAGTCCTTGATATATCATTGTCCTATTTTTTATAAATAATTCTTTAATTTTAAGCTCCATGCAGCAAAGTCAAGATTTTAGAGTTAGCTAATTTGTGGCCTTTCATCAGGTGGAGCATATGTTGGGAACTATGGTAGTGCATAAATGGGCTACTCGAGTGGTGCTTATGGTGATGGTTATGGCATGCACCTGGTGTGTTTTGATTTCTCATTTCGAAACATAATGCTATAAATTTGTCCTTAAATTGAATTAGTATAAATATGAATAAATATATATATTTTTGATATTAAGTTTTTATATTTTATATTTTGAAATTTTGCAGGTTCAAGGGGGTACAAAAAGTGATGGTCAGTATGGGGTTGGTGCGATTCCGTGGGGAGAATATGATATGCAGAATTCCCATGTACATAGATAAATGGCAGTGCATAGTATGGAATTGAAATGCACTACCATTGATGCATCAATACCTAACTATATTTTGTGGTTGAATCTCCCAGGATTTCAAGAATCAAATAAGCTAACGTAGATTATAGTGTGCAAGTGGAAAGGACTTTTTCATTTGTACTGAGTTGTGGTTAGTAGTGGTTTAGTTATAATTATTTTTATTTTTGGTTCATCCGCTTGAAACATGCAGCTACCTAAGCATAAAAATAAATTCTTGTTAGCAAGTGAAAGCCTGAGGAGTTATTTTTTTGATTATGTAAGGACTTTTCTGAAAACTGTTTTCTAGATTTAACTTATTCTTCATCTTGAGTTTTGCACATTTTATATTGCATTATGCATGCTGTTGAATATGATACTTTGATGCTTTCCGAAGCTTTTTCCTATTTTGAAATCTGTTTGATATAATATGATTTTTTCTAGAATCAGGTTATTGTATATACATGTACATTTATGCATATATAGGATAGAAGGTGTGTTGGAATTCAAAGACCTGATAGTAGGTAGGAAATATCTAAACATAATATTTGGATTTTTCTTTCAGCATAAAAATTCTAAAGTTATAATGGTGTACTATCAATACAAAACTAGAATGGGTATTAAATAAATTAGTACGGTAGTTAATGTACAGAGGTTTTATTCAAAATGTGATATTGTTTGTAGCTAAGATGTAGAGGCTTGTGGGTTGTTAAATAGTTGGGTTTTGAAATCGTTGGCCTAGTGAAACAGTACGGTATTATTAGGAAGTACAGGGAGCCACTATTGCTGCAGGAGTTGGGAGGGTCTACCCAACAATAGGGTTTTCCAACTTTTAGTTGCATATTATAGCGGTTGGGCTCAAAACTTCTTGTAATTAGCTATACAACTGTCAATAAGGTTGGTGATTATTGGGGAAGGCATAGAAAATTTATAATGACCTTCTTCCAAGGTTAGAATGAGAATTTGTTCTCATTGTAACTTCCTTGGAATGACCTATAAAATACAATTGATTTAATAGGTTCACAATTATTTGGACAAAAACTCTAGATTTGGATCATATACAGGATATTGAAAAACAATTTCTTAGTGAAGGTGCCGTACGAGTTGACCAATTGTTTCAGTCTTAATATAGCCTTAATATACTGTAAGAATTTTTCTGAATTCCAACCCCTATTCTAAGTTCATTTTGTTTTGAAATGACAAAGGAAATTATATTTCATATTTGTAGTCCTTGTGCTAATTGATATTGGAAATGATTTCATTTGTTTTAATAAATCTCTCCCACAAATTTTTTTCCAGAAATATTCGAGTCATAACAAAACTTAAAAAACTTTACAAGATTTATCCCATAAAGGTGTATATATAATGTAAACATTTATTTCTGGATTAAATTTTGTACTTTTTCTGGATATTAGTGGATTTGTGCATTTTATCTAACATGATTGATAATTGCACCAGCCTTTTAGGAAATCCAAGTATATGTGTCAATTGGATTGGATTACTTTGTAGGATATACTCCAAACACTCGAGAGGTGAAATCATAACTAAATTTTAGATTCCATAGATTAGATGTGTTTTGTGATTAAATTTTCTATGAAATTATATTTATAAGAGTATTAATTTGATTTTGAAAATAGACAACTGTTGTCTCAACAACAACTATTGTTTGCATCTCATTGGGTTCAGTTTTATTAGTACGTATGATCATTATATCTCTCCACCATTCAAATCAACCTAAAATGGGTCAACGTATTATTTCTCTGTATAAAATGATATACTTAATACTTATATCAATGCCAATATGTGTCCCTTGTTTAAAAAATTGCTTTGTTGTCCTTACCATTCTCCAAGGCTTGTAATATTTCACATAGGCATGGCCCTCGACATGCATGATGACATAATGTGAATATTAATTATTGTTCTTCCTCTTTATCATTTATGGAATTTTAAAATTCTTTAATATATTATTACAGATGTTTATTTGTTTTTTATGTATTCCTTATTAAATAATAGAAATTTATATTTTATAATAATTTTTTTCTTATTATACTAAAGTCAAAGAATTTATACTTCTTGTAATTTTAGGATGTGTTATATTTATTTTGTTTTTATTTCTTACATGGTAGGTAAAATGATTCTATTCTATAACTATTTCTATGTTATTATCTTAAGAGGATTTGTTTTGTATGCTAAACAAAGAAAATACTTGCATGTAAGAGCATCCTAAACTCAGATTGAATGCCATAAATGTTCTTTGCAATGCTGATCTATCTGAGGGCTAATTTTTATTAGGAAAGGATGTTGCTCTTCATGAAACAACTTGGAGTGTTCACAGCAGCTACCTTGTGGTCTAGGATGGTTGCCTGTAAGAAAGTAGTCCATTCTTGCATTTTTTTTGTTGGAGATAATCGTGGTAGCATAAGGCCAGTTTGAATCTATTCAAACGCTAGAAAAACAAGGGCCCCAACATGAATAATAAGAAAATTACCTCCAGAAATAGAAAAGGAAAAATTCTAACGAAATCACATGGAGGAGAGTAAATATTTCATTTATCCCATGGGCTATGAAGTGAGCAATCTAAGGTTGGTTGAGACAATGTACTCTGACTGCGTCCCTGTGATAAATAATAGCAGACCATTATTTTCTTCCCTTCAGTGAGGTACGGAATCCTTCTCAATAATTGTTTCAAAGAAGGACATACCAAATTTGAAGACCATGATTTTGGGAACTTCTATTTAGCAGACCATTATTTTCTTCTCTTCAGTGAGGTACTCAACTGGGAATCCTTCTCAATAACATTTGAGAAGAAGGACATACCAAATTTGAAGACCATTCTTTTGAGAATTTAAAAGAGAAGGTAAATTTCCACGTGTTTAATAAAAGTCACAGGTCATCCTAACTAATCAAATCACTAAACTATACTAGTAAGACCAACTAACTAGTAAGAAATTGTGCCAGTGATTTATCGATTGAAGGGAATTTGGTGCATTGTGAAGCACGTTCAACGCTTGATGGATTCAACTACTCGTACGTGCTCTACGGAAAACAACCATTTTCTACCAAACACAAACACTACGTGCGACTCTAGGTATGACTCTAAGTACGCTTTGTATGCTTTAGTTAAACATCCACTCATAGCAAAAATTAGTACGCTTCCCATTGGATTCCCTAATGGGAAAGATTTCATGAGATATTTTGAATGGGGGTTAAAATGATTTGTGTCCACCCTCAGTCCAAGATTACTCATCTCCCAAGGCATTTCCAGGAGGAGTGAACGAGGGATACAAGTTCCACCTTGCTGCCAACTTATTTTATCCCACATGCAGAAAGGCTAGAATGATTCAAAGCATTAGTGAATAGATGGGAATTGGACGATGCTCATTCCATATTGTCCAAAAAAAAAACTTGGAAACACCCTAAAACCTCTTCCCAGTTCTATCCCATGAAAATAAGACTAAAAATTGCATGGGTGCAGGGGGGGAGGAGCTTTCAGCATGTCATCAACTTTGTATCCTAAAACAAACGAAAAATATATGGAACAACATATATATACCACATTATTATTGATCTAATCATCCCCCTGTAATTTCTAAGTATAGGAAATCAGCATAGCATAGGAATCATTTTTTAGCTTGTAATAGAAATAAGAAACGATGAGTAAGTGAGAGATACGAGCAACAGTCCAGCTTGATGTTGGGAAGATCTCCTCGCTTAAGCTGGAAAGAAGTAGGCAAGTTCCACAACAAAAGCATGAGTATTTTTTTCCACACCACTAGTAGTATAGGCTAAAGCATAAGTAGCTGACCCACCACCAGTAGAAATCTAGACCAAGACAAAGCTACAGATCCTATCATTATTTGTATCTGATCACCATGGGAAAAACCGAACAGATAGCTTTTAGATGTCTACTGCTTAGTTAGGGTCTTTCACTGCTTTCCCTCTCTTGGTATTTCGTTATTAGTAAACCAATTCGGTTCACTATGACCCTCATGGCACATGTTTGAGGTATTTCCTCATGAAAGGTTTCTTCTTGTGTTCATTCCTTCCTTGGTGGTTCCTGAGTTGGCTGGATTTTTGCTATCTGAAGTAAAGAGTCTGCTCTAGCTAATGTAAGTTTATTTAGATACGATGTAAATGTATGAGCTGTAGGTAAGGGCTTCCCATGCTAAGCTCTCTCTCATGGTAAGACTTAGTAAAGTTCAAAATAATTTCTTATGGTATAGGAAGTGTTATCAAATATATGACATCTTTCATATGATTCTCCATTCATTCTCGAAAAAATAACTGAATGATATGGATTTTACAAATTAAATGGCTAAAAGTCCTACCCAAAGCAACATTAATTTGATGTTCTGCTGTGTAGCTGAGCGCTAGCTTGAAGCTAAGAACATTCCATGTGGTTGAGGTAGGTGCAAATTAGGGTTGAATTTAATGGAATAGGTGTCATAATTTTTCACATAATTTTTTGAAGGGTACTAGGTCATTGGATGATCATCTGTTGTATAAGAAAGAGGTTGCAGGTGGTTCAATTCCTCTGTACCCTAGCATGAATTAATCAATGATGTTGTAGTTTATTTTTAATCAAATAATTTTTATATTGATTTATTTTAATGGTGAGATATTTTTCTAGATTCATTGCTTTATATTATTTCTAAAAAGACAAAAGTGATATTGTATTGTCTTTAAATATGATTTTATTTTGCTGTGTCTCAAGAGAGACAATAGCTAAGATTAAAGACATTGTTTTTTTAAAGACAATATATGTTTAATGCCAACTATTGTCTTTGGAGAGACAAAAATGAAATTGTCTCATAAGAGACAAAAATGTTTGTGTTATATATTTTCTTTATAGAGGCAATTTTTAAGACAATAATTTGAGACACCCACTTAAAGACAATATTTAAGACAATACAAAAGTTTTTTTTGTGTCAAGTTAAGACAATTCTCCCAAAAATTGTCTCAAAAAAATATTGCCTTTGTAGAGACCATTTTTTAAAACAATAATTTGAGACACCCCCTAAAGACAATATTTAAGACAATACAATTTTTTTTTGGTCAAGTTAAGACAATTTGTCCAAAAATTGTCTCAAATATTATCTTAAAACACCCTTTGTATTGTAGTGAAAGCAGAAAAACAACTCTTCAATGAATCTTCACACACCCAGCCATCAAGACTTCACACCATCAGCCCACAGCTTTGGCTCTCAGATCACATGCCCCTACGGTCACCCTTGGTGGCCTCAGCTTACCTGAACTCTAATACAATGAAATAAAATTGAATACTCCACATAAGAGCATAATAACTTACACTCTTTGCACAACAGGCTCTCCACACAGCTCAGGGCTCACATTCTCTGCAAAGTGGACTCGCTCTCCACAACAGCGAACTCCATGTTCAACACAAACACTCGAATACAGACACTCCTTCTCACAACCTTGGTTCTGGTACCATATTAGAATTAGAATTGAAGACTCATCAAAATAGCTTGATGACTATATTACACACTGAAATTTGAAATTTATACATGGATTGAGGGTGAGTGCCTGATTTTCAATAGTGATGTCTACTGACTATATTTATTTCTTAACTAAACGTACCGACTGCCTGCCAACTATTAACTACTGTGCCCACTAACAGTGCATCACCATAGCATTAACGGAGGGCGTGATTATTACACTGACATTTATATCAATCTGATTTATATCACTGTAGTTGTAAGTTTATACCAAAAACCATATCATATAAATAAAAAACCATCTGTTATTAATCAAATTAGATCTGTCCATTCTATCATTAACCAAAATGTATATGAAAAACACAGAATCTGTTTTCTAGACATTCAATGAACGAATACAATGGAGTGCAAAACACAAACCAAAATATGTTTTTGGCAATTTCCTTAACCTATAAAATGAAGAAGTGCATATAATGTAAAATTTTCTCCCTCAGTCACTATGCCCTTATCCAACTTATTTCCGTTCCTTAGGAAAGGAAGACAGGCCACTAGCTGCATCAAAGTAGTGCCCTTTTATTCATCGAGGAATTTGTTGGAATATTAATTCCAATTGCCCGCAGACAACAAAAGGATGGGAGAACTTAAGTCTGATGTGAATTTGGGAAAGGACAGCAATGTCGGTAGCAATCTCTAGTTCTGATCTTCACGCAACCACGTATCCTTATCTGTAGAAACCACCATAAATGAATTCTGCACCAACCACTTCTGAATTAAATTAACGCAGAGCCAGCAACATTTTGGGGGGCATCCAACCTTGGGCAACAAATGGAAAGGCAAGCCACTAGAGGAGGTGACGTCACCTTCCTCTGGACCAATGGAAGAAGTTCTGTGGGAGCAATGAAAAGGGTCCCTGCATTATATCTTTTCCCCACGGAATAAGGAACAAATGTTTTTTTAATGTTTTGATTTAATTTTTTTTTCTGCATTATGTTTTAAAGTTTCAACCTTGGATTAATTTTTATTTACCGCAGTACATTTTGTTTTTAAATTTGGTTATATATTTTGATATATATATATATATATATGTAATGTAATGTGCTGTGTGTAATTGTGAACACTGGGTATTGTATAATTTTCCCGAAGTCCGATAAAAAAGACAGAGAGAAAGAAAATGTTGTGTTTTGTAGCAGCCCAGTACATCTTGTGAATCCAGAACTTAGTTCTGAAGGAAATTTTTGTGTGTAACAGTTTAGCAGTTTTATTAGATAGAATTTACATTTCATCTCTCTGTGTCCGCAATTTTTTTTTTTAATCTCTGTGTTGTGGAAGAAGAATTTTATTTTCCTCTGTGTGTTTAGAATTGTTTAGAAATTTCCAACATGGTATCAGAGCTAGTCTAGGCACTTAGTGAATGAAGCAGAGATTTTTGAAGCGAGTTTCTCCAGCAAGTTGTTGAAGTGAGTTTCTCCAGCGGTGAGAAATCTTCCATTTTTTTACACAGTCAAAAGAGTTTGATTGTTTTTTTTTTTTTAACACGGTAAAAAAAACTCCCGTTTTTGCATAGTTACAATGGCAGCAGCAGGCACCAGTCTAACAAATCCCCAAATTCCACAGTTTAACAAGAAGAACCATGAATATTGGGCAATCATGATGAGAGCCCTATTTGCTTCATAGGACAGATGGGAGCTAGTTGAGAATGGCTACCCAAAACCAGCAGACGCAACAGCGCTGACTGCTTTGACAGCAGAAAAAAGGGACTTGTTAAAAGACAATAGGAAGAAGGACTCCAAATCCCTCTTCTATCTCTTTCAATCAGTGCAAGAGAGTATTTTCCCAAGGATTTCAGCAGCAAAAAAATCTGAGGAGGCATGGGATATTCTCAAAATAGCCTATCAAGGCATGGAGAAGGTGAAGAAAACAAAGCTGCAAATGCTGAGGAGATTTTTTGAAACTCTCTGTATGAAAGAGTCTGAAACTATAGACTCATTTTTCACTCATGTTATTGGGTTGGTTACATAGATAAGGTCTCATGGAGAGATGCTTGAAGAAATAAGAATAGTGGAGAAAATCTTGAGAATTCTACCTTCAAGAGTTGATTCCATAGTAGTGGTAATAGAAGAGACAAAGCATCTCTCACTATTTATAGTGGATGAGCTTAGTGCATCCCTAATGTCTCATGAACACAGACTGAACAGAGGAATAAATTCCTCATTGGAACAAGCTTTCAAGACTCAAATGTCTTTTGGCCGAGGCAGAGGTCAAGGCAGAGCAAACAATAGAGGAAGAGGAAGAAGCCAAAACAGACGAAGAGATAGCCCTGCAAGTTCGAGTGGAAGGGGTAGCAATCAGAACTAGAATGAAGGCTCAAGCCAACAGCAAAATCATGGAAAACGGTATGGTAAATCCTAGGTCCAATGTCATTATTGCAAGAAATATGGGCACTATGCCAATGAATGTAGGAAAAAGTAAAATGACATGAATAATAGACAAAATGCTAATTTTACAAAAGAATAAAAGAGCCAGAAGAATGTGTTTTTAACATGTAATGTAGCACAAGATAGACAAGATTATGTATGGTTCTTAGACTCGGGTTGTAGTAACCACATGACTGGAAACATAGAAATGTTTGCCAATCTAGATGAAAATGTTAAATCTAAAGTAACAACAGGGACTGATAGTAAGGTATCTTTCATGGGAAGAGGAAGAGTAAGTATCTGACAAGAAAATGAGAACAAAAGTTTGTGCTAGATGTATTTTATGTACCTGTCTTGAAATGTAATCTTTTGAGCATTAGACAACTCATAAATAAGCACTACAATGTATTTTTTAAAGATGATGTGTGCAAAATCATGGACATACCTCCAAGAAAGAAAGTCATTGCAGAGGTGCATATGAAAAGCAATAGGATGTTTCCTCTCAAGCTCAGAATAGACTTGAAGGAAAGAATAAATGTAACAGCTGTAACACAAGAGGTCTTTCAAGAGGAAGTGAAAGATGAAAACTGGTTATCGCATTTGAGATTTGGACATCTCAATTTCGGAGGCTTGAACTTGTTGCACAGAAAGGGAGTGGTAAAAGGATTACCACTGATTGAGAAACTGGATCGCCTTTTTGAAGGCTTCATCTTGTGTAAACAGCACATAGAAAGCTTTTGAGTAGGGAAGAGTATAACGGCAAAGACACCCTTAGATATTGTCCACTCATATTTGTGTGGACCAATGCAAATGCCATCTTTAGCTGGAAACAAATATGTTTTGACATTCATAGATGATTACACCAAAAATACATGTGTGTATTTCTTGAAACAGAAGAGTGAAGTGTTTGAACAGCTCTGCCACTTCAAATCTCTTGTTAAGAAGTAGAGTGGGCACTACATAAAAGTGATAAGAACTAACAGAGGTGGAGAATACATATCCAAAAAGTTCCTACGTTTCTGGAGGGAGAATGGCATACACAAGCAGTTTACCACAAGGTACACACCTCAGCAAAATGGTGTTGCAGAAAGGAAGAATAGGACCATCATGGACATGGTCAGAGGTACTATGTTGAAGGCAAAACATTTGCCAAATGAGTATTGGGTTGAAGCTACCATTTGTGCAGTGTATATATTTAATAGATGCCCAACCAAATCTATCATGAATAGAGTTTCAAAATAATAATGGAGTGGAACAATGCATTTTGTCACTCACATGAAATTTTTTGGATGTGTGTCTTATGCACATGTTCCAGATCAATTGAGAAAGAAGCTTGACAGCAAGGGGGAGAATGTATCTTTGTTGGATATAGTGATTATTCCAAGGCATACAAACTCTATAATCCATCCACCAAGAAAGTAATAATAAGCAGAGGTGTTCAGTTTATTGAAGAAGAAGCTTGAGATGGAAGCTTAGAGAAAACATTGAATGTGAAGACATGTGTGTCTCATGAGGAAGAAGAGGAAGGGACAACAACAGATAATCCATCCTTGGTGGCTCCTCCTCCACCACCATAAGCACAAAAAAACCACACCAAAAGCTAGAAATAGAACAGCCTTGAGAAATCAAGGAAGTGCTTCTTCAAGCACACCACAGGGATCGAAAACTCCCTCGAGTTCAAGTGGAACTCCAAGTACACCAAGAATACCGAGATTCAGAAATCTCAGTGATATTTATGAACAAGGAGAGGTAAATGATAATGTTGTTTGAACTCTTTATTTTCTATGTATTTTCATGTTGATGACCCAATTCATTTTGAAGAAGCTATGAAAGAAGAAAAATGGATTGAAGCAATGAATGAATAGATTGGTGCAATAGAAAAGATTAATACATGAGAGTTAGTGGACCTCCCTAAAGCTAAAGAAGTCATTGGAGTAAAATGGGTCGGATAAGACCAAGAGAAATTTTGGGCAATTTATTTGAACAAGTGTGCATTAAATTATCGACCGGGAAACTGCCGTGAGCTTGTGATGGTGCCGGCAATATATATGCAGGATTGAGCCTTCTTTCTATGTCTTTTCATTGTTTATGATTCAATATAATATGCAAGGGAAGAGGCTCCTAACTTAGGAGGTCCCCTAGTTGTCCTTCCCTACAGTATCATAGAGAAATCATTCATAAAACCAGAAACTTGAAATAAAGACAAGGCTATTCAAAAGCTGAAAGTAATATATTCTATAACTCTAACTCAATTAGTTTAAAAAGAGGAATAATATTGAAATGGTTCTTGACTCAAGAAATCCACTTTCACCTCAATTACCACTTAATGAATCATAGATTAAAACCAAGAACTTAAGATGGATAAATTATTAATGAAAGAAGCTCTTAACTTAAGAGACATGTAAAGTATTCCATTATAATTCATTCATCTTAATATCAAAAATCTCAACAAGAAACTACTTGCACACAAACAAAAGAAACCAATTTTAATTCGACAAGAGAATGAACTTTAATTGTTGTTCAAATTCAAAGAGAGAGAAAGACTAACTTAGTCTTTTGATTGTCCTCTCATGTACTAATCCAAACTAAACTAAGATCCATTCATAAGCATAAGAAATGAAATGACTTGAAACATAAAAGCAAAAGAATGAATTTAAATTATCATGCAAATCAAATAGAGAGAGAGCCTAACTTAGACCCTTGGATATCCTCTCACATGTTGATAAGATTCTAATTTAAAACTCATTCATCAATCACACACAAATCCTTAAACATCTAAGCAATGAAATGAAACAAAATCTAATATGAAATAAAATGTTTCTCTCATCCTTTTAGAGTGAGCTCAATTCTCTTAAGAACAAGACAAATTATTCCATATACTACATTAAGGAAACTTATATCTAAAACTACATAAATTCCATAAATTCATATTCTACATTAACATAATTTACATCTAAAACTACATAATGGAAATATATGAAAAATGAAGCTTTATTCTATTCCATCATCAATTGGATACAATGCTCTAAGAGTCCTCCCTTTGGAATGGAGGAGGTACTCCTATTTATACAATGAGAGGAGTAACAAACTCATAATGATCATCCACTAATATCTCTAACCATCTAGACACATAACCCTATCCTCCATGATTTCCTCCATGATCTTTTCCATGAGGTTTATCTTCTTAACTTCGAATTTGATCATCCAAGGCCACATAAAGGTGTCTTGGAAGCTTCCTTTGAGCCTACACATGTCAACAAACTCATGCTAATTGTTAGGCATAAGTATAAGCATATTATTTTCTAAGTTTTAGCCATAAATTCACTTTAAAATGTTAAGAATTAATCAACTTTGGAAAAACATAGTTATGACCCAATAATGAAGTGAATGTAATGATATGGAGGTGGAATGGAGGTGACATGAAGGTAAAATGTGAAGATATTGATGAATAATGGAGTGAAAATAGGGACTATTTTGAGGCCCAACATACCCCCAAACTGAAGGTATTGCATGTCCTCATGCAATCTATTACATTACTTTTTGGTACTTGAGCTTTGGCTTAAACTCTGCATGAGATCATTTACTTAATTTTTGCAAAGCGTTATTTTGATGAACTACAACTTGGTTGGTTCTTGTGTTTCAACCATATTTTGTTTGTTGCGTTCATTGTATGATCTTTGCATAATGATAATGTGCTTGTTATGGCAGAGTATTTTTGTTGGAATGCATCATGGTTGGTTCTTGTGTAACAACCATGATTCTATTGGCATCCAATTAACTTTTAAATACTTTAGACAAAGCCATTTGTATGCTCATGTAATAGTAAATATATTTTGAAGGTAAGTGGGTTTAGAATATGATATATAACTGTGGATATGAATGTGACAAAGCATGTATGTAAATGTATCCTTCCCATTAAACGGATGGTTTTGGCAATGAAAGGAAAGGAAGTGAAGTTTTTTCCAAAAATTATTATTCTAACATTTCAAGGAATTTAATGGTTAAAAGTTAGAAAATAGCATACCTTAATTTACCCTTCCAAAAATAGGTGAGAGTCGTGCATGTGTGACTGCAAACTGTTGTGAAAATGGTGGATGAAAGATGGATCTGTATTGTCGTATCAGCTGCTGGATCCGCTGCTACTAGATGAAAAATCTGAGGAGTCTGCTGAACATGGCTGAAAGTTGTATCTGTTGTTGGATGATGAATCCGATGAGTTTGCTGAATATGGCTGAAAATCTATAAGGCTTGGAAGGTATACAAAATATAGAAGTTACATTTTCCTCCCAGCCTTATTTATTGACTTGTCCTCAAGTGAAATACAATGAATACCATGAATGGAAATACAATGAATGGAAATTGGCTTCATCTGCTGCAATGTATGGGTCTTGAAGTCTTCAACGCTCGATGGCACAAATCTTGCTATGTGATTAAATGTGTCGATGTCGAACATAGCAAGAAGTTGTTGACTTAGTGGCCGTTAATGAATGCCCCTAGCCAACACAAGAGCTCCCACCATTGATTCCAATGGGAGTCAGGATGCCTAACACATCTTTTGTAGGTACGAATAAATTTGTCGTGGTCGAGTCACCTACAAGATCCAACGAACAAGGGATATTAATGTACTCCCATTGTTCATTGGCAAGAGTACTTGCCATTAAGGCATGCAAGCCTCTAGGTGTTTTTCAATGATACTTAGACTCTAGAACTTTGACTCAAGCAGGGTTTTATTGGCGGAAATGAAAAATGGTATGAAAAGGGAAATGGAAATGGAAAATGGTTTTTATTGATGAGTTAGGAATAGATGAAAGGAAATGCATGGTGAATGAAGAAGAACTCTTGCTATGAAAAATGGACATGGAAATGGTATGCTTTATAGATGTACAATTGATGGGATTCAAAATCTTTTCAGAAAGGGAGGTGGAAGGTAATGGTTGTGGAGATGGATTTTTCTTGAGAATTTTTCATGAATTTAGTCTTTGGAAGACTAATTGTCGTCACAATGTAGTCTCCGTAATGATCGCTTTGTCGTCCTGTAACCTGTAAAAAAAACTTGGCAGAAAGAAACATAAGTGTGTTCAAGAAGAAATGGCCAGTTCCTTCATGATTCTTACGCAAAAATTCATACCAAATAAAATATGTTAAGGACAATCAAAGGTGTTGAAATTGACTTAATCATGATATTAAAATCAATCCATTCTTTAAAAATAACCATGAAAAATAATACTCCCTGGCAGATAACTCATGAAATGTGCTTCGCAATTCTGTTCTGTAAAGCATACAAGAACCATGTGATGAGTTTATGCCATCTTGATGCTATCGAAAGAGAATTGAATCCTCCAATTGATTTTTAAAATTTGTTTCCAAGTATGCCATTTTTTTTTAAAGTTGTGTGAATTTTGTGAAAATTTTTTAGAGATTTTTTTTTTTAAATGAAAACATAATTTTTTTAGATGTTTCATTAAACAATAAATTAAAAACATAAATTTTTAATTTATTATTTAAGTTGAAATTTTTTATTATTTTTTATTTTTTATTTTGTTTTTGTTTATTTTTTTTTTATTTTTAATAACAAAATTAAAATAGAAATTTTATTTTGTTATTTATTTTTTAACAATACAATGAAAAATCTATATATATATTTTTTTTTATATGAACTAAAAAAAACAAGTTAAATGAAAAACTATATTAATTGAACAAAATAGAAAAAAAAAAAAAAAAACATGAAAGTCAAAACATTCGGCTTCGCCTCTCGCCCCCTAACAAACCAATTCATTGTTGCAGAGCACCATATTCTGATACTCTCCTTAAACTAATTTTTATGCCAGCAGATTTTGAGCATTGTGGCTGGTGATTATGCAATTGCAAATACTCCATCTTGAGTTCCTTCAGCCTTTTTGTAACCTTGATCGAACAAGCCATTGGCAATAATCTGTCAGGATCGAGAGCATCATTTGGAAAGTTGCGCAGAGCAGGAAAAAGTTTCTCGAATGGCAATTTTTACCAAATCATCTTGACGTGCAGGTCCTACCTTGAAAACAATTTTGATACCCTCATACGAAGAAAAACATCCCAAATCACGAGGAGCTAAAGGAAAAAGGGAGCGAATTGGAGAAAAGTGCTACAAACCAACGCTTGCATCATTTCTTTGATCAAAATGTGTGCCTGGCTCGGCAAATGCTCCTTTACCGAGTTTTCAAATTGGAAAGGTATTCTTTGCAAGGGGCAATCCAGGCAAATATAGTCCTTGCATTGGTTCAGATTACCGATAGCATCAAAAAAAAAAATTGCAGAAATTTACATATGCTTGCATTTAGGAGGGCGTTCATGCTTCACCATCTGCGGTTGCTTCGATTTTTGTTCGCTTAACAACCTCAACATATCGTTGATAACCATCACTAATTTCAGACTCCGGTTATTCACAACCCATCTGGATATCCACCCGACAAATGTTACCAGACATGCATTCGGATCTTCTACCTTCTGAATTACCCATCCGGATTGCATGATATTTCCTCTTATCCGCTTACTATCTTCAGGCACCAACCCCCAAGCTATGGCTTTCGGCAAAGATCAAATTGCCACCACCGTGGATCCATCCTTCATGGTCTCCCGCTTTTCAACATAGGGCCACAGCTTGCGCTGAATATCAGCCTGTAGATATTCACATTATCGCTTAAACTCAGGATATGCTGCCCTTGAACGAAATCCGAATCCCATTGCTTGGAAGTATTAATAGAATTGACGACGTTCTTGAATCTGGAAGAGGGGACCTTGAGCACTCTGCGGCCACGAACTATTTTCTTGGCAAAAATATCGATTCCATTTTTGGTACAAATGTATTTCCAGCCATGTCGAGTCTGATCTTCTGTTCCAGATAATTCAATCAATTCTTGTACACATCTCTCGCTGGCGTGCAGCACATATCTCCTCAACGAGGCATCGCTCACAGACCATGAATGGAAATTTTCGTCTGAGTTGTCAAGTACAGCTGAGATTCGAAAGCAGCTTCCGCCCATTTGGGATGTTGGCAATGGCGATCAACTAGTTTGTATCTATGATGGCCATCTCGTTCTGAAACTCTCGTTCACCTTGCAGGGACGAGGCATCGAGTTTCTTGACAGCCACCTCCTTGCGCAAAACTCCTTTGTAAACAACGTAAAGAGCGTCTGGTCTCTTGCGAAGCCGTGCGGTCACTTCAAAAATTTTGTTGGCAGCTTGTATGTTCAGCTTTTCGTTGTGTTGATTGGATTCTTTTATTTTTTTTATTGTTTTTTTTATTTCGTTTTGTTGTGTTTTGTATTTCATTTTTTTTTTAATATTTTGTTTATTGTGAAAAGAAAAATTATTAAAAAAAATGAAATGTAACCTATATAAAAAAAAAAAAAATGCTATTTTTTTAAAAAATATTTCTTTAATAATAATAATATATATGATATATATTATTATTATGTGGAATTTTTTTATTTTATTTTTATTTTTTTTTAAATTTTTTTTATTTTTTTTATAATAATAATATATATATGATATACATATTATTATTATTTTGTGGGAAATTTTTTAATTTTTATTTTTTAAACTAAAATTAAAAGAAAAACTAATTTTTTATCACAAAATTCTTTATTGTCATATCGCAGGTTAATTTTTCTAGCAAGAGTATTTTTATTTGAACAAAATCAATAGATTTTCTGATCTTCCTGATCGCACGAAGCGCAGGAAGAGAGCATACTCATCGCTTGATTTGTTTTTATTTATGCAGGGGGGGTGTTTTTGAAATGACGAAATTTAAAACTAGCTAAACATTAAAACATCAGAAAATTCAAACTTAAACTCCTTTGTGAAGATCCTGCTGTCACCAGGGTTCACAAATTATTTTGTCTAAAGAAAAATGCTAGTACTAAATTAAATTTCTAATGCCTAATCCCTTAGCACCATCCCCGACAACGGCGCCAAAATGTTGGGCAATTTATTTGAACAAATTGCTGCATTAAATTATCGACCAGGGAAACTCGTGAGCTTGTGATGGTGCCAGCAATATATATGCGGGAGTAGGCAACTAACTCTATGTCTAACTAAATTGTTTATGATTCAATATAATATGCAAGGGAAGTTCTCAGATAAGCAGGCTCCTAACTTAGGAGGTCCTGGTTGTCCTTCCCTACAGTATCATAGAGAAATCATTCATAAAACCAGAAACTTGAAATAAAGACAAGGCTATTCAAAAGCTGAAAGTATTATATTCTATAACTCTAACTCAATTAGTTTAAAAAGAGGAATAATATTGAAATGGTTCTTGACTCAAGAAATCCACTTTCACCTCAATTACCACTTAATGAATCAGACATTAAAACCAAGAACTTAAGATGGATAAATTATTAATGAAAGAAGCTCTTAACTTAAGAGACATGTAAAGTATTCCATTATAATTCATTCATCTTAATATCAAAAATCTCAACAAGAAACTACTTGCACACAAACAGAAGAAACCAATTTTAATTCGACAAGAGAATGAACTTTAATTGTTGTTCAGATTCAAAGAGAGAGAAAGACTAACTTAGTCTTTTGATTGTCCTCTCATGTACTAATCCAAACTAAACTAAGATTCATTCATAAGCATAAGAAATGAAATGAATTGAAACATAAAAGCAAAAGAATGAATTTCAATTATCATGTAAATCAAATAGAGAGAGAGCCTAACTTAGACCCTTGGATATTCTCTCACATGTTGATAAGATTCTAATTTAAAACTCATTCATCAATCACAAACAAATCCTTAAACATCTAAGCAATGAAATGAAACAAAATCCAATATGAAATAAAATGTTTCTCTCATCCTTTTAGAGTGAGCTCAATTCTCTTAAGAACAAGACAAATTATTCCATATACTACATTAAGGAAACTTATATCTAAAACTACATAAATTCCAAAAATTCATATTCTACATTAACACAATTTACATCTAAAACTACATAATGGAAATATATGAAAAATGAAGCTTTATTCTATTCCATCATCAATTGGATACAATGCTCTAAGAGTCCTCCTCTTGGAATGGAGGAGGTACTCCTATTTATACAATGAGAGGAGTAACAAACTCATAATGATCATCCACTAATATCTCTAACCATCTAGACACATAACCCTATCCTCCATGATTTCCTCCATGATCTTTTCCATGAGGTTTATCTTCTTAACTTCGAATTTGATCATCCAAGGCCACATAAAGGTGTCTTGGAAACTTCCTTTGAGCCTACACATGTCAACAAACTCATGCTAATTGTTAGGCATAAGTATAAGCATATTATTTTCTAAGTTTTAGCCATAAATTCACTTTAAAATGTTAAGAATTAATAAACTTTGGAAAAACATAGTTATGACCCAATAATGAGGTGAATGTAATGATATGGAGGTGGAATGGAGGTGACATGAAGGTAAAATGTGAAAATATTGATGAATAATGGAGTGAAAATAGGGACTATTTTGAGGCCCAACAAGCAATTTTGAAGGCAAGATTGAAAGGCACAAAGCAAGACCTTATTTTCAAAGGCTACAAACAGACAATAAGGAAGAGATTATGAAGAAAATTTTGTACGAAAGTTGTAAGAATGGAAATAGTAAGAGTAGTGTTGTACATAGTAGCACAACACAAGTGGAAAGTTTTACCAAATGGATGTGAAATATGCATTCATGAATGGAGTGTTGAAAGAGGAGGTATATGTTGAACAACCTCCATGCTATGAGATTGAAGGCCAAGAGCACAAAGTATGCAAGTTGAAGAAAGATCTTTATGGGCTGAAGCAAGCACCAAGAGCATGGTACAACATGATAGATGCTTACCTGACTGAAGATACGATTTGAGAAATGTGATGGAGAACCCAAAATCTACATAAAAGAAAATGATGATAAGATTCTTATTGTTGTTTTATATGTAGATGATTTAATATTTACTGAGAATGAATTTTCTCTCATTATTGATTTTAAATCAGTCATGAAGAGTGAATTTGAAATCACTGATTTAGGTTTTTTGAGATATTTTCTTAGAATAGAAGTAGAGAAAAATGAAAATGGGATTTTTATTTCGCAAGAAAAATATGTTGAAGAAGTGTTGAAAAGATTCAACATGCTGAACAACAAGGCAGTTGTAACTCCAACTGTCATGGGCTTAAAATTGAGCAAAGAAGATCACAGCAAGAATGTTGATCCGACATTGTATAAAAGCATAGTTGGCAGCCTTATGTATTTGACTACAACTAGGCTGGATATTATATATGTTGTAAGTTTAATATCCAGAGTCATGGAAACACCAAAAGAGACTCATTGGCATGCAACCAAGAGGATTCTAAGGTATGTGAATGGAACAAAGGGGTATGGTATTTTATACTTCTCATTTTAAAAATTTAATTTTATTGGTTACACTGACAGTGATTGGGCTGGAAGTGTAGATGACAGGAAGAGCACATCTATATATGTGTTTAATTTGGGATCGAGAGCCATCTCATGGGCTTCCAAGAAGCAACCAATAGTTTCTTTATCAACAGTAGAGGCAAAATATGTGGCAGCAACAACAACAACATGCCAAGCATTATAGATGAGAAGAATGCTCAGAGATTTATGTCATGAACAATACAAAGGAACAACAATTTATTGTGATAATATCTCAGCGATAGCTTTATCAAAAAACTCTTCTTTCCATAAGATAACAAAGCATATTGATGCAAAATTTCATTTTATAAGAGAACTAGTTCATAATGGTGAGATTGTTTTGCAGCACTACAAGAGAGAGGTGCAGTTTGCGGATATACTGACAAAGCCATTAACGCAGAAGAGTTTTAACTATCTCAGGAAATGCCTGGGTATGCAAGAAAGCAACAGTTTTAATTAAGGGGGAGTGTTGGAATATTAATTCTAACTGCCCGCAGACAGCAGAAGGACAGAAGAATTTAAGTCTGATATGAATTTAGGAAAGGACAGTAATGACGGCATCAATCTCCAGTTCTCATCTTCACACAACCACATATCCTTATCTTCAGCAACCACCAGAAATGAATTTTTTACCAACCACTTCTGAATTAAATTAACGAGGAGTCAGCAACATTCGGGGGGCATCCAACCTTGGCCAGCAAAGGGAAAGGTAACCCACCAGAGGAGGTGAAGTCACCTTCCTCCGGACCAATGGAAGCAGTTTCTTGGGGGCAATGAAAAGGGTCACTGCATTATATCTTGGCCCCACGGAATAAGGAACACATGTTCGTTTAATGTTTTGATTTAATTCTTTTTTATCCGCCGCATTATGTTTTAATTTTTAACCTTGGGTTAACGTTTTATTTACCACGGTACATTTGTTTTTTAGCTTTGGTTATATATTTTGATATATATATTATAAATGTGAAATATTTATAATATATATACATATGTAATGTAATGTGTTGTGTGCAATTGTGAAGACTGGGTATTGTGTAATTTTCTCGAAGTCAGAAAATAAAAAAGATAGAGAGAAAGAAAACGTTGTGTTTTGTAGCAGCCCAGTACATCTTGTGAATCTAGAACTTAGTTCTCAAGGAATTATTTTTGTGTAACAGTTAAGCAGTTTTATGAAATAGAATTTACATTTTATCTCTATGTGTTCGCAAGTTATTTTTTAATCTCTGTGTTTTGGAAGAGGAATCTTATTTTCCTCTGTGTGTTCGAAATTGTTCAGAAATTTCCAACAGAATCAACCAGATGACAATGATGATGCTCTACCAACAATATCGTTAACAAATTCTTTAATATTTCCATTGAAAGACCCACCTTGTCCCATTGCTTCCCTTGATAATTTCTTCCACTGTGTAATGTTCCCAATTTAGCCTCGAGCTCAAATGGAACATTATAGTTGCATATTTTCATTTTTTTGAATAAAAGTGGGTAAAGTGACCCATTCATGTAATAAACAGGAATAAAATCCCTTACAATGTGAAAAGGGATCATCATGGAGCTGGATTTCACACCCTCATGTGTGAAAGGGGTTAAAATGCAAATGGACAAGGCCTAATTGACCAAGTCAAACTGCGTTGGCATGAGTTGGAAAGCACTAAGTGGAACAACGCAGTTTTAGTGGAGGAATATTCCATGGGGGAGGAAAATTCTAGAGGAAGGAAGGTGGAGACTTCATTGTGTTTAAAAGAGGATCAAGGCAGCCCATTGAGATTATATTTTGATCATTTTACATTCAAGTATAGAGACTTGTTGCTGCCTCTTGTTGTTCAGCAGAGCTGCAGTGCCTTAGGGCATGAGGGAGTCTTGTTTAGGATTTCCTCTCCTTCTTGAGTAGCTCATGAAGGACTGCACTTATCCTCCATATTCCAGTATTCAGGCCATAGCATCGGCCTTCTTCATCAGCGCAGTGTCTGTAGCAGATTATTGCGCAGTGTTGCGGGATGTTGCTGGGGAGGTTTTTCTACAACACCATTTGGAGTTGATTTTTAGAGGAGGGAGGTTCTCTACTTTCGAGAGGTTAGTGAGAATGGTTCTAGAGCTTATTCCACCATCATTGGTAGGAGGCCAACCATTTCCATCAGTCACAGCACAGACCCTCCCATAGACTGTGTTCTAGTTGGAGCATATTTGCAGTGAGGGTGTTGCAAGTATTTCAGAGGGTGAAATCTCTTGTGTTGGTATCAGCCTTACATTTGGGAGAATCATTGGAGAAAGGCACACCGTTAGATTCATCCATTCAGCTTTCTCCATTCCACTCCACATACTGAGTTGCTTCAGCTACCCAGCAACTCAGGCATTTTGACAGTTTTGCATATTTCAGCCAATCCTTCTAGGATTGACTTGAGGTAGTGATTGGGAGCTTAGATCTTCTCTCCCAATGTTGTATGAGCCATGTATATGCAGATCAATGATGTTTTTCACTCAGTACAACAGTCTCCCTTCTATGACTGCGCAGTCCCTATTCATGGGCATTCTGCTATGGAGCATCACTTTGTATTTTGGCATATGTTTTCATGGAAGGCTTCTTGCCTTGTTCTTTTGATGTTCATTGTATCATTTGCTGCTGATATTCATAATAAAATGGCTCAAGGGTTTTTTTACATGTTGGCATAATTTTTATTCACTGCTATTTCCAGTTTATGTCTTTATATTGTTGTAGTTGCCTTTTTGGGTTATCTTGGAAGATTCCCAATCTTGTTGTATTCCCTCTTGGGAATATTTTCCCTTGAAAAAAATCTATAGACATAGTTTGATAGTGGGCTAGGAAGCCTCTGGAGCTCATCCTTCTCTATGAAGGTAACAAATCCAGTAAATGCCCCTTCAGTCTATCTCTGGAATAGATTTGATTTTCAATTGACAATGTTTCTGAAAAAAGAACATTACAGGTGTATCAGAGCATGATATTGGCTCAGACTGTGGATCTTCAACCAAGATGCCATCTAAGAAGAAGAATAAGACTCCACTTTGTGGAGAATAAGAAATAAAAAGGAGATGAGCTTTCCAAGCTTCACCCTAAATCCATCTAGGGCTTTCATGGGAGCCACAAGGAAAAGACAAGGGAGAGATTTGAAGAATCTCCACAAGGGTTTGAAGCAGAAACAAACTCTAGGGTTTCTGATGAGGAATGTGAGCATGCAGTCACATCCTTTGATGCACAACTAAGTCACATGTGCATCTTTTTCATGGAAAATATGGGGAAAGAAGGAGAGGTGATCAATAGGAAAACACTTGGAGATTTTTAGAGGGAGTATGAGTCTCAAACTCCGGCATTCAGAGATCATCTCACTTTCATGGATTTTTGCAAGTCTAAGGTGAATGAAAGCCAACAACAAGATAGATTTGTTCTATCTACTTTTGGAGGTTCACCTACATGTTCAACCAAAGCATGGGCAGAGGAGCTGGAGACCATGTTGGAGCAGCACAAAGGAGATGCTATCATATTTGCAACGCTGCACTCTAGAGGTAAGACCTATGCATGGTGGATATTTGAGTCATGTTATTTAAAGGATGCAAATACTTCTTCCTATTTCAGATTCATTGCAACAATGATGGGAGGATTTTGTGGGAGAAAATCTGAAACATATGTAGAAAAGAAAACCAAGACTTTGCATGCAAAGGGAGGAAACATAAACTCAGATCCACTTCAGAACATTGTAAGAAGGCTGACATCTTGCATCATACCTTGTTGGAGGAAAGATATCCATCTCATATTCTTGCACAAGAGAGTATCGAGGTCTCTTTCTCAAAAGGAGATCAAATTTTGGAGAAGTTGCCCCTACATCTTGATGAGGAGGAGGGAAACTGCGCTGGAATAGCTAGAGTTGATCTAGTGCCTCATGCAGAGGAAAGAGGAGCTCTTGCTCCACAGAGAGGGATTCTTGTGCCTTTGCAAGGAATTCCCTAAGATCTCCCATGTAGAGATCAAGGCATAAATCATGATACATCTGTGCCATTGCTGGGAGGCTGCAGAGCTACAAAAATAGAAGGAAGAGATATGGAGGATGATTAGCGTCATGTGATGAGGAGCACACACCCTGTCTATTTTATGAGGTTGATGCACCTAATATGATGACTGGATTGCACAATGGAATCATGGAGGGTTTTCTCCATTCATACATTCAGTCATCTCTTGAGGATGGTGTCTCACTGCATGGAGACATTGCACCAAGGAGACCACTAGATCCGCAGATGAGGTTGGATGCTCCATATTTGGGGGCTTCACACCTTGATTTTAGGAGGGTGGAAACCTTGGGAGAGTTCTGCACAACATAGAGAGTATGGGATAGATTCAAGGAGGAGGGAGACACTCTCTCATTTTCAGTATTACCCACTCTCATCAATTATACTACGCTAATATAGTTGCTACAGGGTTGGAGGATAGCATCTTCATGATGCAAGATGGCTGCTCCATGGATTTGGTGAGAGAGAGGTTAATTCCTTTGGGGAAGAACTCTTTCATGCTTTGGAGTATATGGAGGCCACTCATGCTTACCTTGCCTAGGATTGGGAGATTCTTTGGAGGTGATAGTCTCTCATGGGAGGCTCATTTTCAGAGTGCATCATTTCTATTTGAGCATGAGTAGTTGCATGATGGCATAGTAGCAACTTGGAGGATGAATTTGGCATGAGGGGATGTCAAGGTAGTAGGCAACAGCATGATGGAGCACCATATTGCAGAATACCAGCGCTGTCTATGTGGAGGATTGATCCACGATGGAGGACTCAGCTTTGGTTGAGTATTCCCAAGGATCTTGGTGCATGCATGATTGTTGGATGGCCTTGATGGAGATGGAAGATACTTAGTGGATGATATAATCATATATCATCATGGCAGAGTCTTCTTGACTAGGGCTTCTAGTCTCAAGGAGAAACTATTGCATGCAGCATGTGAGGACTTCCTAGCTATGCACATGGATGCATACTTTGCCTTGCTAGAGGAGTTCACTTGGGAGGGCATTCATCATGAAATATAACAGCATATGGAGAGATTCATAGCCCGATTTATGATGGAGAGGACATCACAACCACTTCCCTACTCATTGGAGGTGAGGGAGAATTTTCAGTTGAGCCATTTCAGCTCAAGAGTTCGAGTGCATGAGGGAGAAGGTATAATTTCATATTTTTTATTGTACTGTTTTTCCTTGTTTGAGCAGCATGATGTATCAAGAGGTCTTGTACCTTCTTTCATATTATATGAGGATGTACTTGTACCAATTTGTAGCAGAAAATTGGCCAATCTTATGGTGGGTTGTGGAGAAAGCCACATGCCTCTTGGTGTGCACCATTGGCACCTATTTGTACTTTCATGATTCCATCTCATCATATGCTTGTGGCAGCAAACATGTGGCTGGGAATCCACTTGTTAATTTCTATTTTGATGCAGACAAGAGGTGCACTGTGTTGGTCCCATAAGAGAGGCAATGACCCACTCTCTAGTTGTCTTGTGACAACTTGTTTACATTGTATTATGCTTCCTTGTATTATTGATGTTGTACATTCATAGGGAGCATTATTTGGAGAGTGTTATATATGTTGGGATAGCCCATTGGGAGCATGATTCTCCCTATTATGCATTTTTTATGTTGCAGGATATACCATGAGCAAACAATGATTGCCACATTGCTACATTCCTCTTCATGTGGAGGAAGCCACTTGGAGAAATTGAGGAAGCATTCATGGCTGATTTTCTTGATGGGGTAGCTCGGGCCACTCTTGGAGGCCATACCATTTCAGCACAAGGACAAAGGCAGCCACATATGTACTAGAGAGGGAGAGAAGAGCTTATTGGGATGAAGCAACAAAACTCTCCATTCAGCCCCACTACATTGCACAAAACCGGGGGCAAGATTTTCATTTGGATGATAGAATGGGTGAGTGGATCACCAGTGGGACTATATTTTCCCATGTATGTCATCACTCCTACCTTGAGTAGGCCATGGTTCAACAGGGATATTTCCACCTACAACTTCTATCTTTTCAGGGTGTACACCATTCCAGGTTGCATACTTGGGAAGGAGCATTGGAGGGTAGATTTATTGCATCATATCTTGAGCAGTGGTGGGGATTGTCGATGAGGAGGCCAAGGAGAAGAAGGGGGAGAAATTTTTTTATCTCTATGTATTTTCTTTAGGACAAGCAACATGTGGGAGGGGAGGACTGTAATGTTCCCAATTTAGCCTCGAGCTAAAATGAAACATTATAGTTGCATATTTTCATTTTGTTGAATAAAAGTGGGTAAAATGACCCATTCATGTAATAAAAAGGAATAAAATCCCTTAAAATGTGAAAATGGATCATCATGGAGCTGGATTTCACACCCTCATGTATGAAAGGGGTTAAAATGCAAATGAACAAGGCCTAATTGACCAAGTCAAACTGTGTTGGCATGAGTTGGAAAGCACTAAGTGGGATAATGCAGTTTTAGTGGAGGAATATTACATGGGGGAGGAATATTCTAGAGGAAGGAAGGTGGAGACTTAATTGTGTTCAAAAGAGGAGGAATGCAACCCATTGATATTATATTTTGATCATTTTACATTCAAGTCTAGAGACTTGTTGCTGCCTCTTGTTGTTCAGCAGAGCTGCAGTGCCTTAGGGAACGAGGGAGTCCTGTTAGGATTTCCTCTCCTTCTTGAGTAGCTCATGAAGGACTGCACCCATCCTCCATATTCTGGCATTCAGGCCATAGCATCAGCCTACTTCATTAGTGCAGTGTCTGTAGCATATTATTGTGCAATGTTGTGGGATGTTGCTGGGGAGGTTTCCTACAACACCATTTTGAGCTGATCTTTTAGAGGAGGGAGGTTCTCTACTTCCAGGAGGTTGGTGAGAATGGTTTCAGAGCTTATTCCACCATCATTGGCAGGAGGCCAACCATTTCCATCAGTCACAGCGCGAACCCTCTCATAGACTTCATTCTAGTTGGAGCATATTTGCAATGAGGGTGTTGCAGATATTTCAAAGGGTGAACTCTCTTGTGTCGGGATCAGCCTGACATTTGGGAGAATCATTGGAGAAAGGCACATCATTAGATTCAACCATTCAGCTTTATCCATTCCACTCCACATATTGAGTTGCTGCAGCTACCCAGCAACACAGGCATTTTGATAGTTTTGC
The DNA here is from genome assembly GCA_034641835.2 of Pinus albicaulis. Taxonomy (NCBI): domain Eukaryota; kingdom Viridiplantae; phylum Streptophyta; class Pinopsida; order Pinales; family Pinaceae; genus Pinus; species Pinus albicaulis. The sequence goes on from CM076574.1 coordinate 604,731,379, forward strand.
ATATTTCAGCCAATCCTTCTAGGATTGACTTGAGGTAGTGATTGGGAGCTTATATATTCTCTCCCAATGTTGTATGAGCCATGTCTATGTAGATCTATGATGTTTTTCACTCATTACAGCAGTCTTCCTTCTATGACTGTGCAATCCCTATTCATGGGCATTCTACTATGGAGTAGCACTTTGTATTTTGCCATATGTTTTTATGGAAGGCTTCTTGCCTTGTTCTTTTGATGTTCATTGTATAATTTGCTGTTGATATTCATAATAAAATGGATCAAGGGTTTTCATACATTTTGGCATAATTTTTATTCACTGCTATTTCCAGTTTATGTCTTTATATTGTTGTAGTTGCATTTTTGGGTTGTCTTGAAAGATTCCCAATCTTGTTGTATTCCCTCTTGGGAATATTGTCCCTTGACAACACTCTATAGATAGAGTCTGATAGTGGGCCAGGAAGCCTCTGGAGCTCATCCTTCTCTATGAAGGTGACAAATCCAGTAAATTCGCCTTTAGTCTATCTCTGGAATAGATTTGTTTGTCGATTGACAATGTTTCTAAAAAAGGTAAATTACACACTATAAAATGTTCTCCCGTAACTCTGCACCCAGTTCACTTTCTATAACAATTTGTATACATTTATGCACATCCTCCTTCCCTAAAAGTTCATCTTTTGAGCATTTATTTAATTTGAGTCCTATCTTCCATTTCTCCAAAATGTACAGTGAATTCATTGTATGATCGTTCCATTGAGGTACAGCCAAAAGGGGCACCCCCAAACTGAGGCTTTCTAGTGTCAAGTTCCACCCACAGTGCATCAAAAATGCTCCAATGGATTGTTGAAATTTATGATTGATTCCTAATACACAGAGAGAAAAAATCTCTCCTTCTAACACAGAGAATATTTTTAAAATTTGTTGGACAGAGATGGTTTAAAACAAACTATTTCATTAAGATAAAAATGTATTACAAAGACTAATTCTTCCACTGCAAAGGGATTACAAAAGGATGGAACTGCTTCATATGCAGTGTCCTTCAAGTTCTTCTCTGTCAAAAAAAAAATTGCACACAGTGCTCTATACTTTGTTTTTCACCACACTGTGTTTTCACCTTCGGGCTTTCTTACAAAAAACTTTCACATAGTCAACAATTTAGCCTTCGGGCTCATTTCCTTTTATATGACAAAAATTTATAAAAAAAAATTAAAAAAAACTATTGAACTTATATATATTAACCGTATATATAATATATATAATACTAAAGTCAAAAAGATTTACATCGCGACGTTTAAAGAAATATAAAGGAAATGTTTAAAACAAGGTTTTGAACCTTAATACAAATGTCGCATAAAACAAAACTTTAAACCAAGGTTTTCAACCTTTGTTGCAGAATCCAAAACTGGAAATTAAACTCCAATGCATAATTTATCGCGTACCAATTCCCTTTGATGACATTAGGTCCCAAACGTGCACGATTGCGATTGGATTGGTCGATGGTGGGACACCTAGATTTCAAAACAAAAACTGAACTCTATTTGATGAAATTATTGGATACGAAAATTGCTCCGTGATGTCAGCGCCAAAATTGGGCGATAAGATTTGATTGGTCTACACATACTTGTGACTTGGCAGTGGGTTCGGTTCTTTGCATCGGTGAAGGCTTGGTGACGTTGGCATCCAATCTACGTGATAGCCATTTGATTGGCTAACGGTGGAGCCCGCGGTTGAAGCACTAGCATGTGGGGACCTCCATGACGTGGCCCATTCAAAAATAAAAACTGGCAGTAAAAAAAACAGCGGGAGTAATGAGGGTTGGATTTTAATGCAAATAGGTATGGGTTTAAAAATAAAATGCAGAGGATGATGGCACAAGGGATAGTGAGTGAACAACCGAGGATTGCGTGGTCTTAAACCACAAAATTTAAATGCAAAACGCAGAACAATGGCTACGGACCAAATTTTGAGCTTACAGGGTTTAAATGCGAGATTGAGTGTTTATCAAAACAACAAAAAAAATACTGCCGTTGTTGCCTCCTTTTCATATATGAATTTAAGTCTTATGTCCTTCTACACAGAATTAGTTGAATTTAAAAATTCAACACTCCCCCTTAAATTCAAGTACTAGGTTTTCTTCCATACCCAAAAACTTCCTCAGATAATGAAAACACCTTTGCCCCAATGGATTTGTTAAAATGTCTGCAAACTGCTCCTCTGTTCTACAATGTTTCAAAACAATTTATCCATTGTTCACTAGCTCCCTGATGTAGTGATACTTGGCATCAATGTGTTCTGTTCTCATACGAAACACTGAATTCTTTGACATTGCTATAGTTGAGCTATTGTCACAATAAATTTTTGTGCCTTTTACCTGTTCATGACACAAATTCCTCAACATTCTTCTCATCCAAACTACTTGACATGCTGTTGTTGTAGCTACCACATACTCTGCCTCTACTTTTGATAAAGCCACAATTGGTTGTTTTTTAGAAGCCCATGAAATGGCTATTGATCGGATATGAAAAACATATCCATTGTTTCTCCTATCATCTATACTTCCAACCCAATTACTGTCATTATATGCAATCAATTCAGAATTTTCTGAAGTGGTATATAAAATTCCATACCTCTTTGTTCCTATCACATACCTTAGAATTATTTTTGTTTCTTCCCAATGTGACTCCTTTGGCATTTCCATAAATCTAGAAATTAAACTCACAACTTGCATAATATCCGGCCTAGTTGCAGTCAAATACATGAGGCTGCCAACTATGCTCTTGGACAAACTTGGATCAAAATCCTTGTTGCTTTCTTCTTTGTTTAATTTCAATCTCATCATTGTAGGAGTAATTGCTGCCTTGCAATCCTGCGTATTAAATCTTTCCAAAACTTCATTTACATATTTAGCTTGAGAGATAAAAAATTTATTTTCATTTTTTTCTACTTCTATTCCTAAGAAGTATTTCAGCAATCCCATATTAGTCATCTCAAATTCATCCTTCATGACTGATTTATAATTCTCAACGAGGTAAGCATCATTACCCGTAAATATCACATCATCAACATATAAAACAACAATTGACATCTTACCATATTTCTCCTTGATGTATAATGCGGGTTCTCCTTAACATTTCTCAAACCCATTTTCCAGTAGATAGGCATCTATCCTTCTGTACCATGCTCTTGGTGCTTGTTTCAGCCCATATAGAGCTTTCTTCAATCTGCAAAATTTGTGATCTTGCCCTTCTTTCTCATAGACTGGAGGTTGTTCAACATAAACCTCTTCCATTAATACTCCATTTAGGAATGTTTATTTCACATCCATTTGGTAAACCTTCCACTTGTGTTGTGCTACTATGGACAACACTGCTCTTACTGTTTCCATTCTTGCAACCGATGCAAATGTTTCTTCATAATCTCTTCCTTGTTGCTGCTTGTAGCCTTTGAAAACAAGTCTGACCTTGTGCCTTTCAATCTTACCTTCAACATTTCTCTTGGTTTTATAAACCCATTTCACTCCAATTACTTTCTTGCCTTTTGGGAGATCAACCAATTCCCATGTTTTATTTTTCTCTATTGCATTCATTTCTTCATCCATAGCATCTATCTATTTCTTAGCTTTTATAGCTTCTTCAAAATGAATAGGATCACCTACATGACAGTAAAATGCAAATAAAGATTTCATACCTTCACTGTTTTCCTCTTGCTCATAAATTTCATTCAAACTTCTGAATCTGGTTCCTCTTTCACTCGCTGTACTTGTTCTTGTAGAAGCACTCAAATCTGCTCCTTGTGGTGTGCTTGGAGAAGCACTGTCATCACTTGTCAAGGGCGTTCTCATACCTATTTGTGGTGTCCCTTGCTATCCTTGTGTTGGTGGAGGTGGTGCTGCTAATGAGGGATGTATATCAGTCATCTCTTCCTCATTATCATCATGAGACAAATAACTCTTCACATTCACTGTTTTCTCAATGATTCCATCCCAAGCTTCTTCCTCAATGAATTGTACATATATGCTTATGGAAAACTTCTTGGTGGATAGGTTATACAACCTGTATGCCTTGGATTCTTCACTGTATCCAATTAATGTGCACTTTTCCCCCTTACTGTCCAACTTCTTCTTTAGTTGATCAAGAATGCGTGCATAAGCCACACAACCAAAAACTTTCATGTGGGTGACACTTTGCTTTATGCCACTCCATGCTTCTTCCGAAACTCTGTTCATTACAGCTTTGGTTGGAAATATATTAAAGATATATATTGCACAATGTACAGGTTAAGCTCGATATTCATTTGGAAAATGTTTTGCCTTCAGCATACTTCTTACCATGTCCATGATGGTTCTATTTTTCCTTTCAGCAACTCCATTTTGCTGCGGTGTGTACCTTGCTGTAAATTTCTTGTGTATCCCATTTTCTCTACAAAAATGTAGAAATTATTTTGAGATATACTCTCCTCCTCAATCAGTCCTTAAAAAATTAATATGCTGCCCACTTTGGTTCTCAATAAGAGCCTTAAAGTGACAAAATTTCTCAAACACTTCACTCTTATATTTCAAGAAATAAACCCAAGTTTTTCTTGTGTAATCATCAATAAAAGTTAGTATATAGTGGTTGCTTGTTACTGATGGTGTTTACATCATTCCACATAAATCTGAATGGAAAATTTCTAAGGGTGCCTTTGCCCTTATGATCTTTCATGATGGAAAGCTTTCTCTGTGTTGTTTGCCCAAGATGCGGCCTTCACATAGGCTATCCGGTTTCTCAATCAATGGTAATTCCTTTACCATTCCTTTCCTATGCAACAAATTCAGACCTCCAAAGTTGAGATGTCCAAATCTCAAGTGCCATAACCAATTTTCATCATTTTCTTCTCTTTGAAATGTCTCTTGTGTCACTGCTTCCATTTCAAGTCCTTTCTTCAAATCTGCTCTCATCTTGAGAGGGAACATTCTGTTCCTTGTCATTGTAACTTGTGCAATGCATTGCTTGCTTAGTGGTTTATCCATGATGGTGCATACATCATCTTCAAAGAAAAAATTGTACCCATTTTGAATGAGATGTCTAATGCTCAAGAGGTTACACTTCATACCAGGCACATAGTATACATCTGATATAGATCTTCCTTCTTCTTTCTTTTTCAAAACACTTACTCTGCCTTTTCCCATGATAGAGACCTTACTGTATGTCCCCAATGTTACTTGAGACTTTATATTTTCATATAAAATGGAAAACATGGAAATATTTTCAGTCATATGGTTGCTACATCCTGAATCTAGAAACCATATATTTTCATTCTTTTCCTCAACCATATTACATGCTAAAAACAACTTCTCTGGATTGATATTGTATTTAGTAAAATTAGCACTGGGTCTATTACCCATGTCACTTTGTTTCTTCCTAAATTCATTTGCATAATGCCCATACTTCTTACAGTAATAACATTAGACATGGGATTTATCATAACTTTGTCCATGTGCTTGATTTTTTGCACCTTGCTGGCTGTTGCCTTGGCCTTGGTTCTGATTTTGATTGCTTCCCCTTCCATGAGTATTTGCAGGGCTATTTCTTCCTCCTCTTTTTTGGCTTCTTCCTCTTCCTTTTCCTCTGTAGCTTCCTCTGCCTTGACCTATTCCTCTTCCAAAGGACACTTGGGTCTTGAAGGCATGCTCCAAAGATGAGTTTGTTGTTCTTCCCAATCTTTGTTCATGTGTCATCAGTGATGCATGTAGCTCATCAACTGTAAACTTTGAGAGATCATTTGTCTCTTCAATGGTTGTGACTATCACATCAAACTTTGAGGGTAAGCTCCTCAATACTTTATCTACTATCCTTCTTTCTTCAAGTGTCTCTCCATGATACCTTATCTGGGTAACCAACCCAATCATATGTGTGAATAATGAGTCTATGTTATTAGAATCTTTCATACAGAGAGTTTGAAAGTCTATCCTCAGCAGTTGTAGCTTTGTTGTTTTCACCTTATACATTCTTTGATAGGCTATCTAGAGGGTGTCCCATGCATCCTGAGATCTCTTAGTTACTACTATCCTTCGAAACACACTTTCATGCACTGCTTGATAGAGATAGAAGAGGGATTTTGAGTCCTTCTTCCTATTTCTCTTGAGAAAATCCTTTTCTGTCTGTGTTAAAGCATTAAATGCATTTTCATCTGCTGGTTCTTCTAGACCATCTTCAACAAGCTCTCATAAATCCTGAGTGAAAAAAAAAGGCTCTCATAGTGATTGCCCAATAGTCATATTTCTTCCCATTGAACCGTGGAAGTTGAGTATTTCCAATACTCGTGCTTGTGCTGGCTCCTGCCATGGCTAGCACACTGAACTATGCAATAAAACTTGAATGTGTTTTAAAGAAGCTATTTCATTTCTTAAGAGACTAACTCTGTCTTTTAAAAGACTTCTCTGGACTGCACTTTTTAAACACAAAAAAAAACTCTATTTTTGCAAATACCTAGACTTTGTTGAGCATTCACACTGCTGGTAAAAATCTGCAACAAAATCCTTCCTTCAGCTTCTTTGAAAAACTTCAAAGAACTTGGACTAGCTCCGATACCATGTTGGAAATTTATGAATGATTCCAAATACAAAGAGAGAACAAAATCTCTCCTTCTAACACAGAGAACCTTTTTAAAATTTGCTGTACAGAGATGGTTTAAAACAAACTATTTCATTAAGATAAAAATCTATTACAAAGACTGATTCTTCCACTACAGAGGGATTACAAATGGATGGAACTGCTTCACACGCAGTCTCCTTCAAGTTCTTCTCGGTCACAAAAAAATTGCACACAGTGCTCTATACTCTGTTTTTCACCACATTGTGTTTTTGTCTTCCCGCTCTCTAAAAAAACTTTCACACAGTCAACACTTTAGCCTTTAGGCTCATTTCCTTTTATGTGACACAACATATTAAAAAAAAATTAAAAAAAAACTATTGAACCTATATATATATTATAAACTTGAAAGTTTATCATATATATATATATATATATATATATATATATATATATATATATATATATATATATATGAGACTAAAGTCAAAAAGACTTATATCGCGGTGCTTAAAGAAATATAAAGGAAATATTTAAAACAAGGTTTTGAACCTTAATAAGACTGCCGCATCAAATAAAAATTTAAACCAAGGTTTTCAACCTTTGTCGCAGAATCCAAAATTGGAAATTAAACTCCAATGCATAATTTATCACGTACTAATTCCCTTTGATGACGTCGGGGCCCAAACCCACACAACAAAGATCTGATTGGTCAGCGATGGGAACCTCGAACTTCAAAAAAAAGAATGAACACTATTTGATGAAATTATCGCATACCAAAACTGCTCCGTGACGTCAACGCCATAACTGCGCGATAAGATTTGGTTGGTCCACAAGTCCTTGTGACTTGGCAATGCGTCTGGTTCTTTACATCGATGAAGGATTGGTCACGTTGGCATCCAATCTACACGATAGCCATTTGATTGGCTACGGTGGAGTCCGCGGTTGCAGTGCTGGCTTGTGGGGACCTCCGTGACGTGGCCCATTCAAAAGTAAAGACTGGCGGTAAAACAAATGGTGGGAGTAATGAGGGTTGGTGAATTTTAATGCAAACGTGTATGGGTTTAAAAAGAAAATGAAGAGGATGATGGCACAAGGGACAGTGAGTGAACAACTAATGATTGCGTGGTCTTAAACCATAAAATTTAAATGCAAAAGGCAGAACAATGGCTACAGCCATTAAACAAATTTTGAGCTTGCAAGGTTTAAATGCGAGATTGAGTGTTTAAAAAAACAAAAAAAAAATACTGCTGCTACTGCCTCCTTTTCATATCTGTATGTAAGTCCTATGTCCTTCTGCACAGCAGTAGTTGAATTTAAAAATTCAACACTGAACCATGAGAAAACACATGCAGTTGTGGACACCATGGAACAACTAACCCTTGCCCTAACATTTCCGTCAAGAAAACCTCTCGCAACTTTTCATAATTGTCAATTTCCCCTTGGTAAAAAGGTGGATAAATGACCCATAGGAAAGAATATCCACTAGCCTTCAGCCCAAGAGCTATTTCACGCATTTTTTATTTTGAAAGAACTGCCAGGCTTTCGAAGGAAACATAAACAACACTAGCAGGTTCCTTCGTATTCAGCCAATCCATGCAATTTGTGGTTTTCCACAAGTGCGCCCCAGGATCCATGTCTCCGAGATTCTGCCCATCCAAGAAAGCCGAGGGTATGAGAGGACCGATAGTCCGAATCGGAGCTATCGATTTCATTGAGTTTCGGTACTCAAATCCATCAAACGAATTTCTGAGTATCCACGTTGCTTCAGATAAAGTATTAAACTGATCCAGAAAAATCTTGAAGAGAAGCCCATCTTGATTAGAGGGTTGTTGTACAAAGGACGACAAGTCTAATACTTTCAGCAGGAGCAACCCGGGTATTGTTATTAGGTTCGTCGGCTTCTCTGTTCCGTCCCATGTGATTGCGGAACAGAAGAATGAAGATTAAATCAACCAAAATTAAATGCCAACATAGAACATATTGTCAATAGAAAATTTGAAATCGTACCTAGTCCTTTGTTGAAATGGTAATAGATGGAGTAAATTGCACACGATTTCGTCTAGAAAAACGCTACAAGAACATTAAACTTCATCGCAACTTCAGGAACCCAGTAGAGGTAAGAATCATACACAATGCAAGATATATTGTTGGCTTTGTTGAAATGTTACTTTCAACAGTCCCTGTCCGGAGCCGCTTTCCATTTTTAATTACCAGGTTTTTGTCCTGCAGCCGCTTACCAAAAGAGCCGAACAGTTAGTTTCAGTTTTTGTTTGATCAATGTAGTCCTTTTATTTGAAAAATAGAGTCTTTTTTTTGTGTTCGGGGACGGTCTCTATTTTGGGTAAAATAGAGCACTTTTTATTTTTATACGAAACACAGATATTTTTTTTTTATGCATGGGTGTTTTATTTTAAACCCCGTGGTCCCCACAATGTCTTGTTGATAATGGAGGCTCCAATGCGTTCATCGCAATCGGAAGTAATTCATATAATCCACATCCCTTTTTATTTTATGTTCTGATAGAATGCATTCATTGAAATCGCATGTTATTTCATATAACAATCACCCTCCACCGAAGCCAAGGTCCCCAGGTCCACAAGACCATATGGCATCACAATAGTCAATCGCAAGTTGAATTACATCGGGAGTGTTTATGTTTTATGGCCCGATTGATCAGTGAATGGAACCGAACCCGATCCATTTTGATATACTATAGTTTTTTGTTGAACTCGGGTCCGTTCCTCAATCGACGATCAGAACTTTTGTTTGGGCTGATTGAAATGTTATAAGTTTGGACCCGGTGGTTTTATATGGTGGATTTGATAAAGTTTTTTCGTGTTACACTTGCCGCTTATGTCAGCAATATTCTGGCGGACGCGATATGGAAATATAAACTCGATTATATATTTCATTGCGCGTCCAAAACCTTGGGTGACATCATATGATTTTGTTACGCAAAATGCGTTAATGTAATTTTTTTCATCGCCTTTTGAAGTCCGGCGGAGTAATGGTTTTATTCATCATATGATGCAAAGGTTTATTGTTTTGTTTTAATATGTTTTATATGCGCGACAAGGTTTTATAAAGTCGTTTGTAATGAATCCCAGTGGGCCTCGACATTCTTTTAAACAGATTTGACTTAAGTTTTAAATAGATTTTATTTCATATAGTTTTTGTATTATGTTATATGCGCGGCATATATAAACGTTGAAAAGGCCCGAGAGCCAACGTAATGTTTTATTTCTGAAAGCACAACAGTGCGTTTTCTTTGTAATAGACAGAGAGGTTTTTACACAGCATTGTAGAGTTTTATTTTAAAATAGAGATAGAGTATTGACAGATCGTGTTTCTTTGTAGTGTTATATTTTGGTGAGATAGAGAAGTCTTTTTGGGCACTACGTCTTGAAGCAGTCCAGAATTTTGTAACATTTTTTTTTTGAAAGTTAATGAAGATTTTCAAGTGAAAAACTTTGTTCTCTAGTGAAGATTTTTTTTTTATTCTCTGTGTTGAAAAGGAGAGTATTATTCTCTCTATTGGTTGTTCTAGAATTTTCGTAAATTTCAACATGGTATCAGAGCTACTCTAGGCTCTTTGAAGGCGTCAAATAAGCTGAAGGAAGGAGTTATTGTTGCAGCAGCTTCTCCAGCAGAGTGAAGACTCAGTCACGAAGAATCCAAGGTATTTCTCAAGTCATTTTTTTTGTGTTACTGTTGAAGACAGACAGTTGTTTTAAAAACACAGTCAAGTATTTTGAAGCATAGTTAAGATTGCAAGAATGGCTAGAGCCAGCACTAGCATGGGTATTGGAAATACCTAGCTCCCACAATTTAATGGGAAAAACTACGACTACTGGGAAATAACCATGAGAGCCCTGTTTGCTTCCCAAGACTCATGGGAACTTGTAGAGGGTGGCTTTGAAGAGCCAGTAGATGAAAATAAGTTTGATGATTTAACTCAGGCAGAGAAGGAACTGCTAAAGAGCAATAAGAAGAATGATTCAAGAGCCCTCTAATTTTTGTATCAAGCAGTGCATGAGAGTGTGTTTCCAAGGATAGCAATAGCCAAGAGATCCAAAGAAGCATGGAAAACTCTCAAGACAACCTATCAAGGCATGGAGAAAGTGAAGACAACAAAATTAGAGTTGCCGAGGAGAGACTTTGAGACTCTATGCATGAAGGAGTTAGATAATATTGACTCATTCTTCACACATGTGATTGGAATGGTCACACAGAAAAGTTCTCATGGAGAGACTCTTGAAGAAAGGAGGATTATGGAGAAACTCTTGAGGAGTCTACCCTCAAGGTTTGATGTGATTGTCACCACCATGGAAGAGACCAAGGATCTCACAAAATTTTCAGTTGATGAGCTACATGTATCATTGATGACACATGGGCAGAGATTGGGTAGAAATGAAAACTCATCTCTAGAGCATGCCTTTAAGACCCAGATGTCTTTCGGAAGAGGAAGAGAGCAAGGCATATGAAACAAGAGAGGAAGAGGCATAAGCCAAAACAGAGCTGGAAGAAACAGTCCAGCAAATGCTCAAGGAAGGGGCAGCGATCGAAATCAGCATCAAGGCCAAGACAGCAGCCAGCAAAGTGGTCAGCAGCATGCTCAAGGACAAAGGTATGATAAATCCAATGTCCAATGTCACTATTGTAAAAAATATGGACATTATGCAAATGAATGTAGAAAGAAGAATCATGATATGGGTAATAGAACAAATGCAAATTTTACTAGAGAAAATATCAGCTAAGATAAATTGTTTTTAGCTTGTAATATGGCTGAGGAAAAGTGTGAAGATTTATGGTTTCTAGACTCCAGTTGTAGTAACCATATGAAAGGAAACATAGCCATGTTTTCTATGTTAGATGATAGTGTGAAGTCACAAGTCACACTAGGGATTCATAGTAAAGTTTTTCTTATGGGAAAAGGAGATGTAAATGTTTTAATAAGGAAAGGTGAAAAGAAATCCATAGTAGATGTCTATTATGTTCCAGGAATGAAATGTAACCTCCTAAGTATTGGACAGCTTGTTCAAAAGGGGTACAATGTTTTCTTTGAGGATGATGTTTTCACCATCATGGATAAACCACCCAGCAAACAATGTATTCCTGAAGTGAAGATGACAAAGAACAGGATGTTCCCTCTCTGGATGAGAGCAGATTTGAAAAATGAAGAAGAGATAGTAGCAATGACACAAGAGGCTTTCCAAAGCGAACCAAAAGATGACAATTGGTTGTGGCACTTGAGATTTGTACATCTCAACTTTGGAGCTCTTAACTTGTTGAACAGAAAAGGGATGGTAAGAGGTTTGCCATTGATTGAAAAACTAGACAACCTTTGTGAAGGTTGTATTTTGGGGAAACAACACAGAGAAAGTTTTCCTTCCAGGAAAAGCATAAGGGAAAAAGCGCACTTAGAGATTGTCCACTCAGATTTGTGTGGACCGATGCAAACTCCATCACTTGCTAGCAGCCATTACATGTTAACATTTATTGACGATTTTACTAGAAAAAATTGGGTTTACTTTTTGACAAACAAAAGTGAAGTGTTTGAAAGATTTTTCAATTTCAAAGCGTTTGTGGAAAACCAAAGTGGGTTGCATATCAAAGTCCTAAGGACTGATAGAGGAGGGGAGCATATCTATAAAGATTTTTTACATTTTTGTATAGAAAATATGATTCATAAGCAGTTTACAACTGGATATACTCCGCAGAAAAATGGAGTTTTCGAAAGGAAGAATAGAAAAATCATGGATATGGTAAGGAGTATGTTAAAGGCAAAGCAATTGCCTAATGATTATTGGGTTGAAGCTGTACATTGTGCAGCGTAAATTTGAATAGGTGCCCTACAAAAGAAATCATAAACAAAGTGCTGAAAGAGGCATGGAGTGGCACAAAGCAAGGTGTCACACACATGAAATTTTTTGGATGTGTAGCTTATGCACACATTCCAGATCAGCTAAGGAAGAAGTTGGACGGCAAGGGGGAGAAATGTATTTTCATTGGATACAGTGAGGAATCCAAAGCTTACAGGTTATACAACCCATCCACCAAGAAGTTTATTGTGAGCAAAGATGTTTAGTTTATTGAGGAGGAAGCTTGGGATGGAAGCATAGAGAAAACAGTGAATGTTAAACAATGTTTATCTCATGATGAAAATGATGATGAGTTCGCTGAAATACATCCCCAAACAGCAGCACCAACACAAGGGCAGCAAGAGACACCCTTGAAGAGAGATGAAAGTGCTTCTCCAAGCACACCACAAGGAGGAAATTCAAGTGCTTCTTCAAGCACTTGTACACCTAATGAAAGAGGTAAAAAGTTCAGAAATTTGAATGACATTTATGAACAAGAGGCAACAAATGAAGGTATGAATTATTTGTTTGCTTTATATTGTCATGTTCATGACCCTATCCACTTTGAAGAAGCTATTAAAGATAGAAAATGGATATTAATCTGTGGATGAAGAGATTACTGCCATAGAAAGAAACAAGAAATGGGATTTGGTTGAACTCCTAAAAGGTAAAGATGTCATTGGATTTAAATGGGTCTACAAGACCAAGAGTAATGCTGAAGGAAAAATAGAGAGACACAAGGCCAGACTTGTTGTCAAAGGGTATAAGCAGAAGCATGGGATAGACTATGAGGAAACATTTGCACCGGTTGCTAGCATGGAAACCGTGAGAGAAGTGTTGTCCATAGCAGCACAAAACAAGTGGAAAGTTTACCAAATGGACGTGAAGTCAGCATTCCTAAATGGAGTGTTAATGGAAGAGGTTTACATTGAACAACCTCTATGCTATGAAAGGAAATGCCAAGAGCACAAAGTGCGCAAATTGAAGAAAGCTCTTTATGGGCCAAAGCAAGCGCCAAGAGTGTGGTACAGTAGGATCGATTCCTATCTACTGGAAAATGGATTTGAAAAGTGTGAGGGAGAACCCACCCTCTACATCAAAGAAAATGATGGTAAAATGTTTATTTTGGTTTTATATCTTAATGATGTTATTTTCACAGGTAATGATGATTACCTTATTGAAAATTTTAAAATAGTCATAAAAGAAGAATTTGAAATGACTGACATGGGTTTGTTGAGATAATTATTAGGAATAGAAATAGAACAAGATGAAAATGGGATTTTTATCTCATAGGCAAAATATGTTAATGAAGTGTTGGAAAGATTTAATATGCAGGAGAACAAAGCAGCAATCACTCCCATAGCGATGGGATTAAAACTCAGCAGAGAGGACAGCAGCAAGGATTTTGATCCTAGTTTATACAAGAGCATAGTTGGCAGCCTCATGTATTTGACTACAACTAGGCTCGATATAATGCATGCTATTAGTTTAATTTCTAGATTCATGGAGAGGCCAAAGGAATCACATTGGCAGGCAGCGAAGAGAATTCTGAGGTATGTTAAAGGAACCAAAAGGTATGGCATTTTATATATTGCTTCAAAATGTTCAGATTTAATAGGATACACTGACAGTGATTGGGTTGGAAGTGTAGATGATCGGAAGAGCACTTCCGGTTATGTTTTTCACATGGGTTCAGGAGCCATTTCACGGGCTTCTAAAAAATAGCCTATTGTAGTGTTGTCTATAGCAGAGGCAGAATATGTGGTAGCTACAGTAGCAGCGTGTCAAGCAATTTGGATGAGGAAGATGCTAAGAAGTTTGTGCCAAGAGCAAGCAAAATGAACTGTAATTTTTTGTGACAATAACTCAGCTATTGCATTATCTAAGAATTTTGTGTTTCACAAGAGAACGAAACACATTGACACAAAGTTTCATTACATCGAGGAATTGGTAAACAATGCAGAAATTGTTTTGGAACACTGCAGAACTCAAGAGCAGTTTGCAGAAATTCTGATCAAGCCATTGGAGCAGAAGAGTTTTGAATTTTTGAGAAAATGCCTAGGTATGACTGATAACCCAGCAGTTGAAAGTAAGGGGGAGTGTTGAAATGTTACTTTAAACAGTCCCTGTGCAGAGCTGCTTTCCATTTTTAATTACCAGGTTTTTGTCCTCCAGCTGCTTACCAAAAGAGCTGAACATACAATTTCAGTTTTTGTTTGATCAGCGCAGTCCTTTTATTTGAAAAATAGAGTCTTTTTTTGTGTTCAGGGACAGTCTCTGTTTTGGGTAAAACATAGTACTTTTTATTTTTATATGAAACACAGATATTTTGTTTTTATGCGCAGGCATTTTATTTTAAACCCCATGGTCCCCACAGTGTCTTGCTGATGATGGAGGCTCCAATGCGTTCATTGCAATCGGAAGTAATTCATATAATCCACAACCCTTTTTATTTTATGTTTTGATGCGATGCATTCATTGCAATCGCATGTTATTTCATATAACAATCACCCTCCACCAAAGCCAAGGTCCGCGGGTCCACAAGACCACGATGCATTACAATAGTCAATCGTAAGTTGAATTGCATCGGGAGTGTTTATGTTTTATGGGCGGATTGATCAGTGAATGGAACCGGACCCGATCCATTTTTATATACCGCAGTTTATTGTTGAACTCGGGTCCGTTCCTTAATTGACGATTGCAACTTTTGTTTGGGCCGATTGAAATGTTATAAGCCCGGATTCGATGGTTTTATATGGCGGATTTGATAAAAAAGTTTCGTGTTACACTTGCCGCTTACGTTAGCAACCTTCTAGCATACGCGATATGGAAATATGGACTCGATTCTATATTTCATCGCGCATCCAAAACCTTGGGTGACGTCATACGATTTTGTTATGCGAAATGTGTTAATGTAATTTGGTTCATCTCCTTTTGAAGTCCGGCGGAGTAATGGTTTTATTCATTGCACGATGCAAAAGTTTATTGTTTTGTTTTAATGTGTTTTATATGTGCGATAAGATTTTATAAAGTCATTTGTAATGAAGCCCGGTGGGCCCCGACAATCTTTTAAACAGATTTGATTTGAGTTTTAAATAGATTTTATTTCATATAATTTTTGTATTATGTTATATGCGCGGCATATATAAAAGTTGAAAAAGCTCGAGAGCCAATGTAATGTTTTATTTTTAAAAGCACAACAATGCGTTTTCTTTGTAATAGATAGAGGTTTTTACACAACAGTGTAGAGTTTTATTTTAAAACAGAGACAGAGTATTGACACAGCATGTTTTTGTGTAGTGTTATATTTTGGTGAGACAGAATTGGGCACTGCGTCTTGAAGCCGTCTAGAATTTTGTAACAGTTTTTTTTTATAAGTTAATTAAATAAAAACTCTATTCACCAGTAAATTTTTTTTGTTTCTTCTGTGTTGAAAAATAAAGTATTATTCTCTCTATTGGTTGTTCTGGAATTTTCATAAATTTCAACAGGCTTGAGCATTTAGTCTCTCTATGAGATTTGTCAACGACAATACTTCAATTTTGCATAACATGTCCAACCTCATCAGGCGGTCCTTGAACCTATTGAAATCCAGCGGAAGTCCATCCGAGATTGTTTCAAACTGAACTTTCACAGAGTTGTTTGACGCCCCGGTCGCATCTTGCGTCCGTAACATGCGCTCTCTGTTCTCTTCGGTCGTCACAAACGTCACCCGCAGATTTTTAGATGCGAGCCGCATGGCAAATTGCAGCATTGGATTGATGTGACCCTGCGACGGATACGCCACCACGAAAACGGGAAGATTCATGTACAGGAGCCCCTGAAGATTCCATCCTCGTAATTACCAGAGAAAGTCACCAGCTACATGTAGGAACCGCAACAAGGTCGCACCAGGCTTCTAAATTTAAATGATATATTTTCGCTGTGGAGTCATACGGCAACCGCAACAATAATGCCTCATCACAAGAACATGTCAAATCACAATTGCTCGGACTGGAATATGACGGATGTCGTGGTTGTGGATACCTTCATCTAATTTATCCCGAGTAAAACGACAAAACATATCACAAAAGCGCTTGCGTAATATTTTGGTGGCCGTCCTGACACGTAGAGTCCAAACCAACTTTTAGAAATTTAAAGAGTCTTAAGATGAATAAGTGAGGGTATCTGGACAAAATTCTGCATGCATCGCACCCAACTTTGATCACATGTGACAAATAATTGACTTTGGCTCCTCCGCGTGAACACAGAGTTTGAATGCTTATAAACAACTTTTCCAGTGAAATCCAATAAAAAAAACTGATAAACATTTATTTTGGGAATTGAACATAAGTGAAGGTGAAGGGGTGAGTTTGGTTACCCCGGGTGAAAAAAGCGTTACAATGGCTGTAAACACAAATTTTCCAGTGAAATGATAAATATTTATATTGGAAATTCAACATAATTCAAGGTAAAGGGGTGAATGAACTATAGACTACGAAGTTTTTGGCAGTTATTTTTTAAATTATTGAGTAATTTTTTTATGTAAATTTTTTTTTTAATGTTTTTGATAATCTGTAGAATATTCATTAGAAATATAATACGTTTTATATATTTGAATTTTAGTTTCTGCGATTCATAATTATTTTGTAATTTTTTTTAATTATAATTCCATGAAACAAAACATTACCTTTTATATAATTTACATAATTACTTTCAAAATAAATTAAAAAACTAAATAAATATTTTGATTTCAATATAACTCACATAAAATTAACACTTCGTTTTGAATATAACATAAAGTAAAAGGTTAATGGGCCATTTTGGACTTAACATTGGAGGAATAATGGCTTCAATTTGCCTCTGTGGGCTTCCAAGTGGTCCTCGGCTATTTCAATTATCACTTGGCTATACATGCACGAGTACAAGCATAAATGTGCCTACATACATGCACGAGTACTTAAAAGTTTTGATTTGTGGACACTATTTTGGATTAATGTTGTAACTAAGTAGGAATAATTTTGAAACCAAGTGGGAATAATTGAAGTGATCAAGTCTGTTGTATTCATTTACGTATTTAAAAACATTAAATCATAATTCACATGAGTTTTATTGGAAATTTGACCTTTGGTTGATTATAAAAAACAAGGCATTAAAAGAGTTTTGTCACTTTTGCATTTTAAAAAAATATTTTATTTTATACTTTTTAATTATAAGAAAATTGGTCACATTAATTTTTTTTACTTATTTAAATTAAAAAACAATAATCAAAATATTAATGAATTCAATAAAATTTATAAATATTATAAAAAGTTTAAATATTTTATTTTATAATAATCAAAATATTGAGAAATTCAATAAAACTTATAAATATTATAAAAAAAACTTAATATTTTATTTTATAAAAATCAAAATACTAAGGAATTCAATAAAACTTAAAATATTATAAAAAATTTAATTATTTAATTTTATAATAATCAAAATATAAAGGAATTCAATAAAACTTATAAATATTATAAAAATTTAATTATTTTATATTATAATAATAAAATATTAAGAAACTCAATAAAACTTATAAATATTATAAAAAACCTGAATATTTTATTTTATAATAATCAAAATACTAAGGAATCCAATAAAACTTATAAATATTATAAAAAACTTAATTATTTTATTTTATAATAATTGAAATATTAAGGAATTCAATAAAACTTTTAACTATTATAAGAATTTAAACATTTTATTTTATAATAATCAAAATATTAAGGAATTCATTAAAACTTATAAATATTATAAAAAAACTTAATTATTTTATTTTATAATAATACAAATATTAAGATATTCAATAAACCTTATAAATATTATAAAAAATATAAATAGTTTATTCTATAATAATCAAAGCATTAAAAAAATTAAATAAAACTTATAAATATTATAAAAAACTTAATTATTTTATTTTATTCAATAAAACTTATAAATATTATAAAAACTTAAATATTTTATTATATAATAATCAAAATATTAAGGAATTCAATAAAACTTACAAATATTATAAATATTATAAAAAGTTAATTATTTATTTTATAATAATCAAAATATTAAAAAATTCAATAAAACTTATAAATATTAAAAAAAACTTAAGGAATTCAATAAAACTTATAAATATTATAAAATAAATAAATATTTTATTTTGTAATAATCAAAATATTAAGAAATTGAATAGAACTTATAAATATTATAAAAAACTTAATATTTTATTTTACAAAAATAAAAATATGAAGAAATTCAATCAAACTTATAAATATTATAAGAAAAATTATTATTTTATTTTATAATAATCAAAATATTATGGAATTAAATGAAATTGATAAATATTATAAGAAATAAACTATTTTATCTTACAATAATCAAAATATATGATAATGTAATTGCCAAGTTAAAGAGAAATGAGGGGTGGTCGAAAGATATTAAGTGTAATATCAGAGTTAAACAAGGTTGCCCCCTCTCCCCTACCCTATTTTTCATTTACATCGACAAGCTAGAAGGTTGTTTACAGGAAGCAGGATGTGCTGGCAAGATCTAAGCTGAGATAGTCATAATCCTTCTTCTCTATGCTGACGATATTGTTCTTCTCACAAGGTGCCCATCTGATATTTATAAGGAACTTAGACTTCTTAATGATTTCTTTTCTACCATGGGTATGTCTATTAACGCTGACAAAAAAAAAGTTATGATTATCAATTCCAAGAAGGACACTTACCCTAATTTTATGTATGACAATAGTAACTTGGAGGAAGTGTCTTCTTACAAGTACCTAGGAGTTGATATTCATCACAAGCTCAACTGGAACTATAGCATTCAGAAAAGGGTTAGTGGAGAGTGGAAAGCTTATTTTGGTCTTGAAAATAATTGTAAAATGGAAAACCTCGTAATGTGGGACAACAAGAAGTTCCTCTTTGAAACTTTAGTCACTCCTGTTATCTTATATGGATGTGAGGTTTGGGGTTGCAGCATCTCTAGAGAATCTTGGAGAAATATTGAACAAACAGAGAAGCGTTTTATAATGTATAACCTTAAAATTAAAAGCAATACAACCTATCATATTCTCCTTATAGAAGTGGGTCTTTCCCCTGTCGAGAGCCTAGCTATGATAAGGATTCTGTTGTACAAGCACAAGCTCAATAGCACAGGAGACCATAGACCTCCTAAGCTAGCTTTAAATTCCATCCAAAACCACCTAAGGCTTAAATGAGGTTTGTATAAAGACACCAGGGACTGGTTAAACCACTGGGAGATCAACGAGAATGTTGCATTGAAAAGCACTAATAACATTAAAAAATTTGTTACTTCTAAATTCAAATAAAAAATGTGGTGTGAGAAAGACCTAGCAGCTAAAAGAAAATTAAGATATTGTAAGGAGGTCATCAACCCCACCATAGAAGATCAAAACTATCTCTCTGTTTTAACTAGCTCAAAGAAGAAAATTAATATAGCCAAGATTAGAACGAACTCTCATGAGCTCGATAGTGAAACAGGTCGTTGGACAGTTCCTAAAACACCATGAATGGAAAGGATTTTCCATCTCTAGGAGAATATTAACATCGAGGATGAAAATCACTTCCTCTTAGAGTGCCTAATGTACAACCATATTAAATCTCAATTTCATAATCTTTGTTGCAATACTAACCTTCCTAGCCTTTCAAGATGTCAAAATTATAGTGAGCTCAGGAGGCTTCTCTCCAAGTTTTTTTTAGCATAGGAACAAAATCTTAAATCAAACCAAATAACTCTTTTCTTTAGGTCCGATAGACCAAAGATTAGTCTTAGTGGATGTTAACCATCATCATCATCGTCATCATCAAAAACTTAAATATTTTATTTTATAATAATCAAAATATTAAGGAATTCAATAAAACTTATAAATATTATAAAAAGCTTAATTATTTTATTTTATATTAATCAAAATATTAACGAATTGAATAAAACTTATAAATACTATAAGAAATTGATATTTTATTTTAAGAATTTAAATATTTTATTTTAATAATCAAAATATTTAAAAATTCAAAAAAACTTATAAATATTATAAAAAACTTAAATATTTTATTTAATAATAATCAAAATATTAATAAATTCAATAAAACCGATAAATATAATAAGAAATTAATTATTTTATTTTATAATAATCAAAATATCAAGGAATTCAATTAAAATTATAAATATTATAAAATAAATAAATAATAAATATATATATATATATATATATATATATATATATATATATATATATATATATATATATATATATATATATATATATATATATATATATATATATATATTATTTTATAATAATCAAAATATTAAGAAATTCAATAAAACATATAAATATTATAAGAACTTGAATGTTTTATTTTATAATAATCAAAATATTAAGGAATTCAATAAAACTTATAAATATTATAAAAAAACTTAATATTTTATTTTATAATAATCAAAATATTAAAGAATTCAATAAAACTTATAAATATTATAAAAAACTTTAATATTTTATTTTATAATAATCAAAATGTTAAGGAATTCAATAAAACTTATAAATATTATAAAAAATAATAATATTTTATTTTATAATAATCAAAATATTAAGGAATTCATAAAAATTATAAATATTATAAAAAACTTAAATATTTTATTTTATAATAATCAAAATATTAAGGAATTCAATAAAACTTATATATTTTTAGAATTTATGCTTCTGTGATCCATATAAAATTGTAAAATCTTTTTCGGCAATAATCACATATAATGGAATGATGGAATGTTGTCGACACATTTCGAACCAACCAGTGTGGTTCATCATCAGGACCTAGTCCTGATGAACCTTCGTTCATTTAATATATCGACAACATTCCATTATATGTGATTATTACCGAAAGAGATTTTACAAAACTTATATATATTATAAAAAAATTAATTATTTTATTTTATAATAATCAAAATATTAAGGAATTCAGTAAAACCTATAAATATTATAATATTTTATCTTATTGCAATAAAAATATTAAGAAATTCAATAAAACTTATAAATATTATAAAAAAACTTAAAATTTTGTTTTATAATAATCAAAATATTATGAAATTCAATAAAACATATAGCCAGATGACCTGCATCCATGGGTTTGGCAGCAACGCGGTAGACTATGTTATTTCCGATCTCCCTTTATACAACGAAATAATAAGTTTTGACATCTTAGAAGACCACGAGCCCGACTCTGATCATAGGCCTTTACTCATAACTCTCAATTTTGTCATGCATAGAGATCCCATAGAAGATAATCCTTATAGTCAAAAGAACTTAATCTTTGATAGAAATAAAAATTATCTCTTTCTAAATGAATTAAAAACTAATTTTCTTCCTTTATCTAGTATAGACATCATAGATGACCTCTATCATAATTTTACTAGAACCCTCTCATATTCTATTAAAAAGTTCTCAATTGAAGTCTCAAGTAATAAAAGAAATAGCAAAAGCCAACCCATAGTATGAAAAATATTGTAAAAGTGCGAGGAGAGCAATTAAGGAAGTTGTTGATGAATCTCTCAAAATTGACAAAATAAAAATCTACAAAGCCTAACTAAAAGGAAAAAAAATGCAATATATTTGTAAAAGACAAGAGAATCTCTTACACCTCTGTAAGGTGGCTCCTAAGAAATTATGGAGGGAGATTCTAACTAGGAAAGCTAAAGATAATAATAAAATTTCTTTACACGACTGGAATTCCAATCTTAAAAAGATTTATGAATCTCCAAATTGCAGGGATTTTGAAACACTGCTCACAACGAAAGAAGTTTTCTCATTAGAAGACATTGATTTCGGGGTTAAACACCTGGAAAATGGGAAAAATAAAGACATTGAAGTTTACCAGGCAGAAATCTTAAAAATGGGAGGTCCTGTCCTTATCCCCCACATCCACAAGCTTTTCAACCAAGTGGTCAAGCAAGGGTTCCCTAAAACTTGGGCTAAGAGCCTCATTATCCCTATTTTTAAAAGTGGTGATACAAATATCTGCTCTAATTATCAGACAATTATGATCAACCCTCTCTTAGCCAAGTTATATGGTATTATTTTGGAAAAGGAGTTGAGCATTTGGCTTGAAAGTGAAGGTAAGCGGGCTAAAGGCCAAGCGGGTTTTAGAAGGCAACACTCAACAATGGATCACCCCATTACGCTTAGGATCATTGTGGACGAATTCCGCAATGATAAATCCAATCTCTTTTGTTGCTTTGTGGACTTTAGAAAGGCTTTCGATACGGTTCCTAGAAAAAACCTATGGAATGGATTAGAAGAGCTAAATGTTCCTTTCGAACTAAGAGCGGTTGCTATAAGTTTATACAAGAATGTAATTGCCAAGTTAAAGAGCAATGAGGGGTGGTCGAAACATATTAAGTGTAATATCGGAGTTAAACAAGGCTGCCCCCTCTCCCCTACCCTATTTGGAATTTACATCGAGAAGCTAGAAGGTTGTTTAGAGGAAGCAGGATGTGCTGGCACGATCTTAGATGGGATAGTCATCATCCTTCTTCTCTATGCTGATGATATTGTTCTTCTCGCAAGGTGCCCATCTGATCTTGATAAGCAACTTAGACTTCTTAAGGATTTCTGCTCTACCATGGCTATGTCTGTTAACATTGACAAAACAAAAGTTATGATTATCAAATCCAAGAAGGACACTTATGCTAATTTTATGTATGACAATAGTAACTTGGAGGAAGTGTCTTCATACAAGTACCTAGGAATTGATATTCATCACAAGCTCAACTAGAACTATAGCATTCAGAAAAGGATTAATTGGGGGTGGAAAGATTATTTTGGTCTTGAAAATAATTGTAAAACAGCAAACCTCGTAACGTGGGATAGAAATAAGTTCCTCTTTGAAACTTTAGTCACTCCTATTATCTTATATGGATGTGAGGTTTGGGGTTGCAACATTTCTAGAGAATCCTGGAGAAATATTGAGCAAATCAAAAAGCGTTTTATAACTTATAACCTTAAAATTAAAATAAATACACCCAATTCCTATTCTCCTTATAGAAGTGGGTCTTTCCCCTATT
Source organism: Pinus albicaulis (assembly GCA_034641835.2). NCBI lineage: Eukaryota > Viridiplantae > Streptophyta > Pinopsida > Pinales > Pinaceae > Pinus > Pinus albicaulis. The sequence goes on from CM076574.1 coordinate 604,754,896, forward strand.
GAGAGCCTAGCTATGACTAGGCTTCTGTTGTACAATCACAAGCTCAATAGCATAGGAGACCATAGACTTCCTAAGCTAGCTTTAAATTCCATCCAAAACCACCTAAGGCTTAAATGAGGTTGGTATAAAGACACCAGGGCCTGGTTAAACCATTGGGAGATCGACGAGAATGTTGCATTGCAAATCATTAGTAACATTAAAAACATTTTTACCTCTAAGATCAAAGAAAAAATGCGGTGTGAGAAAGATCTAGCAGCGAAAATAAAATTAAGATAGTATAAAGAGGTCATCAACCCCACCCTAGAAGATCAAAAGTATCTATATGTTTCAAGTAGCTCAAAGAATAAAATTAATATAGCCAAGATTGGAATGAATTCTCATGAGCTCCATAGTGATAGAGGTTGTTGGATAGTTCCTAAAACACCATGGATGGAAAGGATCTACCATCTTTGTGAGAATATGAACATCGAGGATGAAAATCACTTCCTCTTAGAGTGCCCCGCGTACGACCACATTAGAGCTCAATTTCATAATCTTTGTTGCAATATTGAACTTCCTAGCCTTTTAAGATGTCAAAATTATAGTGAGTTTGGGAGGCTTCTCTCCAAGCTTTTTGAGCATAGGAATAAAATCTTAAATCAAACTAAATAACTTTTTTCTTTAGGTCTGATAGACCAAAGATTGGTCTCAGTGGACGTTAACCACCATCATCATCATCATCAAGAACTTAAATATTTTATTTTATTATAATAAAAATATTAAGAAATTCAATAAAACTTATAAATATTATAAAAAACTTAATATTTTATTTTATAATAATCAAAATACTAAGAAATTCAATAATACGTATAAATATTATAAAAAAATTAACTATGTTATTTTATAATAATGAAAATATTAAAGAATTCAATAAGACGGATAAATATTATTAGAAATTAACTATTTTATTTTATAATAATCAAAATATTAAGGAATTCAATAAAACTTATAAATATTATAAAAAACTTAACTCTTTTATTTTATAATAATCAAAATATTAAGGAATTCAATAAAACTTATAAATATTATAAAAAAATTAATTATTTTATTTTATAATAATCAAAATATTAAGGAATTCAATAAAACTTATAAATATGATGATGATGATGATAATGATGGTTAACGTCCATGAGACCAATCTTTGGTCTACCAGACCTAAAGAAAAGTGTTATTTAGTTTGATTTAAGATTTTATTCCTATGCTCGAAAGGTTTGGAGAGAAGTCTCTCGAGCTCACTATAATTTTGACATCTTAAAAGGCTAGGAAGGTCAGTATTGCAGCAGAGATTAAGAAATTGAGCTCTAATGTGGTTGTACGCGGGGCACTCTAAGAGGAAGTGATTTTCATCCTCGATCTTCATATTCTCACAGAGATGGAAAATCCTTTCCATCCATCATGTTTTAGGAACTGTCCAATGACCTGTTTCACTATGGAGCTCATCAGAGTTCATTCTAATCTTGGCTATATCCATTTTCTTCTTTGAGATAGTTAAAACAGAAAGATACTTTTAAGCTTTTAGAGTGGGGTTGATGACCTCCTTATAATATCTTAATTTTCTTTTAGGTGTTAAATCTTTCTCACACCACATTTTTTCTTTGAACTTAGAAGTAATAAATTTTTTAATGTTATTAATATCCTATTTTATTTTTAATAATCAAAATATTAAGAAATTTAAGAAAATTTATAAATATTATAAAAAATTTAATATTTTATTTTATAATAATCAAAATATTAAGAAATTCAATAAAACTTGAAACTTAAATATTGTATTTTATAATAATTAAAATATTAAGGAAGTCAATAAAATGGATAAATATTATAAGCAATTAACTATTTTATTTTATCATAATCAATATATTAAGGAATTCAATAAAACTTATAAATATTATAAAAAACTTAAATATTTTATTTTATAATAATCCAAATAGTAAGGAATTCAATAAAACATATAAAATTTATAAAAAGCTTAATTATTTTATTTTATAATAATCAAAATATTAATGAATTCAATAAAACTTATAAATATTATATGAAATTAAATATTTTATTTTATAATAATCAAAATATTGAGGAATTCAATAAAAAATTATAAATATTATAAGAATTTAAATATTTTATTTTATAATAATTAAAATATTAAGAAATTCAATAAAACTTATAAATATTATAAAAATTTTAAATATTTTATTTTATAATAATCAAAATATTATGAAATTCATTAAAACTTATAAATATTATAAAAAAAATTAAATATTTTATTTTATAATAATCAAAATATTAAGGAATTTAATAAAACTTATAAATATTATAAAAACATAATTATTTTATTTTATAATAATCAAAATATTAAGAAATTCGATAAAACTTATAAATACTATAAAAATATTTTATTTTATAATAATAAAAATATTAAAGAATTCAATAAAACTTATAAGTATCGTAAAAAACTTAATTAAAATAAAATATTAAGAAATTCAATAAAACTTATAAATATTATAAAAAAATTAAATATTTTATTTTATAATAATCAAAATATAATTTAATAAAACTTATAAATATTATAAAAAAAAATTATTATTTTATTTTATAATAATCAAAATATTAAGATATTCAATAAAACTTATAAATATTATAAGAACTTATATAATTTGTTTTATAATAATCAAAATTTTAAGGAATTCAATAAAACTTATAAATATTATAAAAAAATTAAATATTTTATTTTATAATAATTAACATTTTAAGAAATTCAATAAGACTCATAAATGTTATAAAAAACTTAAATATTTTATTTTATAATAATCAAAATATCAAAGAATTCAATAAAACTTATAAATATTATAAAAAAATTATATATATGGATTTCAATAAAACATATAAATATTATAAAACAAGTTTAATATTTTTTTTGATTTTATTTATTTTTGTTATAAATATAAATATAAATATATATATATATCTATATATATATATATATATATATATATATATGAATATGATGTAATTATTAATAAAATAGTATGCAATTTCACACAAAAACTCATCCAAACAATTAATCAAAAAAATAAAAAACGTAGAATGTTTACATTCAACTATAACATATCAAGATCATTAATAATTATAATTGGCATGTGTCAAACACAAAAGTGCAATAGAGTATGTTTTATTTCATTAAATAAGATTACTAATTGCAACATAGCATAATCCCTATCGCTAATTAATTCATTAAGGTAGTGTAGGGTATGCATTTTTTCATTATTCGAGAATGCTCTAATTCTGCAATCTCTCATTATGCATGCTTCCACATACACTTTCTCTATGCATCGAAATTCAACACAATGATATGCAACTCCGCACCTCTGCATTAATTAATTTATTAAGGCTATGTCTCTTTGTGCAACACACACATTTTGTTGTTATTCAATAATGTCCACTTTTTTGTAATCCATCATTATTTCTGCGTCGAGACATTAATAAACCGTTATTTCACATAGTTTTCCTTCACACCTTAGTATGTCGCATAATGGAAGCTATCTTCGCATAATTTCTTCCACATTTCTATAGTCCACAAAATTTCCACAATGCACACCATGAGAGCTTTATCCACATCTTTGCATTCTAAATGTGCACATTTCCACAATCTACATTTTGTTTTTCTAGAATGGTTTCTTTTACGGAATCTACCATTATTTCCATGTCCTCGCCTCAATCCTGCATAATGAAATCCACCTTTGCATGGATTTTCTCTACGCCTTCGTATCTCGCATAATGAAAGGAATATTTTCATAGCTTCGCCTAGACTTCTGCATTCCATAATGAAAGATTAATCTGCATGTTAACATTGCAAATGCCTGAATTTTCGCAGTCTACCATTATTTTCGTGTTCGCAACTCTGTCTCCTACATAATGAAAGGCACCTTTGCATAGATTTACTCCACACCTTTGTCTCTTTCATAATTAAATCCATCTTAACATAGTTTTTTTCAGACTTTGGCACGCCGCCGAAATTTCGTAGTGTGCACAATGAATGCTTTATCCACATCTCTGCATTTCCACAAACTATCATTATTATGCATCTAGATTCTGTACCTCTATCTCTAGAATAATTAAAGCCACCTTCACATAACTTTCCTTTGCACCTCTATAGCTCACATAATGCAAACTAATTTCACATATCATTGTACACATTTCTGCATTTTGCATAATTTCCACCATAAAGGTTTTTGTGAATTCTGGAGTAGCTAAAACTAGATATTTGCACATTTCCTCTTTAATATGTTTGAAGGACTTACTTGCTTCCAGAGTCCAAAAACGTGTGTTTTTCTTTAGTAATGTTGTTAGAGGTGTTGCTATTTTCCCATAATTCTTAATAAAATTGCGACAATACCTTGTCAACTCGAGAAATCCTCGAAGATGGTTTAGGGTTATGGGGATTTTGAAATCCTTGATGGATTTAATTTTTTTATAATCTACCTTAACACCCTTATGAAACACAATATGACCCAAATATTCGAGCTCTTATACCCCAAATAAATGTTTGGAGGTTTGTGCATACAATTGTTTCTCCTCCAATAGTTTGAGCACCCTGTTAACATATTAAACATGATACCTCCAAGAATTTCTATAGATTATTATATCACAAAAAAATAATAACCCAATTTTTCTAACGAAGGGTTTGAAAATGGAATTTTTTAAACGTTGAAATGTGGAAGGTGCATTAGTAAGGCCAAAATTCATGACCAAAAATTCATAATGACCCTAATGAGTTTTGAATCATGCTTTCGAAATTTCTTCAATCTTCATTCTAATTTTATGATATCCTAAATGAATATTCAACTTAGTGAAGTAAATTTATCTATGTAATATATCCAACAATTCATCAATGACATGAATGGAAAAATTATCTTTAATACTAATCTTGTTAAGTTCCCTATAATCCAGACACATATGCCAATGATCCATCCTTCTTGTGTACCAATACTACCAGAGTAGAGTAAGAACTTTGGTTAGGTTGAATTATACGTTTCTCTAACATTTTTTCAACCATAAATTCAATTTCACTCTTTTTGGCATAAAGATATATCTAAGGTATGATATTTTGGGGGATTCTTCTTGGAATCAAGTCAATAGCATGATCATGATCATGAATAGGTGGGAGCCCTTTGGGAGTCTCAAATACCTTGGAATTATTGTCGAAGGTTCTTTAGATATTTGGAGAGGAAAATGATTTTTATGTTTGAACATTTAGTGAGTATAATTATGATTATGCCTTCTTGTTATTTCTTCAAAATATTTTTCATTCCATTAGAGATGATTATCTTCCTTGGTTTCGCTACAATGCCCCTTAATTCAATTTCCTTTCCTTCCCAGGAAAAATTCAAGAAATGTTCTTAAAATTAAAATCTATTGTCCCCAAATATTATAGCCATTGGAATCCTAATACAACATTAACAAAACCCATTGTAAGAGGAATCATTGGACAATTCGTTCTATATTCCCCCATGGTTAGATTTATATTATCGGATTTCCTTGAGCAATTTATAGTTCTTCCATTTGCAACCATCACTTGAAACTCTAGTTCTTAATATAGAAAGCAATTCAGTTCCTTGGCTATCTTAAAATGAATAAAATTATGGATAGTGCCAGTATCGATCAACATTATTACCTTTTTTTTCTTGATATATCCTTCTATCCTGAGAGTTTGAGAAGTAGTAATTTATTCCAATGTATTACAAGATATGACTAAATTCATTTTTTCTTTCTCTAGGGTTGGTTCTTAGTGTATATCCTCTTCTATTAATGTTTCTCGTTCCTTTTCTTTCTCTTCACAATATATGTAAAATAAATTCTTATCGACACACTTATGACCTTTAGGGTATTTTCTATCACAATTGTAACAAATCCCTTTTTCTATTTTATCCTATATTTATTGTGGTGTTAACCTTGTAGGTTGTGGAAGGCTAGGAGAAAAAACACTTCAATATTTATATTTGTGAGTGGTAGACTTCCTTGTAGCCATAATTTTTCTTTCAACTTTTCTTTCCACCTTGAATGCATTCTCTAATGATTTAGGTTCCCAAAGGCAGACCTCATGTTGGATGTTATCCTTTAAAATCTCTATGAAGACATCAATCCTATTCTCCTCTAGACTATCATTTACCTTGATATTAAATCTTTGGAAGTCTTGAATATGCTACACCATTGAACCCTTTCATTTTATATTTATCAATTGTCTAAAGCAGATATTGCCCATTGTATCCTCATAATGTGCTACCAATTATTTTATAAAAATTGTCTAAGTGAAAATTGATTTACGATAAGAAAGACATCGATACAACACAAATTGATTTTGTTCTAAATATAAATATGTAATGCATACATTTTGTGTTTGTGGCACATCATGTAGATCAAATAATAGCTCCATATGTAGTGTCCATGTTACTAGATCCTTTCCATCAAACTTCCTCATATAGATATTTGAAATGTGGCTAGTATTGAACCCACTAATGGAGTCTCTAAAATAATAATTCATATTCCTTTTTTCCTAATATTAATATTGATGGAGTACCTTGTCACCACTAGGAAGCATTTCTTGTAGAAACTTTGTCAAACCTTCCTTCAAAACTTCCAAGTCCCTTTTTGTTTATGTTTTTAAAAAATCCTTCAAAACTTCTATCTTCATATCCATCATTTCTTCCATGCAATATTTTAAACCTTTCTTAAAACAATCCATCTTAGCTTCTAGTCCATTTTTGGTTACTCTTCATGAGAGAGATTTTTTTTTCACATGGTATTTTAATTTTGATATATCATGTTTCAATTCTTCCTCTTCTTCATGCATCACACTAGAGATTTCTATTGCCTTACTATGTCTATATATTTTCTTTTTACCAGGCATATTGGGACCAAATAATGATTTATATGTTTCATTATGCTCTTTGAATCACTTAAAACAATAAATTTTTTTTTTTAAATACACACTTTTTTATTTCTTTTAGGAGCTCGATATTGAAACTATTGTATCTTTGTAATTTCGGCTCTCCAAGTATGATAATTTGTCTTGTGGTAGTCCTTTGTGTTAGGGTCCAACCCTAACCCCTTTATGTATGTAATAATCCTAAGGGGCCTAGTCTAAGTCATATTTAGTTAGTTAAGTCAATAAATACCATAAGCCGTTATCCACATTAATAATAATTATAAGTGGTTGACCCACATTATTGAAAAGGGACCACAATTAGTTATAAATTGGCCATAGTTAATAAATAAAGTGGTTAGCCTATGTTATTCAAGGGAACACTAGTATTTAGGGTTTTCGATGTCATTAAGATATAAATAGTCTTAGATAGTAAGGGAAGAATCATCAATTCTTATTGTAATTGAGCTCTGCTTTGTTGGAGGTTTTCCCCTCGAAGAGGTAAGTGAACATTGTATTCTATTTGAGAATAATAAAATATAATTGTAGCTTATGTCATTTAATTTTATATTTCCAAGTTTCAAGCTATATTGTTTCATATTTATGGTATTATGGTTTTCTCATAGGTCAAGTGCATAACAAATGGTATCAAAGAAGTTTCTAGGGCTAGTTGTACTTCCAATTTTCGAATAAGTTATTTTAGGAGAAAGACATGTTCCGACGTATTTAAACCATGGGATTTATCGTTAAGTGCATAAACCTATGCATTTAGGGAGACATGCACACATAAACTACAAGAGGTGGTCACACTTGTTGGTTTCCCTTACAACCCTTCTGGGTACCCCTTCGAGTAGTAGTGAATTAGACATAACCACACACATACTTAAATTCCACGTACGTAAATGAATATCTAGCTGAAAAAAGTAAATTTCTCCATGTAATTCATCAAAAAATTCATTAATGATAGGAATGGGAAATTTATCCTTAATATTAATCTTGTTGAGCTCCTTATAATATGTATGAATTTACACGGTAAGTCCCTTAGATCAAACACCAAAGGTCACCGATCCCAAATAGATCACAGATCAATACATCAATATTTGACATGGTTAAATCCCTCAAAGAGGGAAACAATCCACAGCCTGAGCCAACATGGCCACTTCAAGCAATTTATTGATATAAATAAAGAAAATTTACATAAGATTCTCTCATAAATGGTTACCAGACAAATGACGCTCCATGTTCTTTAAATAGATATCATGGACCAATCGGGTGTTAAGACATTAATCAAGTGTCGGTTTTACCGAGGAGAGAATGAACCATTGTATCACTACATATCATGACCATTAGATTATAAGTTACAAGTGTACATAGTGTAGAAACACACTTTATCTAACTCTATGGTAGACCAAGTTATACTAAACTATTTCCTATGTGTCGGAATATCCTAACATCACCCCTTAAGAACAACTTGGGATAGGATTGAAGGATTTACAAAGGTGACACAATAGGTGAAGGAAGGATGGATTAGAGCCTATCCCCCCTTAATGGTACCTTTATTGAACTCCAAGCATAGATTGAAGTTTGGTAAACTTTGCTTCTTTGAGAGCCTTTGTAAAGATATCAACAACTCGATCATTGGTTGAACAATATTTCACTTCAAGAACATAATCATGAATGAGCTTTTTGATGAATTGTATGTATATCTCAATGTTTTTCATGCACTGATGTTGAACTAGATATTTGCATGGGTGAATGACACTATGATTATCACACCAAAGTGTAGTTGGATGTTGCTGATGAAGACCAAATTTGGACAGGATCTGACGAAGCCACATGGCTTCCTTTCTGGCTTCAACTGCACCATGATACTCTCCTTCTGCCAAAGAAAGAGAGATGGCACTTTGTTTCTTACAATACCATGTAATAGGTCCTAAAACAAGAGTGAATACATAACCTACAGTAGAATTTTGATCATCAAGGTCACCAGCCCAATCAGAATCAGTGAAACCAATTAAGAATGGAGATGTTCCTACATTGTAATGAATCCCGAACTGAACTATACCTTGAATATGTAGAAGTATTATTTCAGCTGCTTTCCAGTGACTTTCATGATTTGTGGGCATAGACCGAGCAACAAGACCAATGAAAAAGGAAGGGTTAGGACAATTATGGGTTAGATACAAAATTTCACCAACAAGTTGATAATATAAGGTAACATCAACCTCAGGGGAAGTACAAGTGACTATAATCTTAACTCTAGAATGAAAGGGAGAAGGGTCTGGCTTACAGTCTTCCATGTGAAAGTGGCGTAGAATATCACATGCATACTTGGACTAAGAAAGGGTAATACCTTCTTTGGATTGCAAGACTTAAAGACCAAGGAAATAATGCAAGTGTCCTAAGTATGTCATTTCAAACTTCATTTTGAGGCTAGACTTCACATGGTTTATATGATTGGGATCACTACCATTAAGTATAAGATTATCAACATAAATAAAAAGGATGATTAAGGACTTACCCACTTTCTTGGTGTAGACAATGTTGTCATAAGTACATCTAGAAAAGCCATTATCTAAGAGAAAGCTATCCATTTTGGCATACCAAGCCAAGGGAATTGTTTGAGACCATAAAGAGACTTCCTAAGGTGAAAAACAAGGCTAGAGATGTTTTGGATAAATCCAGGGGGTTGTTCCATGTATATTTATTCATGAAAATCCCCATGTAAGAAGGAAGATTTAACATCCATATAATGGACTTCCCATTTAAAGGAGGTAGCAAGGAAAAGAACAAGGTAGATAGAATTCATTTTGGAAACATGGGAGAAGGTTTCAGTATATTCAATGCCTTCGAATTGTGAAAATCCTTTAGCAACAATACGAGCTTTATGTTTATCCACTTTTCCATCCGGTCCAAAATTTGCTCTGTAAACCCATTTGCATCTAACAAGTTTTCTTCCTTCTGGAAATGGAACAAGATCCCAAGTATCATTTGCTAATAAGGAAGGATATTATTCATTAGTAGCTACATCCCAATCTGGATGTCTTGAAGCTTCTTCAAAGGTCTGTGGCTCAATATTTTCTAGAATTTGAGCCAATAAGGAAGAGGCTCTATCGAACTCAGAATGTGTGCGATGTTTATCTCCAGGGTCACCTTCAAGAGAAACTATTGCATCTCGAGTAGAGTGGACCCATTTTGGAAGCTTTGGAGCTAAAGGAAGACCTTGAGGAGGTGGAGGAGTATTTTCATCCTCACTATCATCATCCAAACTAGAAGGAATTATGTCAAAAATAGAAGAGATAGAGAGAGGTGGCACAAATGCCGAATCATGCTCGCAGGCCAATATATTTTCATCAAATTTTAAATCTCTTCTAATTATGACATTTTTTTATTTTGGTTGAAGAAGTCTATATCTTTTGACATTTTCAAAATATCTAACAAAAAATTATTTTTCACTCTTAGTCTCTAAGGCTATATGTTTCGCATCTGGAATATGGGCCCAAGCTTCACTTCCAAAACTATTACATCTAGTTTGATTGAGCTCTAGGCTTCTTCTAGAGTTATATTCCTTAAAACCTTATTAGGAGTGAGATTTACTATGTAATTTTCACAGTTAATTTCTTCTGCCAAAAAATTAAGACTAAGTCATTTAGGTTGAAGAATACTATTAGCCATTTCATTTAGAGTGTGATTCTTCCTTTCAACTACACCATTTTGTTGTGGAGTATATGGAAAAATATGTTGCAATTGAATGCCATGCTCAACGCAAAAGTTGATAAATATTTTGTTAACATATTATCCTCCATTTTCTGATCTTAACTTAAGAATTTTATGTCTATATTGTTTCTCAAAAAAGACCTTAAAGGCCAAGAACATGTTAAAAACTTATATTTTCAGTTTTAAGACGTATACCCAGGTGCTTTTGGAAAAATCATCAATGAAAGTTAAGAATTACTTGTAGCCAGAGAGAGAAAAAACTAGAAGTTGACCACATAAATCACTGTGCACAAGCTGCGAAGGGGCTGAAGCATGCCAAGAGGCATGTTTGTCAAAACTATCCCGATGATGTTTTTAGAGTACACAACTGGAACAAACATCATCTTGACAAGATACCATAGGAAGACATGTCACCATATTTTCCTTACATAGAGTTTGAAGAGAGAGATAATTTAAGTGACCAAATCACTAACGCCAAAGTTTTCTCACTTCATCATTATGAGCAAAAAAAATAGGGGGAAGAGATGATGCCCCAAATTTGTCAAAATTATACAACCTTTTGGAAGTATGAGAAATTACAGTAGCTAGAATATGTCTAGGATCTCTTAGGTCCTTAATTACAACATCACGAGGTGAGAATTCTATTGTTTTCCGTTCACCTGAATGAGTTCTCTGATAAACAGATAGAAGGTTGCAATACAAGATAGGAACACATAATACATCATTAAACTGACCATTATCTATTTAAATGTTTACAAAGCCTACACCACTAAGAGATATATCATCACCAACATAAATTTTTTCGGTGTTACAATCATTTGAAGAAGAAAACATGCCTTTATTTTTGTCCATGTGGTAAGAGGATTTAGAATCAATGAGCCACTCATGAGAAAGAGAAGAAGAAGATACATTCAATGCATAACCAAATCTTGATGCTTGACAACCACAAGCAGAAAGTTCCATTCCCGAAGATGAAGTTGAAGAGTTCTCCATATTGATGTTGTGCTTCTTCATTGTTTCTTCCAAGGCTTCCATATTATTCAAACATTTAGACTCTATGTGGCCATTACAATTACAAAATTTTCAATGTCTATATGTTTTCATCATCTTTTCAGCTTGTGGTTGAAATTTCTTGAGACCCTTGTGTGGTTTAAGACCATTCTTGTTAGGATGTTGCTTCTTAGTATTCTTTGGATATGGTTGCTGTTGGGCTGCTAAGGATTTCTTATAACAATTTCCAGTATTAATAATACCAAGGTGTAAGAGTTTTTCTTGTTCTCTTATCAAAGAATCTAAAATGACATCAAAAGAGAGGGACTTGTAGATTGTTCCTTGAGAAATGAGGGGTTCTCTAGTGGAATGGAAGGTGGAAACAAATATAGAGTATGTAGGGCTTAGCTTAGCAAGAATGGAATAGATAAGGCTACCATCTCCCTTTTTTACCTTACAACCTACTGAAAGAAGTCTAACGGTCTTGAACTTGGGCAAAAGAAATAGAGGAGAAATTATTTGGGTTGAAAGTAAGCAACTCATTTTCGAGATGGTGGGATCTGATTTAATTTTTAATCCAAAAAACAGTATTTAGCTTTTTCATAGCTTCAACAGAGGAGTCAATTTCTTGGATATTAAATCTAAGATCTTGAGCAATGGAAATTCCCATGAGCCCTCGTGTTTGATCTTGTTTATTTTCCCATTTGGCCATTTTATTTCCATCTGCAGGTTTAGATTCTTGTCCTGTGGTTATTATATAAATCACTTTACTTCTAAGTAATTCTACCATGTAGGATAGCCATTGGAAATAATTGGTGTCGTTAAGATTAACTTGGCATGCACTTTCCATTTTTTAAAAATGAGGATGAAAATATTGAAACTAACTGCTCCGATGGCAAGATCTTAAAAAAATGGTTCTGAAAATGGCTTTTAGATGAAGAAGTTATGCTTTTTTGAAAAAAATTGAAGTAGATGTCAAGTAGTTACGTGATAGGTTAAAATTTGATGATGAAGTTGTACTTTGAAAAAAAATCCCCCCCCCCCACCCTTTTCCAAACATAATATAATGAGCTCACTTTAAAAACAAACTACTTTATATGACCCACTTTTATAAATAAGTGAGAGTCAGTTTTACAATGTTACTTTTGCATGTCATTTTTAAATAGAAACCCATTTTTTTAAAAAAGGCATCTTGCCAAAAATATTTTTAAGAAAAAGTAACTTGACAAAAAGCTTTTTCGAAAAATATGCTTGAGAAAGAGACTTGAACACAAGACCTCTATTCTCATAAAGTAACTTTACACCAAGTAAGCTAGTAAAAGGATTTTGTAATTGTTTGAAAGGAGGAAGAGTTTTTTTTTTTTGCTCTTCAATGTGTGTTTTTTTTCTTGCAAACAAAACATAAATTCGTGCACACAACAACAACAAAAAAATACAATCGTTATGGAAAAACGTTAGATTTTCGGTTCGTTCGTCTGAAAACCATATATTTTTATTGCTATTTCTGATTTCCCGAGATCGCACAAAGTCGTGGCGAAAGAGAATATGTAGCAGATAAATCTTATCTTCATGTTTTTAATTTGTTGAGATCACACACAGCACAGAGCAAAGAGCATACCCAGAGAAGAGGGTATAGTAACGACAATAAAAAATTCTATAAACCAAAATAAACAGAGAGATTTTTTGACTCCTGATCATTTACAAGATTGGCAAGAACAACTCTGCAGGGAACCACATCAAACCACTTTGGAGTCCAAGGACCTAGCCTTCCTGGACTCGGAGATGGCTCTCTTTACGTATGTGTTTGTAAATGATATATCTTTACGCTTTTGTTTTTTGATTTTAGGCTAGTTATGAGGTTTTAGGACTCTTTGTTTTGTTTGGTTGATTAATTGATTATGTGATTAAGTGATTGATTGTTTCAGTTGAATAGATAGACTATGACAAGCATTAATCCATTGGATTATGGATTCATAAAAGGATTTAATTGTTCATCAAATCTGCAAGGGTTTTCATAGGGAAAGATAACTACATCAAGTGGATCTCTTAGATTAGATGAAATATGAAATGAGAGTAAGTTGTGAAATTAGTAAAACTAAAGGTTAGTCAAGAATCCTTCAACTCTACTTCAACAAGAAAATAATTTTAGGTAACTGTTTAAGAAAAACCAAAGGACAGGGCAAACCATAGACTTCTTTGGCTAGACTCTAATAAGCAAACCTTTAAGACAATAATCCAGCAATCTTGGAGACCAGTTAAGAATTCTCTAGTTATTCCTTTCAGACAAAGAAAACATTCAAGATAACAATGGGTGAAACTAAAGAGAAGGATACACTTATCTTATTTAATCAAACTACTAAAATACCTTTAAGGAAACTGTTTAAGAGAAACCAAAGGATAGGGCATACCATAGACTTCTTTGGTTGGACTCTGCTAAATCATTTCCAGGGCAACAAGATAAGTGGAACTAGAGATAAATTAAGAGTTCTCTATTCAGACCTTGCAAAAGAAAACATTAATATAAATAAAGCAGACAAAATTAAGGTGCCAAGACAACATATCTTAATCTAAATTTTTTGTTCTTTTATCAGAGAAATCATGGACAATATGGAAATTAGAAGGGACACATTAATAGAGAAGGATAACTTCACCATTAACATAGCTCAAAAATCCTGTGAACATGCTTGTATAATGATGTCCAAAATAGATACATTACTCTAGTGCAATAATCTTTGCAGGTCAGAGTCTGATAAAATCCAGCTTAACAGTCAATCTTCTAATCAAGAATCCAACCAGCTAACCAACAAACCAACACTAAAAATGAATAATACATGAAGTATTTATCTGCAAAATGAGGAGGTTTCCCTAAGCTAGGGTTTCAGATTTGATTTATTATAGAGTTAATGAATTTTGAACTTTGAAGCAATGCAATTCCCAAGGAAAAATATCTGCGACTGTCTTACTGTAATAGTAACTTCTAACTTAACTATTGGGCTAAATTTTAGGATATGTCTAACTTTTAAGTCTTTTTATTAACTTCACAATAACTTCTGAGTAGCTGGGAAATAACTCTGACTATTTCAATAACTATTTCTGCCTTGATCGAAGTGGAATGAGGCTGTAGATGGTAGGTAAGGTCTGAAGAGGTGATTTCTGAGTGCTTTAGTCATTCAGATTTGGCCTCTCTATTAATTTCTATGATTTATGCTTTAAACCTCTGATTTGGATTTTAAACTTGGATTTATCTCTTAATGTCTTCAAAATCGCTTTAATCTATTTATTATCCTTTAATTTCTTTAATCTTTATGCATTTTCCTTTAATCCGTGATTAATCCTTTAACCCTTCCTCTGACTGTGTTTCTTCTTTTGCCTGTATCTCTATGTTATTTAATTGTGATTGTCATAGGAATTTTTTATGAACAACCATCAATGGTCATGATCCTTTCATGGTTATGCTTGATATTATGCTCTCGATCCCTTTATATGAAAAAAACTCGTTGGATCGTCACCCATAGATGTTTTTGAATGTTTTTTGGACCTCAGAAATGTAATTCATGCATTTCTGCCATGATTACGTACACAACACAACAAAATAACTAGTTAGAAACCTACGTTGCAGATTTTTGCATTGTTTTATGGATTTCAGGCTTTTTGGACATGTTGCAGGGGTTCTAGCAGGCAGAAGGGGCTTATCACAAAGGCGCAAGCCTTTGGATCATTTGAATGGAGGTGGCAGTTTTGGTTTATGGTAGGAGGCGGAAAGGCGGTTTTCACATGGAGCATGGGTAGTGAATGGTTTTGGGTGAATGGATGTGATGCCATAGAATGGGCACCGCGTGACAGGAAGTACAAGGGAGAAAACCACCCATTTCGCATGTTTTGGATTTTTTAACCCCCGCGTGGTTGGATGTGTGATATGCAACGTGGATCGTTGGATCACGAGGAATGGATATGAACGACGGTTGGGGATAGATGAAGCGGCAAGTTAAAATAATGTGGGGCCTAGAAGGATACATGGCGGAGGGCTTGAATGTATGGCATGGGCCAAGTGATATGATAGCAGTGGTTTATGATAATGCAGGGGGCTAGTGTTTATGTGGGGCTTTTTATAATGCGGGCCCGTGTTAAATAATAAGTGAAAAGTGCTTTATCATTAGGGTGAGAACAAGGGTAATATGGGAGAAGAGGGTCTATGTTTTAAAATATGCAGGCTAAGAAAATATAGGGGTTAGGTTTATCAATAAAATAGAGTTTTATAACAAAGGGAGGCTCGAATAGTATAATTTTTAGTTTAAAAAGATCTAAAAAGAATTTTTTTCATTGTTTTAATGGAATAAGGGAAAGTGTTGAAGCTGAGGGGGTTTAGTGAGGAAAACGGGGTGTTAGGTGTTGACATGTGTTGTCCTTGATGGCAACCTACTTGATGAAATAAGATTGTTGGCAATATGATACAGAGTGTTGTCCTTGATGGCAACCTATTTGATGAAGTTGTTCTTGATGGAAACGTATTGTACTTGATGAAAACATACTTGATGAAGTTGTCCTTGATGGAAACCTACTTGATGAATTAAGGGGGAGATTGTTGGCAATGTGATACAATGTGTTGACTTTTATGGAACCTGCCCGATGAAGTTGTTCTTGATAGAAGCCTGCTTGATGAGTTGCCTATGATAAGTAACCTATGTGAAATATGTAAGGATGATGTATCTATGTGTTAAAAGGAAGGATGATGTATCGACAGATCAGCTCAGAAGTAACAGAAGAAAGGAATTCCAGTAAGTGCCAGAAAAATGATAAATATGATGTGTCACAAAGAATACGCGGGTTTGTAAAGGATAAGTAGCGTATGCACACGGAAAAGTACGTGCCAAGTTGCGTATGCCCTTTTGCGCTCCAAAATTAGAATACCAAGGGGCATTACCATGGTATTGAGCATTGGATTATCTGTTTGATCCCGTCCAGGAATACCATCGGAAGTTGTGTGGTTTTGGCTCATGGTATTGATAAAGGCTAAACCTATATAAGGAGAAGAGGATCATAGTGTAAGGTGTTCATGAGTAAGGGTTGTTAATGAATAAATCTCTCTAAGGAATGTCTACATGGATGAACTCTGTTCTTAATTGATAGATCTGAATCTATGATGCACCTATGAAGAAAATGATGAAGAAGGATCTCTAGATCTGAAATGTATATGTATTTTCTAGATCTGTTTATGGAATTTTTAGATCTAAGACGAGGAGAAATAATTTCTGAAGTAAAGGATGAAATCTGAGTTGATTATATGATCTGAAGAGTTGCACAGTCCTGAAAAGTTACAAATGTATACGTAGGTTCATTTTAGTAAAAGCGCGTGTATACGCGGGTCTGCTTAAGGAAAAGTGCGTATGGGAAGATAGGGTTTTCTGAAGAATGCACAGAAGTATACGCAGGTTGGTGTGCATGAAAGAGTGTACATACATAGGTTCAGTGAAGTAAAAGCGCGTATGGAATCTAGGGTTTGCTAAAGTAAGTGGAATGAAATGTCTGATCTGTTTTGCTATTTTACTGTTATCTGTCAATGATGTATTCATACAGAACTGGGTTGTTTGAATGATGAATATGCTGCTGATTATGTTAATTGAAGATCAAGTTGTTGGTTGATTGGTTGATGATTCAATGAATGATTTGATGAGGTTATAAGTTTCAGTTTGATGAATTTTGAGCTTAAATGTGTGGAATGGGTCCAGTCTGAAAATATGATGAAAAGTGGCCTACAAGTTGTGTTGCATGGAAGCTATTGGATCCAGTATGAAAATTGATGAAACATGGTCCACAATGGTGTTGAGGTTCGAAGCCTTCAGTGAGGGGGTTGTAGATCCCTTCCAGTGGTAGCTGGTAAACGAGAGCAGGGGGCAGTAGCTCCCTTCCAGGAGAGGCTGGTAAACGAGAGTAGGGGGTAGTAGCTCCCTTCCAGGAGAGGCTAGTAAACGAGTGCAGGGGGTTGTAGCTCCCTTCTAGGAGAGGCTGGTAAATGAGAGAAGGTTGTAGGCTTCTACAAGTGGGTGCCTGCGTGCTGGTATGAGTCTGCGCCAGTACATTGTTTTAAGATGTTTTCTTTATAATAAAATATTGAAGACAGAGACGACGACAGTGGTGGTTTTCTCCCGACTTGGGTTTCCACCTTAAATCCTGGTGTTCATGTGTGTTGCTTATCTGTGATGGTTTATTCTGTTATTACTGCACATGCTTACTACTAACTAAACATTTGATGAATGAATGATTCATAGATCTAAGTAAAGAATTAAATAATAATATCTCTATGTATACGCGAGTTTTATGAAGGATATCTGCGTGTATACGCAAGTTGGTTTCAGGAAAGTTGCGTATGGATTTTAAGAGAAAGAAAAAGTAAAATTTTTTTGGTTAGCCTTAAATACTGATTCACCCCTCCACCCCTCCCCTCTCAGTATTTTTCCCAAAAATTGGTTTCGGAGCAGGTCCTTCTGTAGAAGCCTGATCGCTTGAAGGAGATCCGTCACAATGGGAAGGAAGAAAAAGAATAAGGCTACTCAAAAGGAGATATCTCATAAAACATGTGCAGCATAAAATGAATAAGATAAAACAGGTACTGATTGTTGTTCTTGTGATTCACCCTCTTGTGCAAGGAATGGTAAAGATAGTGAAAGTAATGTTATGGATCTAGAAGAAGCTCTCAAGATTAAAGTTGAAGATCAAAAAAGATCAGTTGAAGAGAGAGAAGTTATCTATAACGAGATGATCTCCCGAATGAAAGGACGGATAGAAATAATAAATGGAAAAATAGAAAAGTATGAAAGGTTGTACAATTATACAACCAATCGAAATAAAAGACTTGAAATATAAATTATCGATCTAAATGAAGATCTGGAAAAATCAAATAAGAAGAATGAAGAACTTGAAGCAGAAATCATCTCTCTCAAAGAAGATCCAGAAAAATCAAATAAGAAGAATGAAGAACTTGAAGCAAAAATCATCTCTCTAAAGGCAGATCTTGAAGCATCAAATAAGAAGAATGAAGAACTTCTACAAATTTTTGAAGAACAAGAAAATGGGTTGAAAGAAGAGATTCTAAAATTGAATGATCAAGTTGAAGAAGGAAGAAGGAAAGAAGAAAGTATGAAGCAGCAATGCCAAAAATTGGAGGTTGAGGTAAACATTCTAAAGGGTAAATTAGAAGAAAAAGATAAACTCTTGAGGTTTCAAGATAGTACTAAGATTTTGGATAATATTCTTAGTAGTCAAAGGTCTCCTTCTATTAAATTTGGCCTTGGTTTTCATGAAACTGTTAAAGGAGAATCTAGTTCACAAGGAAGTGCTAAAGATTCAAAGGATATCAACGCAAAACCTGAAGTGTTGAAAGAAACAAAAGATCAACCGATAATCATAAACTCTCAAAAGAAATCATTCCCTCCTAACTGTAGAAGCATCAATAATGTTGAATGCTTTAAATGTCATAATTATGGGCATGTTGTAGCCAATTTCAGAAGTAGATCATTTCGGTCACATACAAACAAATTCTACACAGAAAGGTACTCTGGTTTCTTTAAGGGATATTGTTTTTCATGCAGCAAGTATGGTCATAATGCAGCTGATTGCAATAGAAGAAAGAATAGAAAAACACATTATGATCCCTATGCTTATTTTTCTGGTCATGTAAGATTTTATGCTTGTAACAACTATGGACATGTGGAAAAGGAGTGCAGGATGAACAGATTTGAGAAATTGGATAATTTCCAGCACACAATAATAAGTTTCAAGAAAAGCTGGAAAAAGAAGCAGGACCGGTCAGAAACGTAGGGAATATTGACCCTATTGCATTCATCTGCTTCTAAATCCTACTTCTCATAATGGCTGCAGAATGATGTGAGATACATTCTAGGGATTAGTAATGTATCATCACAGGGGGAGCAATGTATGGTGACTCTCATGGTTGGTTTGGTAATTCTGGTTATGTTTATTTCTGACAGTGCATATGATGTGAAGAAGACATGTACAGAAGGTACAAATTCAGGGGGAGACAAAGGAGTGTGAAATTTTCAGTATTTCACTTTCCATATGTGGGTTTACTGAACAAAAGCCGCGTATACACACAAGTTACGCTCAAGACAGAAGCGTATGAATTTCTATTAAGGAAATCAGTGAGACAGCTAAAGATCAGGAACACAGGTTCAGGGGGAGCTTCAGTCTAACTACTAATGATTGCATTGTTGGCATTATATCTGCTTATTCCTTAGTTCTCTTAATACTTATGCTCAAATGATGATGACATGATACATGGTTTCTTATGATGAGATTATGGATGAACCCTGTTTTCTTTTTGCTGAAGAATATCTTTTGTTTTTACACATGGATAAGATGGAAGCCTTATGATTCAGAAATAAGGATAGATCATGCAGTTTTTGTTGATGATGATTTTTGTCATGGTTGAAACCTTTTTTCCTACACATGCTACATCATGATAAATCTTGAAGATCTTGGTGATATCAGATCACATGGATGATTGTTTGATACGTAGTGTCTACTGAAGAAGTTGTTCTGGTATAATGATTCCTCCTCGGAAGAATTTGTTGATGCTGCAAAGAATCTGAAGGCTTGGTTACTGATGTGCTTATGCTACAACTATTGGATGACACTTGAAAACATAGCTACATTGTCCTATCTATCTTCTCTCATATATCCCAGGGAAGCATTCAAATATCTCAGACGGAAGCTGGGAATTATCTCTGCCATGTACAAGATCAGAATTGCTTAAAATCAGAAGATTAAAATTGGATACGCGGGTTTCTTGAAAGACAGCCGCGTATAGACGCGAGTTCATACAAAGAAAACCGTGTATGGTTAGTTGTTGACAAATTTTACTTGGGGTCAGCATTCTTCAGCACAGCTGCAGTGCTGTTTGGTATCTCTAATGCTGTATGGTATCTCTGATGATGTTTCATCTCTTATATTTTTGTTTCATTCTATGATATTGGGTGAAGATGCCTTGATGATTGGCTGTTGAAAGAGTTCAGGTTGCACAAGCTAAGGAGGAGTTTTGGTTATATGGAAAGGATGCATTGATGCACAGTTTTAGGGGTAGCATTGGTCATGTGGAAAGGATGCATTGTTGGCATTCTCTTGATTTGCTGTGATCTGATCTCATGTTTGAGATTCCTTGGTCTTGATTATAAAAATTCATACTTGTAATTTGATGAAAAGGTCATGATGAGACATCTGATGTAAAATTGTAATATTCAGTCATGTAAGGACTTGTTAAAATTTGTAAACCCACTTGGTTGGGTAGTTGAGTCAAAAGTGTAAACCCACTTGGTTGGGTACTTGAGTCATATATGTAAATCCACTTGGTTGGATCTTTGTTGTAAGTATGAGTCCTTGGTGATAGGAAAGGTCATAGAGTCATGTACTTCATTGAAAAATATGTTTGAAGATTTAGCATGAACTCAGGGGGAGCATGATAACTTCAGTGCACATCAGATCTACAAAGCTCTTCTTTCTACATGAGGAGAAAAACCTTGTTTTGGTTTTCATCCGCCCTTTGCCCTTGATGTCAAAGGGGGAGAGTAACATGGTGTTTGAATAGGGGGAGAATATCATGATGATGATTATATTCAATGTATCTATCTGTTGTGGTGATCAAACACCATTAGAGTTGCCATCAAGTCTAAAGGGGGAGATTGTTGGCATGTGTTGTCCTTGATGGCAACCTATTCGATGAAGTTGTTCTTGATGGAAACATATTGTACTTGATGAAAACATACTTGATGAAGTTGTCCTTGATGGAAACCTACTTGATGAATTAAGGGAGAGATTGTTGGCAATGTGATACAATGTGTTGACTTTGATGGAACCTGCCTGATGAAGTTGTTCTTGATAGAAACTAGCTTGATGAGTTTCCTATGATAAGAAACCTATGTGAAATATGTAAGGATGATGTATCTATGTGTTAAAAGGAAGGATGATGTATCTACAAATCAGCTCAGAAGTAACAGAAGAAAGGAATTCCAGTAAGTGCCAGAAAAATGATAAATATGATGTGTCACAAAGAATACACGGGTTTGTTAAGGATAAGTAGCGTATGCATGCAGAAAAGTACGTGCCAAGTCGCGTATGCCCTTTTGCGCTCGAAAATTAGAATACCAAGGGGCATTACCATGGTATTGACCCATTGTACTGAGCGTTGGATTATCTGTTTGATCCCGTCCAGGAATACCATCAGAAGTTGTGTAGTTTTGGCTCATGGTATTGATAAAGGCTAAACCTATATAAGGAGAAGAGGATCATAGTGCAAGGTGTGCATG
This sequence comes from Pinus albicaulis, assembly GCA_034641835.2. Lineage (NCBI taxonomy): Eukaryota > Viridiplantae > Streptophyta > Pinopsida > Pinales > Pinaceae > Pinus > Pinus albicaulis. Next base: position 604,776,871 of record CM076574.1, read on the forward strand.
AGTAAGGGTTGTTAATGAATAAATCTCTATAAGAAATTTCTGCATGGATGAACTCTATTATTTATTGATAGATCTGAATCTATGATGCACCTATGAAGAAAATGATGAAGAAGGATCTCTAGATCTGAAATGTATATGTATTTTCTAGATCTGTTTATGGAATGTTTAGATCTGAGATGAGGTGAAATACTTTCTGAAGTAAAGGATGAAATCTGAGTTGATTATCTGATCTGAAGAGCTGCATAGTCCTGAAAAGTTACAGATGTATACGCAGGTTCGTTTCAGTAAAAGCCTGTGTATACATGGGTCTACTTAAGGAAAAGTGTGTATGGGAAGATAGGGTTTTCTGAAGAATGCATAGAAGTATATGTGGGTTGTTGTGCATGAAAGAGCGTACATACACAGGTTCAGTGAAGTAAAAGCGCATATGGAATCTAGGGTTCACTGAGGTAAGTGGAATGAAATGTATGATCTGTTTTGTTGTTTTACTGCTATCTGTCAATGATGTATTCATAGAGAACTGGGTTGTTTGAATGATGAATATGCTGCTGATTATGTTAATTGAAGATCAAGTTGTTGGTTGATTGGTTGATGATTCAATGAATGATTTGATGAGGTTATAAGTTTCAGTTTGATGAATGTTGAGCTTAAATGTGTGGAATGGCTCCAGTCTGGAAATATGATGAAAAGTGGCTTACAAGTTGTGTTGCATGGAAGTTGTTGGATCCAGTATGAAAATTGATGAAACGTGGTCCATAATGGTGCTGAGGGTCGAGAGCAGGGGGGTTGTAGCTCCCTTCCAGTGGTAATTGGTAAACGAGAGCAGGGGGTGGTAGTTCCCTTCTAGGAGAGGCTGGTAAATGAGAGCAGGGGGTAGTAGCTCCCTTCCAGGAGAGGCTGGTAAACGAGAGCAGGGGGGTGTAACTCCCTTCCAGGAGAGGCTGGTAAACGAGAGAAGGTTGTAACCTTCTGTAGGTGGGTGCCTGCGTGCTGGTATGAGTCTGTGCCAGTACTGTTAGACTCCTATACCAATAGGTGTCATTTTTCATGATTGTCTTGATTGAACTATGGAATATGTTCAAACCTTTTTCTTGAGCAAAGGTGTTCCATATTCTTGAAAAACCAAAAAATAAAATAATTTAAAAAATGTAAAGAGGGTATACCCTAAAAGAAAAATCAAAGGGTAAAAAGAATAAAAATGGCCAAAAAGTAAAAGAAATGAACCCCATAAAAAAGAAAGGCCAAGGAAAGTGTGCAAGTCTAAATGCCACTAATTTTTACTCTGATGTAATAAACAAATTGTGTGCAACTTGTATTTTATGCCACAATTCATGAATAGTCAAACTGTTTAAGCTTGGCTAGTTCATTTTTCAATTTCATGTTATAGATTAGAGAATAAATATCTGACCAATCAGTTTAATCTTGGCAGATGAGTAGATAGGTAGAGTTATTAAAAGGTGCTCAATAGTTTAATCTGAGCCCTTGGATGTAATAAGGGTAGAAATAGATAGATTTATCATGTAAAAAGAAAAGGTTGAAAAGGGTTTGCAAGTCTAAATGCACCCTAATAAAGAAGAGAAAATGGTAGTAGTAGATAGGGTAGGTAGATGGTGTTGCAAAGTTTATCTGATGAATGATGCTGCTACATGTTTTTGATCCTTTACTTTCATCACAAATACTGAACCAGGAAATACACTGGAAAATCACAACAAGCAAAGTCAAAATCATTAACCTCCCTCATCACTTTCCCCTCAAAAGTTTTACTAATTTCCCCCAAAGTACTAAGGTTTTTGGAGATCAAAGGGGCTCAAGGCATTTCCTTGACTTCTGGAGGGACCGGACCCTCGGCCTAATGATCAAAAAGACCTAAGTACTTGAGATAATCCATCATTATGATCTTCTATCTTTAACTTTGTCCTAATTAAAATCCTATTTTACTTAGGAAACTCATGCAAAAATCCATAAAAATCCCTCAAGATAACTTGCTATTCTAAGTTTAAGTGTTGAAGATAAGATATTGCAATTTACTTCAGAAGTTATCACTTTCTTAGATGTGCAAAATGTTTTGAGTTTCCTTGTCCTTTGCCATATTTACATTTAACTCTATTGTACTAAATCCCTAATAAAACACCTTATCCTAAGTATATAACTCCCTTTTCATAAATATCCCAAAAACCCTTATATTATATAGTTTAACCAAAGTAATAATTTTCCCAAGTATTCATTAAAAAACCCCGCTTTACAAACCCTTTGGTTAAATATATCTTTATATTATAATCCTGCCCTTATGGTAATTAAATAATGTTTATTGGTTACCATATAATAAAATATATATACAAAAAACTTTAAACATGCGATATGTATGTTTAAAACGCAAAAATATGAATAAAACTTCGGATAAGTCTTGCTCCACCGTGGATTGTCCACCTGGCATTCCACCTAACCAAACCCCGTCGCAACCCATTTCTTACACATTCGGGATTAATTAGTCATCAGGACTAATTAATAACCTTTTATCCGCTTATTAAATATTCCCCGGAGTGATTAAATAACGTTAAAAAGTGTTTAAAGCCCGACGGGCCCACATCTGAAACCTCCGCCTATTCCCCCATCGCTTCAGCCGTCAGATCAACCCTCCGCAGATCAACGATCCACGTGAACCCCGCTACCCATCCTTCGTGAGAACGTTAACCAGCGGGGAACGGGCGGTATTTGAATAGTCCACCGTCCACGTGGCGATCATCATGTGGAATCGCTGCCCTTCCGATATAAACCACCCTCGTCCAAAAGCGGTGCGGGCGCTTACCGCTTACCGCTTACCGCCCAACCTTGCATACGTCAGCCCGTACGTCGATGACGTCACACCTCGAAAAAAATAAAAAACCTTTTTAACTTGTAAATAAAGCCATTTTTCGTGTTTTTCTGTTATTTTCGTTATTTGAAAACGATAGTGCTCCCTGCTGCGATTTTCGAATTTCCATTGTAATAGACCGATTTCTTCCAAGATTCCGCTGCGCCCGTGTTCAAGTACAGTTCCGCCATTACCTGTTACCTGTTAAAGAACCAGCCTCCTTCAAAAAACAGGTATTTATCCTTTCCCGCCCCGACTGCAAGTAAAACTCTGTGTTCGTTGTTTTTCGCTGAAATAGTGATTATAAATCATCACTGAGTTTTCCCCAGAGGTTTTAAAACTGTATAATTGTTCCCTGAACCAACGAATTGCGTCAATTTCCTTCATTTTAGAAATCTCGTCCGGCCTGCGAGGAAAACCAAAAACCTCCATTTTGAATCCACGAGAACCAAAATGGAGGCCCCGGCAGCTTTGAATATCACTCCACTGAATGCTCCCCACCGTGAATTGGAATATTTACCCTTGATAGATGAAGATTTCCAAATTAAAGACCTGCATTTTGATGAAAGTCCCCTATTGAGCTATTGTCGCTGCAGAGACGAATACTCAAAGGGGCAAGATCTTATAGGGTTGTGGAATCCAATCTCCCAAGGTATCTCATTCCTTCAGTCATTTATTTCCCAGAAATCATCCATTTTTGCCATTCAAACTATGATCCTGCACGGAGGGCTGTAATAGCTCCTGATCAAAGTGTTCTATTTCCCATCACTCCCCAGGCTATCAATGCCATGTTACACTTTGAAACAGACCAAGAATTAGCTCCATTTTCCATAGAAGGATTGATTGAGAAAACCAGGCAATTGACCCCAGAAAAGCTAAAATCCATGTGTCAGCATTTCATGTTCCCTGAGCATCAGCAAAAAGGGTCTCCTCCCTATGGTTTTTACTTTTTCAATACATTGGGAAGGCTCATTGTAAATATTATATCTTTTGTCTTAGGATTCAACACCAGTGAATATGTGGATGAGATAACCTTGGCTTTGCTATCCATTTTTACTCCTGGGCAACCCCCTGAGATTAAATATGATTTTGCTTCCTTCATAGCCAACAAGATCCATGATCAATTCATAAGGCTAGATACTGAAAAAGTTTTTAAGTACTCCTCAGTTATCTATCATCTCATGATCTACTATCAGTCAGAAAGGTTCCCTTTCCCTGTTCAAAAACTTGATGCCAGGGGAAATCCCAAGTCAATCATATTTTGGTCCCCCATCATTCATTCTTCCTCCGATTCTCCCTACTCCTACTCTGAATTCATTGATCAGTTTGTATATCCTGCAACAACTTTGTTAACAGGAATTCCTCCCCCAAGACTCAGTAATGAAATTAGAAAGACCTTGCAACTGCCAAAGAGTTATAAGGTTGGGGATTGGTATTTGTATCAAAACCATACAGTCATCAGGATTTATGGATGTGAATTACATCCATTCAGGTTACCCAGATATGTACCAATGAGGATTTTTGCCTTGGAATACTTCAGGCAAATGAACAATTCAGATGTGATCCATTTTTTTAATGTAAAGAAGAAAGCTCAGTTAAGGATCAAAAGCCAATTAGGTCCTTTCATCTGCAATTCTAGGGAGGCTGAGAGAGAAGCAGAAAATCTATTACAGAGAAAGTTCCAAACATCTTTCCGTTGGGTTCCTTATGACCCCTTTGGTTTTATTTGTGAAAAGAGATTAAAGAATAAATCATCTCCTTATATACACCATAAGATTCCTGATCTAGAACAGTATGCAAATCAAGATGAATGGGTTGAAGGAACACTTGTTGAGGAAGAAAGTGAAGCTGACAAAATGAATAAAATTATAAAAGATGTTGAGAAGAACTTTGACCTAGAAACGTGTGGTCAAATGCAGGTACCCTACATTGGCACATCTTCAGCAACAACTCTACAGCAAGCATTACAGGAAAGCAGTCCATCAGTAGCAGCAGAACCCAAGGGTAAAGGAAAAGAACCTGTAGTTCAGGTCATTGAAACTTTGGTCATGGCGGAAAAACCACAGACTTCCAAAGCACCGGAACAATCACAGGCTTCTCCCACACAGGCAAAGCACACACAAATTCCAGAGTTGCAAACTCCATTAAATGTGGAAATAGGGAAGAAGAGGCTGGCTCCAGATACCACACCTCCAAAAGGGGCCTCACAGGTACATCAGGTCAAGAAACAGAAACCAACTCCACCTCCAGATGTGGAAATTATAGATGAAGTATTTGATGATGGAAGGGAAGATAGTCAGCAAACTGGCACAGCAAGTGAAACAAACATAAGCCAGAAAGGGAAAGCTTTACAAAAGCAATTAAGTACTGAGGTATCCTCTTTCATACCACCAAAGACAGACACAGGGGATATTAAAAGAACCTTCATTAATATTAAAGCAAAGAATGATCCATTGAAAATGAAGGTATATGATCAGTATATGAAGATGGCTCCCCAAAATCAAGAAAGGCTAATGTCAGCATTTGACCTTTCACAAGGAAAAATGCTGATGAGCCACTTCAAAACAAAGGTGCCAAAGCCCACTTCAGCAGCAGATTACATCAGAACAAATTTTGAAGTTTTGGCAAAGGATATCCATCCCCTAGACCAGATAGAGCTACACAGACAAACTGGGGAAATGGTCTATTCTACTCTCACCAACAAGGCCATGGTAGCTATAACGCTGCAGGATTCTTTGAATAACACTACTGCACAATTGAAAATTGAGAAGGCCTCCTCACAGGCCAAAGATAATAGAATAAAGTCTTTAGAAGAAATAATCATTGGTTTGGGTCATAATCCCAAGGACATTAAAGGTATTGAGGCATTGATAAAGAAGAAAGAGGATGATATAGATGCACTCAGAAAGCAGCTAAAATTACCAGCCTTGAGGCACCCTCAGACCCAAGAAGTTCTAAAAGGGAATTCACAGGAAGAAATAATGGAGTTACTCCTAAATATGACTGAGCGACTAAATGAAACAGAGAAGGAATTGGAAAAAGCATTGCAGGAACAGGAAACTTTCAGGCAGACTTCAACAACAGGTACTACAACAACAGGGCAGCAGATACAGCCATCCCAGGTAAATACTGCTGGTTTGAATTCTGATGAATTAATAAAGCAAATGGAAAGTCTACAACTCAGGGTCACAGAAATCCAAGAAACAAAATTGCAATTAGTAAAATTGGAGGAAAAATATGACACATCTAAAAAGACAGCTGCTGATAACACCAGGGAGATAAAAAGGTTGGAAAAATTGGTTCAGGCTCTGGAAAAATATCATTCATTGGAGAAGCCTTTAAACGAAATAAATGACATTCTTTGGGGTAACATCATTGAGTTAATAAAGGGTATTTGGCCCTCTATTCAAGCTATTTTTGAGCAAAATGAGTTGGTTAAAATAGCCCAAGAAGAAATAAACAGAACCAGAAATGAATTGAGAGGCAGGCCTGTGCAGGCCAATCAGCTCATTCAATTTTTGAATTCCAGAACAAAGCAACAGCTTGCATTGTTAGGAATTGATGATAGGACAGGCACAGTTTTGGAAGTAAAGAGAGTTTTCACCAAGAGGACTTTCATGCAAAATTTAGAAAGGAAGTGCACAGACATTTTGGTTGATATCAACATTTTCAGAGAGAAATTTCAAGCTTTGTTGGATAGTGGGTTACCAAGTCCCATGCTCACAGAAGATCAAATAATAGACTTGGAAACCTATGAGAAGAGAATAAAGGCTCATGCTAAAAATACAGCTTCTTGTTCTACTAGCTCGTCAGAATCGACATTACCAACCGGGAAAAGTATCTATGATAAAGTGAGGAATTTATTTCATCTGGAACATGAAATAAAGTATCTATTTCCGAATGAGCCTACCTTTTATAAACTTACTGAAGCAGATGAAACTTTAAGAAAGCTCAGAAGAACTGTGATACCAGATGATCAATGGTGGAAGGAAATGTTGGAAATTCTATAAAAGTTGTTTTCAGGATGAGAATTTATCTTTACTATCAAGTAAATGGTAAAAACAGGAAAACAGATGAAAGAGTATCAGGTGAAAAGGTTAAATAGTATCCGTGGGAATAAAGAGTGTCCAACAAGCCAAAGAAATACTGCAAGGGACAACACTGAGCCCTATTTCAGCACTTACCTCCAGCACATCCACGAAGAAAGGAACAGCACATCGGCAGTTGCCCATTATTCTATCCACGAGACCATTTGTCTCTTGTTTGTTTGTAAATTATGCTTTAAGTCAGCCTAGATTATTGGCTAAGATAGTGAAAGATTGTTTAAGATTATTTTGTGTATAAATAAACCCTCAAAGAGAGTGTTGAGGGTGGATTCTATTACTCTGCTGTAACATTGAGATTTTCGGAATAAAGGCATTTTGGAGAAATTTATTCGTGGCTTACTGGATGACGATTTAAAGCACTAGACTTGTTGCAGGATTCATGTGTTGGACTACAGTTCAATAAGTCTTTCTACCATTTGTCTGAAGTTTTATATTAGTTTATAATATCATTATGTCCATTTCTGAATAATTTACATAAAGGATTGAATCAGAATTTGCTTAATTGTACTCTGATTTCAAATGTGATTATTCTTAATGTTTTCCTCTAAATTAGTTATAAGCATGAATTCTTAAATGCTCTTGCTTTGCTAATTTAAACATTTTTGATTACTATAATAAAGAATTCTTCGTTGCTCTTTATTTGTAGTCATCTCTTTTCTTTCTTTTGAACATGGTGAAAGATTCTTAGCTGCCTTTCATCCCTTCAAGATCATCCCATCCACTTTAAATTTTAAGGATTGTTCTCTGTCTAGCTATCTTGCCTTGTAATACCATCTTGTGTTTAGAATAGAAATCCAGTAAAGCCATCCTTTGACTCCATAGCCCAATGGACTGAAAGCCCTCAACCTTGCCCTTAGTTTGTGGATTCCACCATTTTCCAAAACAAACTCTTGGATCTATAACTAGCCTAAAACCTTCTAAGAACAAAGATAAATTATAAAGAGAGAGCCCTCTCTGGATGCAGATTGGCTAGATTCTACATCTGAAGGTTGGTTTGTGGTTACCTCGGGTATACTTTCCTTTTCCACAACTTCAAGGAAAATCAGAGTGATATGATTTCTATGGATCTTACTCCCAATGGGGATATCCAACTCATATGCTATCTTCAACACGATGGATCACCGTGTATGGCCCATAGAATGGGGGCTTAAGCTTTTCAACCCCCTTCTCCTTCAGTGTAGACTATCTGTAAGGCTGAAGATGAAGATAGACTAAATCATCAACCTCAAACTGCCTCTCTATCCGACCACGGTCTGCATACAACTTCTGTTGGTTCTAGGTTGTAGCAATGTTTTCCTTAAGAGCACAGAGTATATCCCGACTCTCCTGGATCCACTCCTTGGCTCTAGGAGGATTTCTTTCTCCAAACATCACATCAACTAATGATATAGCATCATATCCATAAAGTGCCCGAAATGGAGACATGTCGATGGACATGTGAAAAGTTGTGTTGTAGCAATACTCCCCCAAATGGAGCCAGTGCAGCCATGCTCTTTTCTGCCCTGAAACATATTTTCGCAAGTATCCTTCTAGCCACTTGTTTACTATCACTGTCTGTCCATCGGTTTGAGGGTGATAACTAGTACTCGGTGTCAAATCGGTACCCACCAAAAGAAAAATATCCTTCCAAAATCCACCCATGAAGTGGCTATCCCGTTCACTGACTATGGTATTTGGAAGACCATGGAGTCTAAAGACATCTCTAAAGAAGATCTCAGCCACCTATGAAGCATTATATCATGCATAAATAGCAAAGAAATGTGAATACTTGTTAGTCTATCAACAAATACAAATATACAATCCTTACCCTATACTATAGGTAGACTAGTGATGAAGTCCATGGAAATACTCTCCCATTTTCCTTCCAGAATAGGGAGTGGCTGCAACAATCCTGCAGGATGGTTGCTCCTTTTTTTTGCTGGAAAAATATGCAATCCTCGATGTGTTGGAGCATATCCTCCTTGAGACCCTTCCATGAGAATCTCTCCCGAATGGCCTGATATGTCTTGGTGAATCCTTGATGACTGGAATGTGGTGAATCATGTGCTACCTGTAAAATCTTCTCCTTGAGTCTAGAATATCTAGTCATGAAGATCCGGTCTCAGTAATATATGACCTCATCCATCACTCTAAACCTCTCATCAGTCACCTATCCATCTAGGATCTCACATGAAAAGCGGTCTTTGGAATACTCCACCAACAGTTGGGCCTTCCAATCTGTATCCACACTCATCAATGATAGCGCCGCTAGTATTTGTGATACAGAATCCGCTACTACATTTCTCTTCTCTTTGACATATTCAATGTCAAAGTTATATGCTTGGATCTTTCTCACCCATTTCTATTGCCTCTCCTGCAATTGATCCTGCTCAAGGAAGAGCTGAAGACTATTCTGACCAATATTTACTCAGAATTTGTTTCCCACCAAATATTGCCGGATTTTGGCTAATGCATGCATGATGGATAACATTTCCTTATCATATATAGAGTACAAACTCTCATGAGGAAGAAAATTCCAACTCTCAAAATATATGGGGTGACCACCTTGCATCAAGACTGCTTCAATGCCCTCCCCAGAAGCATCAAATTCCATCATAAAGGGTTGGGTAAAATATGGTAAAACTAACACTAGGAAGTTTCTCATCACCTCCTTGAGCCTATCAAAGGCCCTCTACGTTATGGTTGTCCAACAATAGGCTCCCTTCTTGGTCAAATTTGTAAGTGGTGCTGCTATTTGAGAGAACCATTTGACAAACTTCTGGTACTAGGTACATAGGCCTTCAAACCCTCGAATGTTTGTGACATAATTTGGCTCAGGCCTATCTCTAATAGTACAGATCTTATCCTCATGAACCCTTAATCCATCTACTCTAATCATGTGGACAAAATAGGGCATCTCTGTGAGTCCAAACTCACATTTGGAAAGTTTAGCATAGAATTGTTGTTCTTCAAGAATGTGTAATACTGTCTCAATATGCTGCAAAGGCTCTTCCCATGTGCGGCTGTAAATAATAATGTCATTAAAAAAATACCAACACAAAATTCCTCAGTTGACCATGGAAAATGTGATTCATGCAAGACTAAAAAGTTGTTGGAGCATTGGTTAACCCAAAGTGCATCTCCGAGAACTCAAAATGGCCATAGTGGCATGTAAATGTGGTCTTGGGGATGTCTTGATCCCTCACTCTTATTTGATGGTACCCCAACCTGAAATACATCTTTGAAAAGTACTTAGATCCCCTCAAATCATCCATCAGCTCATCCATCCTGGGGATTAGGTACCTGTTCTTCATTTTTTTCTTGTTCAAAGCTCTATATTCAATGCACATACTCAATGTTCCATCCTTATTCTTTACCAGGACCACAGAAGAAGCAAAAGGACTAGTTCTGGGTCAGATATGTCCTAAAGTCAAGAGCTCTTGAATGGATTTTTCAATCTCATCCCTATAGGCTTTGAGTCCCTTATAGGGTGTGGTGATCACTGCTTGTATCCCCTGCTCCAACTCAATATTGTGCTCAAATCCTCAGTCAGGTGGCCTCCCTGGTGGTATATCTCCAAATACTGTAGAATTATGGTCTAGAATAGATTGCACATCCAGGTGTATTGGTGTACCCTTGCCTTCTGCCTCTGACATACGTAGTTCCACTGCCCACTTTATGTCCCTATGTGCTGAGACAATCTAGGGTGGATAGGTGTGCATGCCCTTGATCTTCTGGTGCTTACCACTCCCCTTATATGTCCATTCCATCTCCAAGGTCTCCCAATCTATGGTGACCTTCCCAAGGTGATCAACCACTGAACACCTAATATCACATTGGTGTCTAGAATATCAACCACAAAGAAGTGGTATGTCAATTTTTAAGTCCCCAAAGTGATGGTTAGTTCAAAAACATACATGACACACTCCATGGTTCTAGCTCTTGGAATCAAGACTCAGAAGCCCTCAAAATAATCCATGGGAATTCCTCTCATCTACACTAACTGAGTATCAATAAAGTTGTGGGCAACCCCCCTGTCTATCAACACCGACACTCTCTAACCCTGAATAGTGTCTCTAACCCTTAATGTTAGATACTTGGGAACTCCCTGCAGAGCTGAAAGATTCCCTCCAGTTGGAGAAAATGCACCCTTCACACCTCCTAATGGTGGTGCAACCCCTCCAGATGCTACAGCACTAGTATCCTCCTCCAAGATTTCTGCTTCCTCCTCCTCATCATCATAGAACACCTCAATATAATGTTCCTTCCCGGAAGCACACCAATTTCCTGGTGTCCATGGATCTTGGAAAGTGAAGCAAAGTTTTCTCCTCCTTAGATCTCATTGGGAATCATCATCAAGAGATCCCCTCTCATGGTTTTCTTTTTTGGGAGGAAACTTCACATCTTTTCCCTTTGCTTGAGAAGAGAAATTTTGTTGGAATGGGGCTTTTGCCTTTGGAAAAGCATGATGCAAATCTCTAGCCCTCTCAGTAGCCTCTTGAAGTGTAGTTGGTCTAGTGGATTTCACCAACCCATGCAAAGGTTATGCTAGCCCATCAATAAACATATATATTCTCCTAGTTGTATATAAATCAGACACCATAACTGATAGTTTTAGGAATTTAGAGATATAAGTCTCTGGATCTCCTGTTTTCTTAAGCTTGGCTAGATCAAAAAAATGTGCTTCTGGATTCCTGTGGTCAAATATTTCCACCAACCTCCATGTAAATTCTGCATAATAGTGACACTAGCATGTCCTAGTGTATATAGACCATGAAACCACCACTCATGTGCTTCACCTTTAAGGTGTAGCGCTGCTATTTTAATGGCCTCCATCTCTGAAACTTGGTTCACCTGAAAATAAGTATCCAATTTCTCTTCCCAAGCCTTGGTTGTGCACTTGGGTGACCCGTCAAAAGATGGAAAAAAGAATCTACCCATAGTACACTGCAAATCATTGTTCTGCATGTACCCTCCACCTCTATTGTGATTATTGGGTCTTCTATTATCCTTGATCCAAAGAAATCTTGGAATTTTAGGTGCTCCTTCAACCTCTGAGATTGCGATTAATATTCTAATAAATAATCACCGAGAGTTTCCTCTCTTTGTGACCCTCCCATCCCATCTCATTTCCTACTGGTAGGAATGTGGGTGTGATGGAGCATTACGAAGAAGGTTGTAATGCTAGTTGCTCACACCAAGTATGTGAGGTGCCAAAAATCTCTCCATGTTGAAACCCTCTATGGGATTCCTTCTATATTTCTAACCTCATATCCTTTTATTTCTTTGGAAATATTCTGCATGGTTTGGAGAAGAAGTTTTGGAATTTCTCTTTCCTCCATTGCTATAGATGTAGTGCCCTATTGGCTGTGCCAAGATTATGCTCTAATACCTTTGTAATATTCCAAAACAGGAAAAGAAACAATATTAAACATAAAACTAGAAATAGTAGTGAATATCAATACATTAAAACATGATACAATCATAGAGCCATTCCATTATGTTTAATAGAAGAAAATAAGTACAATTTTTTGAGGAAAAGGTCACTCAAGCTAGGAAAACAAGACTTCCATGAACTAATACATCAAAATATGAAACGCTTCTAATACATAAAATTTCAGAATGCTATGACTGGACAGTCTACCATGGAATAGCCGCAACTTGAAAATAGAAATATATACATCTGTTGATACAATGCTCCAAAATTGTGAGGAATAAAGATTTAAGCTCCCAAGCACAATTCCAAGACAACCCAGAAAGGGTTTCCAGAAATTCACAATATGAAAAATGTAGCCCTAGGGCTGAAATAACTCTCTGCACTGCATGACTGCTATTATCACCAAATTGATCTTGATTGGCTTCTCATCAATGAACTGAATGTAACTCTTTCAAACCACTACTAACTGAAGATTAGCCTCTTCAGTTCGAGAGGGATCTCTCAAAGGGGGGTTTATGATTTTGAATAAAGATAATACTAGATGGATAACCTTTTGAATTGTGACTTGGTTTTGTATGATTGCAGGTTGAAAAATGAAGGCTTGCTACTATTGGGCTATGGAGTCAACATCAGTACTCTTAGTGACAGTGGTTCTTCACATGGAAGTTGAGGCAGATACAGGTTTTTAACAAAGATAATTCATACACATAACATAAGGAAACACAATAATTTCACCCCTAAAGGAAGTCAAAGCATAATATTATGAATTATGAGTAATTAGAGATACAATTCACTGCAAGTGATTAGACATAAATATAGATAACAATAACACATCAAAAACCTCGTGAGAATCTCAAGTCTGGAAGTAGAATGTCACTGTATATTACTGATAATGGATAAAACATACAAGCAACAATTTGGTGCAATATTATCCAACCCTTTTCTCTTCTATGTTTAGTCTATAAGTAGAAATTATTTACAATGTAGATGATCTGCCAAGCTGGATAGATCTTCAAATTATACTCTGACACCTATCATAACTGGAACTATTAACTTGAAACAGAAAAAGGACAACTATCCTTAAAGAAAACAAACTCCTAATAGGAATCTATCTCCTATTTATTACATTCGGTTCCCCTAACAGTGAAAAAATTACATAATTTATGTCACATGTTCAAGGGATAATTCACCATAATTCACCACCACTTTACATCTTCAAAACACCCCTAGATCTGTGGAACATAATCCTACTTTTTAGCGATGGATGACCTTCACTTTAAACACTAATTTGACTGATGAGTTGGCTGTGTGGCACTCCTTTTGAGCCATGAATCTCTGCTGATATGGTCCACTGACATGCTGGAGGTATCCAGTTAGCTACTATGTTGTTGGAATGCTCAAAACTCTTCAAAAGGCTCCTTCCTATGAAACAAGGAAGTTTAGGTAGTTTCATAGCGATTTTTAGTAGCATATGAAAACTTTCCTTTCCATCTATCTCTTTGACACCTTTTTTGTTCAACTACCTTTACTATGCCGAGTGACCTTGCAAAAAATCAATATCTCTTCATAATACTTGAAAAAACTGAATTCAAAGGAAAAAATGCACCTACAGAAATTTTCGTAGCGTTTTTCTGGCCTCAAGCATGAGGTACACTATGAAATAGTCCAAAAAACCATAATTTTTTGAGTTCAATATTGTCTTCAAAATTTGATATCCAGAGGTAAAATTTAGGTTTTTTTCAGTGATGAACCTCATAAAACATATTCCAACTCAATTTTTTACTCTTGTGGTGTTTCATCTTTATTTAGAATCAATTGGCTGATGGGTTCTTCTACCACTTTCATATTCAACCCTTTCTTTTCTAACTCCACTTGAATTAAACCCAGCTCCTCTTGAAGATCTTCCACTTGGTCTTTTAATGCTATGTTTTTGGATTGTAAGTGCAAGTTCATCCTCCTAAAATGTTTAACCTCCCCTCTTAATGGTTGAGTCCATTTCAACAACTTTTTTGTATTGTCCAAAGTTTTTGAAACACTTGTGACTTGCTCTTCCCATATTTTCCTGATCTGTTGAAATTGAACCTTCTTAGCTTGCACAATGCATGACTCTTCAATTTCAATTGCATGTAGGATATCTTCTAAATTTTCTTTAGCCAACGTCTGGATTCTAGTGACTCTCTTGTTGCCTTGTTTTCTGACTGGATGCTTCTATTTTACAGGTGCTGCTTAAGGTGTGTCAGTCTCCTGCAAAGGTTCTACTTCCATGTTCACTGGTTCTGGAGGAGATGATCTATTTTCTTCTTCAAATTCCTCTGCCACAGCTGGTGATGAAGTATTTCTAGGTTTGGAGGATTTCTTAGGAATGACCACATCAATTTCATAACCACTCATGAACAATAAAGAAATCCAATCTCTGTCTAACCTCCTCAATTCCTCTAACACTAACATCTTAATTAGACCATGATGAAAAAGAGATGTCTCACTTCCTTTTGTCTTGATTTGAACCTTATCTAACATTTTCCCTAGACTTCTGTATAAATAAAAAGGTGAGTCAAATGACCTTTTACCCAAAAATGTAGAAGAAGTATGAGATGATATGAGTAGACCATGGTAAATCTTCCTTCACAGGTAGAATACTTTTGAATAACCATCAAAACATTTTCATAATTCTCCTTCATGAAACTCCTAGGGATAACATTTGTCAAATCAACTCCACTGTGTTCTTGCTTGATAAACTCTTTAAAATCCTGCATTGTGAGCTTGATACCTTTAAACCACTCTTCACCACCTCTAGGGATTCCTGTAGCTGATGATATGCTCTTTGGTGTCACTGCAAGGTTCATAATTCCAACCTTTGAAGCTGTTCTTGTGAAGTTTGTGGGAAAATCATTTGAAACTTGTAAATGAAAGCCCTGCAATGTCTGACAGAATTGCAAGTAGCCAGTTCTTCTGAAAACATCCATGGTAGTAGGGTCTTCATTGAGTAAATTCATATCCATGGGCTCATACCTGTGATAATTTCCACCCTTACTTTGTTTCCTTCTTGCATCCATGGATGATTTATAGTCTTCACTGCCTCGCTTGCTGATGACACCTACAAAATTTGAACTTGCTAGCCACCTGCTTGGCTTGATGAAGCAGCTTGCCAGAAATCAACTCACATGGAAGTATAAATCACAATATGACAAAATGATAATTGATGTGAGGTTTAATAGTTTAAGTGATAGCTCGAGCTTCAATCATAACACATGCAGGTAAAAAAGGTAATGATGACATCAAGCATGGATATGTACATTTAAACTTAACATAAAAACCTTGAATGACCTCCACCTTTACTCCTATAATCATAAAATGAAACCTCATACAACTTTGAAAAGACAGGTTTAAAAATGAATTTTCATAGCGAAATTAGTTGAGCTTCTAACAGATTCGCTACGAAACTGTTAGGAAGTTTTGTAGCGAATTTTGTTGTTTTCTTGTGAAAACGATACAAAATTTTGAAAAACTAACAGATGCGCCCTTTTGATTTTGAATGCATGGATAATGAAAACTGACATGATATGGGACTGATTTGACTGAAATGGCATAAATGAATGTGATTATGAAACTTAATAGGCTAAAAATTTAAAAAAATTTCCTATACCACATTGAAATGGCTTAAGAAACCTTATCCATTCGATGAGTGACCTATATGAACCTATCAAGAAATGTTTCATAGCTTAATGGGTGATAAAAAATGCAAGGAGGTGACTGATATAACAATAAAATATCTTAAACTCTTCCCAATGAAAGGTTTCTCGCTCCACTAGGAAACTAGCTCACAAAATGGGTCTCTCAACCCTCCACTACAACTGCCCTAAAAAATAACACATTTTATGAAGTACACTGCACTGTGGTAGATGGATGAAGATTAGCCTGATGCCGGATGGTGGAATGAAGCTTAATATACCTCTCCTGAGTGGGCACTCGAAGTTCCCCGAGGATGAGGGTGGGATTTCCGCCCGAAAACACCCTTGTGCTAAAAAACATAACAGACTTTGCTTAACAGCTAAAGCGTGCAAGAAGTCATAAAATAAAAAAACATAAAAAAATATTCAGAATTCCTTCTATGGCTACCATATCCTTCCTTATATTCTTGGTGAGCTTTCTCACCCCTGGCCCCACTCATTAAATATGCTACTTCGTGCAAACACTTCTCCACCATAACTGCGTTGTCCCCACTAGCTCCACTCTCTCTATGGTAGCGCTGTTGTTTTTTTCAACCTTGACCCCATCCACATGCATTGACCCCATTCACATTAAGGGTTTCTTTATTTCATTTAGCTACACTGATACACCTTCACACTGGAAGTGGTTTTATTCCTACTAAAGAGATTTAAGGGTCTCTCTACCCACTTATTCATCTAAGTTTTGAATGAAATAAAAAATTAATATTCCAACTAGCTAAAAGCTAATTAGGAAAATTACAGACTCATAAACAAATTTTATTCATGAATAACAACCACATATGCCAAATTAATCTAGATTAGTGCAACACACTAACATAATTAGGTTGAATCATAAGTGAATTTCTTAACCCTAACCAACTGCATAGGCCAATCCAAATCAAAATGATACATATAACATCAAGATCATAATGCGATAACCCTAATCGTCAAGTTACTAGCATTTAAGAAAAACAAGTTATATATCATACTCATAAAACACGTATAACATAATCATCAAGTTATCTCATCATAAAAAAAAAATGGTGATGCATATAACCACATGTTACTATCACTCATGAGTATCCGACACATTTTCATTTAACTACACTCATCCACTAGCATCTACCATGCATGACTAACCCTTGCATGTACATATAACTAAACTGATTAACTAACACCTATCATGTATATAACCATACAAACAATAAAATGACAAACATATATATATATATATATATATATATATATATATATATATATAACCCTAATTCAAATAAAAATCCATGGATTACATACCTACATGCCAAGCATACAACTTGTATTAAAATCTTCTGTTGCCTCGAGGTCCAACGTTGCAACTTCACTTAGATGATATTGATCTCCTACTCTATCTCATCCAACACATTAGCATCATAACATACCAATATCACGATGATGGCCTAATTTCATACAATGGAATTATGCATAACAACCTCAACCAAACCAATGCAAAATTGACCACATTCACCCACTTGACATGTATAACCAATCATGAATGACCAATGTATGTTCAACATATGAAATATCACAAGAAATCATACACGGATAACCATGAAGCATGTCTAATATGTAACCCTAGCATAACAAATCCATGCATGTACAATATGTAGAAACATGTGCACAAGCATGCACAGACAACACATAAGAAATAACAACACATAACTAGTCATACACATGACAACATGTTGACAACATGATTGAGGAGCATCATGGTTCCAAAAAAGTGTACAATTAGTAGAATCTAGGGGGTCTTATGTTTTTCAAAAGAGTTGATTTCTTAAGTATTTAATTAATGTAATTTCCAATATTTTGAGTGATTTATTTCAGACATTTAGAATAGGATTTAATTAAATATTGAGAGGCATATTTGTAAATGTTCTTGAATGTAGGAGAACATGATCGATTGATGAGTGATTAGTGTGGATTGGGATATTATAAAATATTGTAAATCTTATATTAGAAAGTAGTTCATGATTTATGGAGGATCCTTAGGATTTAGTTGAATGTTGAGATCCTCAAGGGATAAAGAAGAAATTTTAGGAATTAAATGACGACTTAGAGGATTCCTATGATTGTTTTGAGTAACCTATGGATCTGAACCAAAATTGGTTATAGAACCTTTTGTATAAATTTGTAAATCCTCAAAGGCACAAACAGTGAAAAAAGATAGATAGATCCTTAGAGAGGAAGATTAATTGTATGCCTACAGGCATAGAGGGAGAGGAAGAGAAAAGGGCCATGTAAAGGCGCATCAGGCCAAAGCTAGATTGTAAACATGGTTTTTATTTGTATCTGTACATTTATTTAATGAATGAGGAAATTAAGTTCATTGTGACTGTGTGTCATTCCTTTTACGTGCTGAGTGATTCATAACCGTGAATTTATGGTTTCTGTGTGATAAACCATTATGAATGAATTCAAGTTGAATGTTTAAAGTCTTTCTGAGTGATAAAAGACTTAATGGCTGGGTAGAATCTGTGTGATTCCAGTCTCAAGCTAATAGATGTGTGTACAGGGCGAGTAAGAAACAAATCAAGAACCAAACAGAAGAATAAGCTCAGAAGAGATAGCATTGAAGAAGATAGAAGAGAAGCCCGGGAGAGATAGAGTCGAAGTATTTTGAACAAGCAAAGGAGGAGTAGCATGGAGGAGATTGTATTGCAAAGCATTGATAACATAAATAAAAGAAGTTGACTAAAGACAAAAGCACGTAGAAGAATTAAAAAGGGGAATTCAACGACAAGGATTAAATCGTAGTATCGAGGGTTTAGTAATTGATAGCAGTGATCAAAGCAAGTAGAAGCGGAAAAGAAGTGCCACGTGTCGTCACTGCACAACATCGCACATCGATGGTTTTAAAGTTTAGTGTTAATAGTTTGCACGGTAAAGTGTTTTGATTGTGATGCGAAGCAGAAATGATGGAAGGATGTGATGCGACAAGGGGGAGGCCATGTGTCAGCCTTGTGCATTAGCACACATCGCAGGTTTTAAATTTAGCATTAAGAATTAGCACGATAAAGTGTTTTGGTTCTGATGCAATGTGGATTGCATGTGAGCAGGTACAACATGGTCGTTACATCTGGTTAAAATATATGGTGGAGATTACAACACGAATTCACATCGGCTGAATGATAAGTTCGTTATTAAGGTTGTTGGTAAGTTTACCAAAGTGCGATGCATTGTGATTGGTCTCAGGATGGTGGGACCTTGGAACCTATTCTGCGTATATGTAAGGGTTTCAGTTATGTGTTAAGCGTTATTGAATCGCTAATGTATGTATGTTGTATCTAACTCCGAAGTTATAAATTTGTTGTGTGTAAAGGGGGAGTTATGTGGGCCATAACCCACAAGTCTGCGGTATTTGTATAATAAGAAGCCGGGGATGAAATAAGGTAATATGAAGGGGTGACGATGAAAAGGTAAAGTTATTATATTGAGTTGTACCATGATTAAAGCTTCCACGTGAAATTGATTTAAAATGTGGGTAAATGTGGGGTTAATTCCGCTAACATTGCATGAGTTTGTTAATTGCGACCTTATGGTTGCATCATTTGGTACCGGAGCAAGTCAAATCTCTTTTGGGAGAAAGTTAGAGTAGGTATACTCTACTGAAGAGAAATCAGAGTGGGTTTAACCTTTGAAGATAATTGAAAACTTATGGAATTATTTTATTTCATAATTAGCATAACAGATTTGTGAATAGAGAACAGGTTTTGATGAAAGCAGGACAACAAGAGTTCTTTGAAGAGAATAGAAAAAAAAGAGTTTTCAGAAATCAGAGTGGCGCATAGAAGTGAAGAGAAGAATCAGATATGCATCTAATGGAGGTAAAAAAATAAAATGATTTTCTTGTTGATTTTAAAATTGGTGATTGATAAATTGATTTTTGAAAGAATAGTAAAGAGATAGAAGAAAAATATACTTTCGGAGAAAGTAGATCAGATTGAAGAAAAAATTGAGAAAATTGTTTATGAAGGGACAGTAACAACTGCAAACAGTAAAGGTAAAGTCAACAGACACAAAAGAGAAACTACAAAAACAACATGTGTTTAGAAAATTGGACAATGAGGTATGGTCTTCATGTTTTCAGTTAATTAATGATGAATTATTGATTGAAAGAAATTCTATGAAGATGTTTGATGATTTTATCCAAGGACAAGCAATGTTTTTGATGATGATGGAAATGAACCTATCCAACTAGAGGTTGGAAGAAAGGAGAGAGATGATTGAGTGCAGAAGACAGAGGAGGAGCGAAGCTCTAGAAGGTTCAAGAGAGTGAACCAAGAGAGATAATACCTAGGGAAAGATCAAGCCCAGATAGGAAGCTTCATAAGATATTAAGTAGCAAGAGGAGATTGCTACAAGAGAAGGCTATGTTGTAGATCACCAATCGAGCATGGATGAGCTCATGAGAAATATGGCCATGGACGATCATAGAAGAGGTTCTAGAGAATGTTATAAATGTAAGATGAGTAATGAGGAGTGTGAGAGAAATATTGCAGTGATGAGAGTACAGTTGGAAGTACTACAAGGATGGCTATAAGAGAAAGAGAATGAATACCAAAGACATGGATGGAGAATGAGGAAATGGGTTAGATGGAACCTATTGCAGAATAAATGGAATGCCAAACTGATAAACGATTTCAGAGAACTTGAGAAGAAACATATTGACTTGTTGGATAAGGAGAGACTCAAAGGAATTGAAATACAACAAAAAGGATCTACTAAAAACCAAAAAGTACATTGTGAAAGATTGGTGCTTGAAGCATCAAACGAGAATGAAAGGTCTTATATTTTTAAAACTAATGATTTGTGTATGATTTCAAGTACATCAAAGGATGATGAGAAAAATTTAGAGTTTGTTAAGAAGAAGGAGAAGAATATGAAATCTGTTCAGATTAAGACTGAGATAATAAGATCTCAGAAATGGAAGGAGACATAGAGGTCTCATGGAAATATGCAGCAGAATATTGAATCTGGTAACAGTGAAGATTGGAATGGCAGATATGAGTTGAGATATGGAGATATAAATCCTCAAGTAAGAGAATTGAATTCTATGTTTAATGATTTCATTGGGGAACATGTGAACAATCATATCGAAAATAAGGAAACTCTGACAATAGATGACCATAGCAGAGATCCAGAAGGAGATTATGGTCAAAGAGAAATTTGTTGTGAACCTGAAGGAGATTGGAATGATTATCTTTCATTCTATAATGAGGAAGAGGAAGAATTGAAGTTGTATGAAAGTATCAAGAGTTCAGAAGAGAACTCAGATCATCATACTGATGTACTGACATAGGAGTTAGAGGAAAGCGCGAAGCAACATAATGAGATGTTGCCAGAGGAGGAAGAGTCACTGAGGCCTTATATTTTTAATTCATGTGTTAATGTAAGTTATGCAGGTAAAAGAGGACAACAAATGGAAAATGTCAAAGAACCCAAGGGAGAAGGACCATCTGATGATTGGTCAACAAGAAGTCAAGGTATTGGAAAATGTGTAAAGTTTCCAAATTCTACTCTAATTGAAATTATTGAATTATATAGAAAGTTATGCCTTCAAAGAATAAAGTTGGAAAAACTAAGGATATATACTTAGGATGAATTTTTGAAGAAGGAAGACAAGGAGATTGTCATAAATGACAATCATGAAGAAGAGGGTAAGGATGTAGGGGTGGAAATAAGAAATCATCAATTAAGAGGTGAATATAACCAACAATTTAAACTAGTAAGAACTCAAGAGTTGAGAAGAGTACAACAACAAAGTAATTTGGACAGAGAAATAGAGAATTTGATGAAACTTATGATGAAAAAGCATAAAGAAATGAGGTGCATAAAGAGAAGACAGATAATCAGTTGTATGAAAGACTGGAACGTAACAAATATTGAAGGAAAATTAAATGGAGCGTTACAAACGAAGGTATTGAAACCGGGACATGTAAGGTAAGACAATAGAGTACGTGGACATAATTTGAAATAAGCAAGGAAAATACTGACAAATAAAGTATGGGATCCATGAGGACAAAGATTGGAATCACATGATCTGGAGACCATGCTTATTTTCTACCTTGGGAGTCTGATGTAGGAGCATCATAGTTCCGAAAATGTGTACATTTAGTAGAATCTAGGGGGTCTTATGTTTTTCAAAAGAGTCAATTTCTTAAGTATTTAATTAATGTAATTTCCAATATTTTGAGTGATTTATGTGAGACATTTAGAATATGATTTAATTAAATATTGAGAGGCATATTTGTAAATGTTCTCAAAAGTAGGAGAACATGAGTGATTGATGAGTGATTGGTGTGGATTGAGATATTCTAAAATATTGTAAATCTTAGATTAGAAAGTAGTTCATGATTTATGGAAGATCCTTAGGATTTAGTTGAATGTTGAGATCCTCAAGGGATAAAGAAGAAATTTTAGGAATTAATTGACGACTTAGAGGATTCCTATTATTTTTTTGAGTAACCTATGGATTTGAACCAAAATTGGTTACAGAACCTTTTGTATAAATCTGTAAAGCCTCAAAGGCACAAACAGTGAAGAAAAGATAGATAGATCCTTAGAGAGGAAGCTTAATTGTAAGCCTACAGGCATAGAGGGAGAGGAAAAAAAAAGGGCCATGTAAAGGCACATCAGGCCAAAGCTAGATTGTAAAAAGGGTTTTTATTTGTATCTATACATTTATTTAATGAATGAGGAAATTGATTTCATCGTGACTATGTGTGTCATTCCTTTTACATGTTGAGTGATCCGTAACTATGAATTTATGGTTTTTGTGTGATAAACCATGATGAATGAATTCAAATTGAATGTTTAAAATATTTCTGAGTGATAAAGGACTTAATGGATGGGTAAAATCTATGTGATTACAGTTTGAAGCTAATAGATGTGTGTACAGTGCGATTAAGAAACAAATCAAGAACCAAATAGAAGAATAATCTCAGAAGAGATAGCGTTGAAGAAGACTAAAGAGAAGCTCAGGAGAGATAGAGACGAAGTATTCCGAACAAGCAAACTTAGGAGTAGCACGAAGGAGACTGTATTGCAGAGCATTGACAGTATAAGGAAAGAAGTTGACTAAAGACAGAAGCATGGAGAAAAATTAAAAATGGGAATTCGAGGACAAGGATTAAATTTCAGTATTGAGGGTTTAGTAACTGATGACAGAGATCAAAGCAAGCAGAAGAGGCGAAGACATGCCATGTGTCATCATTGCGCAATATCACACATCGACTGTTTTAAAGTTTAGTGTTAAGAGTTCACATGGTAAAGTGTATTGATTGAAATGTGAAGTGGAAAGGATGGAATGATGCGATGCGACAAGGGGGAGGCCACGTGTCACCCTTGTGCATTAGCACACATCACAGGTTTTAAAATTTAGCATTAATAATTTGCACGATAAAGTGTTTTGTTTGTGATGCGATGCGATGTGGAAGGCATGTGAGAAGGTACATCATGGCCATTAGATCTGGTTAAGATCTATGGTAGAGATTACAACGTGACTTCACATTGGCGGAATGATAAGTTCATTGTTAAGGTTGTTGGTAATTTTGCTGAAGTGCGATGCATTGTGATTGGTTTGAGGATGGTGGGACCTTGGGACCTTGTTCTATATATATGTAAGGGTTTTGGTTATGTATTAAGCGATGTTAAATCTCTAATGTATGTTTGTTTTATCTAAATCCAAAGTTATAAATCCGATGTGTGTAAAGGGGGAGTTATGTGGGCCATAACCCACAAATCTGCGATATTTGTATAATGTGAAGCTGGGGATGAAATAAGGTAATGTGAAGGGGTGAAGATGAAAATTTAAAGTTATTATATTGAGTTGTACTCATGATTAAAGCTTCTACGTGAAATTTATTTTAAATGTGGGTAAATGTGGGGTTAATTCTGCTAACCTTTCATGAGTTTTTTAATTGCGACCCTATGGTTTAATCACAACAACACCATCAACCCTTCCAAGGAGAAACCATTTCCACCATGGCAAACACAAAACGGATGCAATAAGCACATACAACATGGGTATTAAAACACATAATAAATTGACATAAAATAATGACCAACACACCTCCCATCCAATCCAAGGGTTGAACCATGCTCTGATACCACTCTGTGGTATCAGATATCACACAAAGAGACTAAAACCAAACATCACCCAAAGAGAATGGAAACCAACACCACCATCATGCATACAAATCAAGCATATATAACATAATGATGAGGAACATATATGAAATTGACATGTATGTGAGACAACCACACACAACCCAAGGAGAGCACAACCATGCTCTAATAACACTCTGTAACACTCTATTCCCACATCTACCCAGCTAACCAAACAACTAGGGTAAACATGTGACGAGAGGATACTAATATGATAATCAACCTCCTAAATGACCTTAAGTAAATGGAACCAAAGGAAACACCAAAAACACACCTTACACTACATCATTGACATCCCCAGAGGTTAACCCAACCTACGAGGGCCATGTTCCCTAAGAGGGGACTAATTTTTATCCTCTTTGATGTTGATTTGTGGGGTTTTAAGGGAAATAGAGTGGCTCTAGACCTTAGAGTTGCGAGCTAGCATTGGCAAGGTAGCACCTCAGGCCAAAACAAAAGATTTTCCGCTTGTAGCTCCAATATTTGTGCCACATTTTCCACCCCTAATCCCAGTTCAATACCGAGAACTTCTTGTAACTTCAGGAGAGGGTAAATAACATTTAAATAAACATATTGAATTAATCTAATCATCAATCACTCATACAACCCCACCCATCAATGACAAGAATTACGTCAAACATGTCACAAACATAACATCTACAGGTATAAATAACAAATTTAAATAAAGGGGTCTCTTTCCTATCCAAGAATAGCTAATAATAATTTCTCCCATGCATTATAAGATATCATTTAATCAATTTAAACATAGATACATTGTGGATTCAGTTACAAGTGAAAACATGGAGAAAGCCATACCTCATCACTATCACAATACATGCTTATAACCAATGTAATACCAACATAAGTACCATGGATACATCAATTCTAGAATCCATATATATACTAGTGCATATACACATCAAATACTAAGGCAATCAACCTTTCATTAATGAATGTAAAAACCAACCTGTAATGGGACTTCCACATTCCACCTGACCATAGACATGGTTGAGCCAAATATCACTTCATCCAGTCATTCCCATGCCATATTCCAAGCATGAATGTGGGACTTTATCAAACACATCAATCAACACCAAACCAGGGCTCTAGAGACCACACCGTCTCAACCCTAAATTAGTGATTCCACCTCGTGATCGGAAATCATTAACCATCACCGATTAGTCTCTATCGAAGCTACTTCATGGCTCCAGAGTGTTTTTTCCAACTAGGGCATTTAGGACTAGTAACTCAACCCCAAATCTTACAATGCTTTCAGAGATTTTTCCCAAAAAGGGCTTTGAGGACTAATAACTCAACCCACATAGGGCTTCTAGAGTATTTTTACAGCCAAGGCTTCCTAGACTAGTAACTCAACCCACAATTGTCAGTCAGGCTTCCAGAGCGTTTGTCCAACAAAGGCTTCCAGGAACTAATAACTAAACCCAAAAATTAAAGGAATCATGATAACCAATCATAAAACAATCAATGAAAATAAACCCACAATCACCATGGCTATCTAGGAAATGGCAAGGCTAGGAAAATACATATGCATACCCATGCATGCCAAAACTACTGAGAAAAACATACATGCAACTTAGTACCTACACTTAGAACCTGTTGTAGATGTTGATCCTAATGTCCTCTTCCACTTTCCTTATTTTCCTTTTCTTTATTGATCCAAATCTCCAAGTATGTCAAACTCTACAAGAGTGCTCCAAGAATACACTAAGTGCTAAAGATCATGAGAGACAGAGAGAGAATAATAAGAAATCCAAAAATAAGCTAACCAACACTTTCCCACTGATCCTCATAATCCTTTTTATTAATGAGGCGTCTAATTTCTTAATTTTTCATTATTTTCCTTCAATTTCCTTCTCACACACAACCTATGACCTTTCACCTTTTCTCCTAATTTCCATTATTTTCATAAATAAAATGCCAATTAATGTCTCATGCATTTCTAAAATCTTTTCCTTTTCCTTTTCCCATTAGGTTGTTTTTCTAACCATTTAGCTTGGAATACATGTACCATCACTCTGGTCTTATATATATTTTTACATGTATTTTTACCAGGGTTGTTACACACCAGCCATCCATTATAAATGTTGAACCATGCTCAGATACCACTATGTGGTATCAGATATGAAACAAAGAGAACGGAAAGTAGACACCACCTAAAGTTAACAAAACCTGCTTTGATGCTACCATGTAACGCCATCCTCCCACATTTACCCAACCTAACCGATCCACTGGGGTAGACATATGATGAAGAGTTACTATGATATGATTCAACTCCCTAATTTCAGTTTCAGAAGTGGAACTGATGAACCAACACTTCACAGATCTCCCTTAGGTGCTACAATACACCCAAGATCTAATCCCCCACTCCGGGTGCCTAACCCCTGAGTTAAACTATAATTTCAATGAATTAAACCCCGATCAACTCCCATGACAAGGCATGCATGTGAATTAGACAGTCCAGTCACTCCCATGGTGCTTACAAGGGAGAGGCTGCGGTCTTTTTTAACCAATTATATGCTAGAGGCTACAAGATTTAAACCACTTTTTCAATATTAGTTTCCAAATCACTACTCAAAAATTGATTAGACTTTATGAGACAATAAATTACACCAAGATAACCTCTAACACAAACTACGATCAAGGAATTGACCTAACCAAGCCCAACCATGATAGTAATTTAGTCAAACATACCACAAACATTAAATCTATAGGTTTCAACAACATATTTGAGCATAGGGGTCTCATACATATCTGAGAATCATCATGAAGGATTAATGCCTTATTAGATTAGTTGTATTATCATATATTATTTCATTCATTCATTAGTGTTTCACATATTAATCAAAACATGATCAGATTTTTACATCATAATTTTCATAAAACATGCTTATAACCAACAAATAACTAGAGATATATCAATGAGGAAATAACCATTCAAGCCACATATCATAAAGTATATTTAATCATGAAAATACCAAGGGGAAAATAACTCTTATTATCATATCAAAATCTAACCAAGTCAGGGACTTCCATGTACCACCTGACTATAGACTAGGCTGAACCAAATATTTCTTTCATCGAGTTACCCTCGTTCCATATTCTAAGCATGAATGTGGGATCTTACGAAACACATCAAGCATAACCAAACCAGGGCTTCCAAATTCCAACCACCTCAACCCTCAGACAATGATTCCACCTCACGGTAGGACATGCCTAACCATCACCAGATTAGTCTCTACCCAAGCTATTCAAGGCTCCAGAGTGTTTTTTCTAACCAGAGCTTCCAATACTAGTAACTGAACCCACAAATACATCGAGGATATAGAGAGTTTGTCCAACCAAGGCTCCAAGACTAGTAAATCAATCCACTAAGGAATCCATATTCTTTTTCCAACCAAGGCTCTAGGACTAGTAACTCAACCCAAGTTGTTACAGGGATCTAAAGAGTTTTTCGAAGAAATTATCGAGGAACTAATAACTCAACCCAAAGATAAAGGAACACTGAGAACCAAGAAAAAAGAAGAAGGAAGAAACCCACAACACCATGGTTATCTAGGAAATGGCAAGGCTAGGAAAAACCTTTTTCAATCTAGGAAATCCTCCATGCCAATAACAATTCATAACTAAGAAACCACATGCATGTGCCATGCACGCCTAAACTAGCAAGGAAATCGTACATGCAACTTGATACTTGCAAAGAAATCCAGTCACTAGCTATTGATCCTATTATACCCTTGCGATTTCCTATTTTCCTTTGCCTTATTTCTCCAAATCCAATGCATGCCAAACTCTTCCAAGAGTGATCCAAGAAAACTTTAAGTGTCCAAGAGTATGAGAAAGAGAATAGAATGACAGTCCTAATTTAACTGACAAAAGTATATGAAATGATCCTCATAATCCATTTTATCACTAAGGCCTCTATTTTCTTCATTTTCCATTATTTTCCTTCAATTTCATCCTCACATGCAACCTGTGACCTATCACCTTCCTTTCCTCCCAGTTTCCATTATTTTCATAAATAAAATGCTTATTAATTCCTCATATCTTTCCAAACCATTTTTCATTTCCTTTTTCAATCTCCTTATCCATAATAAGCCAAAATGAACAACCACTAGGATGTTTTTTTCCCACAGTTTAGCTTGTAAGACAGGTCCCATGACCTTGGTCTTATATTTTTTTATAGAATTTTTTAACTAGGGTTGTTACATTATCCATATTTCATAAACCATTTCCATGCGTTAAGATTAAGAATAAAAAACAAGACTACATCCAAGGAACTTTAAAACAAAATTTTCGTATTGTTTTCCAACAATAGTTAAGGAAATATGACCTCTTACAAGATATAGAATTTATAGTCCAATCATTGTAATTCACCATAGTTTTAATTCAAGTATAATGAAATTTCATTTATGCACATGTATCTAATCAATAGTCATTGGGAAACATTACTAAATTGATGTCAATGAAAAATAATTTTATTTGTTAAACCAATAGATTCAAAATGTGATCCAAATTTTGTTTAGCGATGAAAATGAAGACACCACATTTCCAAAACATAATAAAATTATTTGATGTAGTGTCACCACAATATATCACATGCACTCAATGAATTTCGAAAGGATGAAATTAAGATGTTTTTTTAGATGTATGATGCATAACAACTAACATTATCATTGAATCATCAACCTGTAAAGAAATGAAGTTTGAACAAACACTGTAATCAACAACATATGATCACTACTAGTTCTATCATTAGTTTGGTAGAACATGTATTAAAATATCACATAATCCTAGCTAAGCTCATCCTTCCAATTATCATTTATGTATTCTCATGTCCAAATCTAGAACCATTTCCCATTTCTTTTTTTATTATTTAGATAACAATGCATCTCTATTAAATCAACTACTTTAAAGATATTGATGTTATCATGATCTAAGTTATTTTTAACTCTCAAGAACTAACAACCATATGTACTCATTGTTAAACAAATATCCACTTCCGCAATCATTATATTTTATTGAATATACATAAACCTTATACAAAGGTTTACTCAAACAAGAACACTAATTCACCATTAGTACCTGAGTGTCAATAAAAAATATGCTAGCAATTGAGAAGCCAATCATACCCAAATTCAAACAATTTACTGTCACCATTAGAATAATCTACCATGATCCAAATGATGCATATTCCAACATATTTTTTCAATTGATCACCCAAAATATAATAACATTGAAATTACCAACAATGATGGCATGCAATACTAATTCATGAAAGGTGGTGTGATATACTAAATACTCAATGCTATCAACCATCATAAATTCAATTAAAATTTACATCAAGACTTAATATATAATTAGTCCTTACAGTCAATACCTACCACTTGAATCATTGTTTCTCTTCAACATTAAAAGGGGTTCTTTAAATGTATTTTAAAAAATGATATGGTCCTCTTCAAGGACAACCCCCACCTTTCTACATTCATTCAGTACCACAAAAAAAATTCATGAATTCGTAAGTAGTGCATTGTAACTCTAATGAATTTTGTTTAAATGAACCATTAAACATTATCATAAGAGTATGCATGAAAAGGTTGGTAGTTAATCCAAACTATCACCAACTGAGTAGTTGTGAGTATTGTTCACAAATTAGATATAAACAATGCAACATAATTTCTTATTTCGGCTTTGATCTTCATAAAACTCAAATTTCATGAGAATAATTACTCTTTAAAGTAAACAATAATACTTATTATTATTTAATGTGGTTATTAACAACAACATTCATTTCATGTCAAATTCTATCTATTGCATACGTTCCCACGTAATTTTCATTGGTGCCATACCTGACCTTATATCCATTAGAACAATACCTTTACTCCACATTTTTATAAAACACAAAAATACACCACTGCTACAACCTTCAATATGATACAACTTGTAACATCCCCCAGTAAACCTCATGTAAAAATGCATAAGGTTATAATTTTTTTACGAGATTTACTAGCATGTAATATTCCCAATCACTTATTCCATATTCCTTAATTTACCCATTAGATAAAGTCATTGTCATTAAAAAAAAAGTAACTTTATAAATGGAATAGCAAGTTATATAATGAATAACCATTATTGCGGCATATTAACAGAAGGCTCCCCATTGTCATCTTACATCATTATCATTTTCCATTTATTTAGGCTAGTTAATCACAAATTTGATGATCTAAGTATTAATGTCATGTAAGGAAGTAACATCATTAGAATTTTGGAATAGGAAAACACATCAATGGACACTGATATACCCTAGAAACCCTAAAGGGGAAAACCAACAAACTTTGATTTTATTAAGCATTTCATGAGGGTGTTCGCCCCTCACTCAATGGATGTAAGGGAGTCCATTTCTTGACCATTGTTAAATGTTTTACAAAGAACATCATATTAAATCTGAACATAACTAGCCACAAACTATTACATTAATCATGATATAATTCACCCCACAATTCTTTGAGCACAGTCTTTGTGACCTAATTATTCCCTGCATTGGTTTATCTTGGGTTTGAAGATTCCTTAATCTACATGGACCCTTAGATAAAGTATAATTCACATTTATTTCCTATAATGAATGCCATTAGAAAATTTTCCATCATGGTTACATAAAATATTCCTTAAACCCAAATAATAAATCTTTACTAGTTATGCTTCAAACATATTTTCATGTGCATAAATAAAGAAAATAAGAAAGTATCGAGACATGAATTTTTTATTTAACTAAAAAGAGATAGTTAAAAAAACATGTCTATTTATCTATGCATGTGTATGGCTATGAAATATGTCAATTTTTTGGCTAGGGTGCCCTAGGTCGAGTCTTAATGTATTTTTTGTTAAATTTGATGGTAAGGCACAACACGTATAAGGTCAAGGGGCTTTGGGGTGGGTCAAAGCTCCTTCATTTTGTAACGGGTAAAGGGGTAAAACATGGGACTCAAACCATGGTTTGGGACCATGATTTCTGTGTTTCTAAGTAATATAAATAGGTATGTATGAGTTGAGTCAAAAAATATCCAAGGTCAGAGATCACATGATTATCCAATGTTGATGTAATTTTGGGCAAGTAATTGGTGATTATTCTAAGTAAGATATAGGCTCCTGCGGCTGTGTGTTCTGAGACCTAAGGAGAGTCTTCGGTTGTGTGTGAGGACTCTGTGGCTGTTTGCACAAAAGGAAGAAGTTATATCCATTGAAGATCGGAATAAAAAAGAGAGGTTTTGGAAAAATCACCAGTTTACTCACATCATTTATGTTCTTACGCGTTAATGCATTGATATTTATGAGTTAATTATTTGCTTATATATATGTTCTGTATTTTCTATTATTTGATGTGTATTTTTCTGGTTTAATCACATAAGAGTAGATATATGTGTTTTCACAGTAACTATATCAGCTATAAGGTTTTATGTTAATTTTAGATCTAAATTGGTTTAAAAAGAAATAGCGCATCATAGTAGTAAATAGATCATATCAGCAAGGGTTAAATCCATATCAAATCCCCTTCTAGGTGCGGAAACCTGGTTCTAGCAACCCCCCCCCCCCCCCCAATGCTACTTTGGGTGAGACTTTGATATGTGCAAGTGGATCACTGCCTAAAGGGATAGTGGTTGGACGGTTTTGTTGGTTGTGCAGTACACTTTGAACCTAGGTCAGGACCCCTTGAGCCAAAAAATGGTTCGATTGCCAAGATCATAATATTTTTAAGGGAAACTTGATGTGGCACCCAACTAAGGGTGAATTGCAGGATTGGTTGGTTCAATTGGTGCACGATTTTGTAATCCAAGAGAACTTGCACCCACGATTATTTGCTGAATATTCAGAAAAAAGATACATTTATACAGAGTAGCATGAAATTTTATTCACTTTCTTTGCAATAGAACTACACGAGTGGTTATCTTGGCTCTCTTAGAAGAAGACCTGTGGGAAGGATGGCACAATTACCATCTGCACTCTTGAGTTGATTCAACAATTGGAAAAATATAGCAATAAGATTACCCGTGTAGTATACTATTGGATTGAAAATGTTCTAAGTGGTTTTACCATTGAATTTGTCATTGACACCTTTGTGTCATATACTGAAGTTGAAAAAGGTTTTTCAAAGGTCCTCGCGATAAGTTTTTTTGCTCTTTAAAACTGTGGATTAAAATGATCTTATGTGAAAATGGTACTTTTTGCAACCACATTGAATGAATGTTTAGAAATTTCAACCTAGTTCTACGTTCAGTGGAAAAGTTTATAGAGAATACTCAAATGAAGATTTTGTGTATAGTCTCCTAGAAGGTAGATGTGACAATGAAAAAGATTCTAAGGTGATCATTTAAGGTGATTCAGGCGCAATCAGAAGACAATGATAGTTGCGATTCAGATCCTTTCCACCCCACTTCCAAATTAACCACACACTACCATCCCATCCAGACCGCGCTCCATTCCACCTCCACCTCCACCACCGACATTCGATATGGCTAACCTTATTAAGATTTAGAATTTTAAGGGTGTTTGGAATGAAGATACCGAGCAATTGTGGTTCGTCACATAGGTTGTGTGAAAGACACATCAGATTACTGATGATGATGTCAAGAAAGAGTAGCTCACTAATTCCACGAAGATGTGCTGCAATGGTATATGAAGTATCTAGAGGCTAACTCAAATATGACGATAGATGATCTCAAGAAATCATTGAATTAGTAGTTTCGAAAGAAAAAATCATATGCTCAAGGTGTTACCGAATTAAAGAATATCCACTAGGAAGTGAATGAAACTGTATGGGAGGAAGATCAATGACTAATATGTGTAATAGAGGATGGAGGCTTCACAATTAGTGACAATCAACATAAATAATGGCCCATCGCAATGTTTTTGCGCATCAATGCCTGCCTTTATCTCAGCAAAAGATCGTGTCCCAAGCCAAAGCTTTGGAAATCATGATGAAATTGGAAGCCACACTAGTATAGGATACCAAGGGAAGGGTTCAGAAAATTCAGATCCAATTTGATACCTTGCACTTAGAACTCCAAAATTTGTGGAAGGAGAACTAAAATTATGTGCATGCAGAGGTAGGATGCGTGCGCTGCAAAACTGACACTACAAGGACCAATTCCAAGTATATCGTGAATATCTGACAGCTGGAGGAACGAGTCTAATAAAGCTTAATCTAGAGGTTAAACCAAGTGTGAATCCTACACTATGGTGCGCAATATGTCAAGTAGCTAGACAACACCCTACAAACTATTGTTCCATGTTGTGGAAAAAGTTTCAGACTCCCAAGCACTTATATTGCACATTTTTTCACTTTGTAGGCTAGTAGAGGCTGGGATTCACCTGCATCAGCCTCTCGGAAAGGGGGATTTCAGGGCCTTTGTTGTAGAAGAGGAGGAGAAGTTGGTCATGGAAGAGGCTAGATTATCTATTATAATTGTGGCGAAGATGGACACTTCACACGCAACCTCCAGAATTTGACACATCCATATTGTAGGTATTGTTGGTAGTTCAATGATGTAAATGAATATTTCCCTGTGTTGTTTGTAAAAATGCAGAAAAAGAATACTTACATGCCTACACAAAACATTAAGACGTTGAAGGGTAGAACCGCGTAATGAAGAACCCAATGTTAATATTGTTACCAGAAGTGGTGCAACAATTGGTGGAGACAAATCATAAGGTAAAAAGCCTATTACAAATGTCTGGGTTTAGAAAGCCCCTGAGAAGAAGGAAGGATTTAACTTACAAAGGGAAAAGGATAATTTTACTGAAGAAAAGAATAATTTTATGGACCCTAGTGAATCAACATAAAAAACAATGCCTAGGCTTGTTGTGAATACGAGATATGAGACTAACCTAGATGAATTGAAATTGTTCCTAGTGGCTTGTATCAATATTCTACGCAATAGTAAGGTAGTTGAAAACCTTCAAAAATTAATTGATAAATGCACCAAGAAAGAACAATGTCATATGGAACATAGGGCTACAAACAAAATCTTCATGAAAAAAAGAAGAACTGGGCAAGAGACGTGCTTAACCACTCAGATAGAAAACTTTGAGATGGATCAAGTTATTGCAGATGTGGGATCTGATGCCAATGTACTACCTAAACTTACATGGCATAAAATGGGATAACCCAAGATGGAATGGTCCTCAATTCAAGTTCGCATGGCTAGCCATCAGAAAATTATCCTAATGGGCAAACGCTCTAGGGTAGTAGTTGACATTGAATGAGTTAAGGTGTTTATTGACTTTGAAGTCATTGAATTTGTTGATGATAAAAATATGTATCTTATGCTGCTAGGTATGGATTGGGATTTTTACATGGATGTTATTATTAACCTCAAATTTAGGATCATGGTATTTGAAAGCAATGGGACAAGCTTTGTGGTCCCCTTAGACCCTGCAGAAGGAGCAAGATATATAGAGCCGGTCCGCGATGAATATGAAGATGAAGATATTGATCATGTATACAAATTAACCGCGAAGAATGAGGATCAGATCAATCCCATCGCAGATGGCCGACTTATTTTTGAAAAATATAGTTCGTTCTTATCAAACTCAGATGAAGAATTGGAACATTATCAAAACGACTTACATGAAGTATGCACGTGCCGTTGTAATCAGATAACTAGATATTTGTATTGTATATCCTCTGAGGTACATGAATTGCCCCACTATGATGGTATAGGAGATGTCAATTTTTTTTTAGATACATTTGAAAGGGATGTTCCATAGGAAAAACAATTCCAAACACTTGATCTACATCTGCGCTCAACCCCAGTGCGCTAGTGGAGAACCCGCAGTGAAAACATTGTTGATTGGAGGGAATGTCATAGAATTCTACGAATGCGATTTGGAAGCCCCAACACCTAGATGAAAGAAAAATATTCAGGCCAAGATGATCCATGCAATCATTTAGCCAATTGGAATGAAATTTTGGGAGAGGAGTCGCAACCAAAATGGGTTCAAATATTCATTCGTACATTGGACAGGGTACCATGAATTGGTATTTGGAGACCGAGCTACAACATGGTATTGTCAAATCAGTTGCGTTGAAAGAGAACTTCGTTTTCACTTTCTGCTTTGAAAGTAGATTCCAGTGCATTGATGAGGCATTGCAAGAGATTCAAGACGCTATTTTTGACGTGCCAAAGGAACCCGTAATATGGGCCCTACCAGGATGGAATGCGTAGATGAAGGATGCAGTTGAATGTCGCAGTGTAACTAAAAAATACAACGATTAGGATCCAAGAAACATTAACATCCCTGATTTCGAGGGGCAGCGCATAGTCACTGTACCTAAGATTGAATTACGAGATGTTACTGAACCTATTAATACTAGACAAGGCAATAATAGGACAAAAGAGTAGCCTAAGTTTTCCAATATAGGGGATTATTGAGATGAAGATACAATGGGAATGATAACAAAACTTCTCACTGAATATCAAGAGTTTTTCCCCACTAAATGTTCTGAGCTAAAACGGATTATCAAAGACCTTGGTGTGATGAATATCACCTTGAAACTGGATTCTATGCCCATTAAGCAACGTCCTTATAGATTTAACCCAAAGTATAAGAAAAAGGTCAAAGAAGAGCTGGAAAAGATGGTTCTTGTAGGAATTATTTAGACAGTGGAGGAATCAGAGTGGGTGAGTCTTATGATAGTCCAAAGAAGACAAAAGGTGAAATTCAGATTTTCCTTGAATTGCACAAATTGAAAGATGCATGTGTGCATGATCCTTTTCTGACCCCATTCTCAGATGAAGTTTTGGACAACGTAGGAGAGTAGGAATCCTATTCATTTACTGATATATTTTCGAGATATCACCAGATAAGGATCACACATGAATACCGAAGCAAGACTACCTTTGAAACAGAATGGGGTTCATTCCAATATATTGTGATGCCATTCAGTTTGAAGAACGCCCCAACTATATTTTTATGCGTAGTAGTTGTTGCTTTCAAATATTATATCCATAAGTTTGTATAAGTGTATTTCGATGACTGGACTATCTTTGGAATGTTGAAGAAACCTGTCTCCAACCTGTGCTTAATGCTAGATACTTGTCGAAAGTATCAGACTTCTCTAAACTTAAAGAAATGTATATTATGTGTCCCTTTTGGTATCTAACTAGGACATATTATCTATAAATAGGGGCTGATGGTCGATCATGCCAAAATAGTTGTCATTATTAATTTGGATCCCTTGAAGAATTTGAAGCAGTTGTGCTCGATCTTGGGACATACTGGATATTATCGAAAGTTTATTCAAGCATATGCGTAGATCACTGCGCCGATGGAATTTTTTTTGAAGAAGGACTTACTTTCTATTAGGATGAGGATTTTCATAATATTTTTGACATATTTAAGGAAAGGATGGTAACTGCACCCATCTTGGTATTCCTAGATTGGTTGAAGTAATTCCATGTACATTTTAATGCTTCATGTATTGTGCTAGGAGTTCTATTATCGCAACCAGGTATTGGAGATATTGATCATCCAATTGTGTTTGTAAGTCAGAAGCTGTCAAATTTTGAGCGCAATTATTCAACCACATGGCGAGAAGGACTAGCCATGGTGTATGCACTGCAAAAGTTCCATCATTATCTACTTGCAGGCAATTTCAAGATGTTAACAAATAATTCCGGTTTGAAATACCTGGTATACAAGACTGTGTTGGGGGGGAAGATCTCCAAGTGGCTCCTCTTGTTCCTGGAATACAATTTCAAGGTGATTTTGAAGCCTGGAAGGTTGAACGTAGGACCACACCACTCATCGCGCATTGAAAATGGCGAAGAACTAACTAATTTGGATGATGGTTTACCATATGCGCAATTGTTCACTATTAAGGTATCTAGTGATCATTTTCCCATATATTCATTTTATAACCACTAGGAGTGTGCCTGTGGAATATATGAACAAGTAGAAAACAAAATTGGTAGTACATGCAAAAACTTTCATTTTGATCGCAGGCCAATTATACAAGATGGGAGTTGATGAAGTTTTGAGCCGATATGTTCTTGAATTCGAGAGACCTAGCATATTGGTTGAAGAACATGGAGGTGTTGCAGGTGGTCACTATGCTGGTAAGCTGACCGCGCAGAATATCTTAAGGGTTGGTTTATGGTGTCCTACTGTACACATTGATTCCAAGGAATATTGTCACGCTTCCGATGTATGTTAGAGGATTCGAAGACCCTGTGTCAATGTGCGATGCCAATACAACCGCGTGTAACTTTGAAGGCCTTCGGCAAGTGGGAAATTTATTTTGTAGGGCCCATTAACCCCCCAGGGAAGAAGAATTGAGCGCGATACACCTTCACTGCCACATATTACTTGACTAGGTGGGTGGAGGTTCAAGCTTTGAAAGATTACAGTGCAGAGAAGACTACGCATTTTATCTTTGAGAATATTTTGACGAGGTTTGGGTGCCCCAAAATTCTGATGAGTGACTAGGGTACGCATTTCCTAAATGAGACCATTTAGGTGTTGACAGAAGAATTTAGGATACATCATTAGAAGTGTACACCTTATATCCATAGGCGAATGGAACTGTAAAAACCTTAAACAAGATTCTGGAGAATGCACTCAGGAAGATATGAAATGTCAATCACAATGACTGGGATGTACACATACATATTTTTCTATGGGCATACAGGACTATGTGCAATAAGTTAATGGGACAAACACCTTTCAGGATTGTCTACAGACTCGAGGTCATTACCCTTATGGAATACATTGTCCCTATTTTGTGTATCACATACGTAACCAACATGGATGACCGAGACATTATGAAGGGACATCTCTCATAGCTTTTTTCACTCGAGGAGGATCTATTCATTGTTGGGTTCCACCAACATGTGTAGAAGTTGTGCAAAAAGGCTTGGCATGACCAAAATATCAAACAAAATGCTTTCTAGAATTATGATTTAGTGTTGCTCTATGACAGTAAGTTTGTGCAATTTCCAGGGAAGCTCAAGATGCACTAGCTTAGGCCCTATATTATGAAAGAAATTACAGAAGGATGTGCGGTATGATTGGCTAAGTTAAATGCTGAATTAATTCCTGGGTATGTTAATGGTAATCACCTAAGACCTTACAGGGATGATCCCATCCCTACACGTTAAGTAACTATATGGTCGGAAAAATGTCCTAGCACCCCACATAGTTGTGAGAGGGTGAAAGAATTTAAACATGTGAGATGTTATAAAATTTCTTTCCAAACTCTTCTGTGACAAAGTTTGAGGGAGTGTAGGTATTTGCTAAGCCAACATAGATGTCACACTAGGAGGATGTTGCAATCGCAGAAAGGCCAGAAACTAACCTTTGTAACAGTAAATCTGGAAACTGTAGCTTTGTTACTATTTATAGAAGTGGGTAAATTGCATTTAAGAGATTACGCTGGATTTGGAGTTGTTTTAGCATTAATGGAGCTGCATCAATGGACATAAGGTCGTTTAAACTATGACATCAATATAAATATGACATGGAGGTCTACACAAGTTCTATTTTCTTTCGTAGTAATTCATCTGCAGTGTACCCCTCTGCTATATCTTATGTCTTCATTGTGGGAACCATTTGAAGAAATGTTTTTCCAACATGGTTTATGCCATTTAGTTCTAGAGACCATGATAGTGATTGAGCCCACCCCTACTCCGCCGCAAAAGAAAATGAAAGAACATTTGTCGGGTACCCGAAATTCCCCACATAAGAGGACCCTCAAACAAAAGAAAGCTTCCCGCGCAGAAAGGAAAAAGAAACCAATGGAAGAACTAGAGGAAGTGCCTGGGGTAACTGCGCTAGAAGAAGGGTTTTTTGAGGAAGTTTATCCCATATCGTAGTTGCCTCCATATTTTCCTCCGCGAAATCCATTAGTGGATATTTCCAGGGACCCGAATAAGATCAAGGCAATAATCCATACACCCCTGTTGCTTGAGGATGTTCCTATCGATGGTGACCTACTAGATAGGTCCCCTCTCTAAAACTAGAGGATTTGGATTTAGTGTACCAAAAAAAATTTTGTGAGCTCACGTCGTCACAGTCTTTGCAAAATGTCACTTATGAATAATCCAACATAATCAAGGTGGAGCCTATGCAATGGGCTATGGGACTGCGAAATTCTTGGATACTCAACCTTTTGAAATTTCCCCACTTTGGTCGTAGAAATATCAATGATACATGTTTGCACCATTTGTTGGCTTTGGTGCACAACGATTTCCTATAGCTAGGAATGGGGATCCCCATTGATGACATGCTCATCCATCGCATTACGTGCTTACCATACCAACGAGAAAACCATGAAGAATCCTTTAGAGGTAAGCGACAGGAAAATAAAATCACAGATGACATGAAGGAAACCTATGGAGTGGTCAGAAATACATTGGGTTTTCCCTCAGCACCATCAACGACCCCGCTGTTAGATTTTATACCCAGGTTTTGGCTTTCAAGATTATGTGTAAGTGTCGTGCGAAAGAGGTTCCAGCACCGGTCATTTTGTTAATTGTGCAATGCACCAAGGACATTAAGTACAACTAGGCATAATATCTCTTCCAATAACTTTTCTAGAATGTTAGGGAGGTGTAGGAAGAAGCGAAATTGTTCCACTATGCATGACTCTTGTTCCTCATAGTGCTCGTTAGATGGAAGCCATCATCGCAGTCGCAACTCCCTACAATTGACCCTCATCTGTGCGAAGCTGCACCATATGGATCACTGTGTGAAACAAAGGATCTGACACGAGTTATAGAAAGCAAGATTTTTTTTGTTTTATCTGAGATGGATTTTCACCATGTTGTTCAACTAAATCCGCACCTCTCGCAAACATTATATGACCAGTACAAGCACATAATATACTTCAAATCCTCATTCCAATGTTCACATTAGTGTAAATAAATACATGTCCGGGGTATGGTATGACCTATCTTACCTCGTCACAGAAGATGACCTCGTCGGAGTAACTGCCAACTTGAATCCCTCCTAGTTGGATGCAACAGAAGATACTAGTGCCACCTCAATTATCGAGCCCAAGTTGTCCATAGTGAAGCTACGTCCTAAGAAAGACATTCAGGAGCATATGATGATGATAGAGACAAAAGAGCGGCAAAAGGACTCTATAGAAATTCATAGTGATGAGGAACTAGAGGACCTTGATCCATGTCGTACATACTTACCTTTGACACAACCAGAAGCTCGTCAGGGAACCAAGAGAGGGCCCCAGTCCCTGGAAAGATAGGACAAGAAGCAGAAAGAATCAAACAAGGCAGGATTGATCCCCTCGTGTCGACATAAGGTGACTATGATGATATTGGAAATGATGTCAAGGAAGTCACAAAAGAAACCTAAAGGAATATCGAGCACCAATATAAGGTTGTCCCCGATGAGGTTCAACAAGGCATCCAGCAGCTGCGGGTTCAAGAAAGAAAAATTCAAGTCAGTGTGGTTCAACCAAGCACACTTCCAGTCAGCACCCTGGCCGCAGAATCCACTACCAAGACCATTTTGATATAGATACTTGGTGTGGTGCTTCATTCCTCTCATCCAGTGTAGTGCAAAACCGCTACATCTTAGTCAGAAATTGGAGTTAACATGGCCATAGTCCTTAGTTCCCACTTGATCCATATTCATACCACGATTACAAACGAGTTGCAGTA
The DNA here is from genome assembly GCA_034641835.2 of Pinus albicaulis. Lineage (NCBI taxonomy): Eukaryota > Viridiplantae > Streptophyta > Pinopsida > Pinales > Pinaceae > Pinus > Pinus albicaulis. Next base: position 604,817,856 of record CM076574.1, read on the forward strand.
TTGTGAATATCGTGCTTTGTGCGCCAGAATGGAAGGAGAAACATAGGTTGAGCAATTATGTCAGGACCAGGAGCAAGATGAATAAGCATGACACACCACAGAAAGTTAGTGAGAGCCGCTCGAATCACTCATCACCTAGATCTGCATTGAGATTCCAAGATTTCTGGTGCCAACAGACATTGTGCCTACAACAAAGCTTGAGACCCTCGTAGCCGCACTTAAGGCTTCCAAGGCAAAAATTGAGACAGTGTGCACTAACTTAAAGTAGAATATTTCCAACCTGCAGACCAAGCTACAGCCAGAGACACTACCAAAGGTCCAGGAATAACATGTTGCCATTGTTCAAATGGAAGTTACAAGCATTACTGTAGTTCTGGATGAATTCAACACTCTGTTCGAAGACACCATGGATATATGGACCTCCATTGAGGAGAATCCATTAGTTCAGAAATTGCAGACATGCATGCGGGATAATTAATAATGGTTTGATGATATTTGGGTCATTGCACAGACCCTGGTTCCCGCACAGATATTTTTCTGGTTGCAAGAAGGTCAAAGCATTCAAGGTGAGATTGATGAGTTGCACCACAAGGAGCAGCTCCTAGTAGCAGGCACCCAACCTTGGGCCAATGAAGCACTTAAGCTATCATAGACTATTGAGTGTATTGTCAAGGGACTCAGTGAAACTCAATGCAACATCAGCTTGGCAGCAGAGGGATCTACTACAAAGAAGTTAGTTAGAGAAGCGCAGAACGCTGCAACATAGAGTTTCAAAGGCATCTTGCCTCTGCATGAAGCCATCCAGGCACTAAAGACCAAGATGCATCAATCCAACATAGAGTGACTCGAATACGAGCCATGGTTTTTTGTTGGGGGCATGTTTGGCTAGGGTCCCCTAGGTCGAGTATTAATCTAATTTTTGTGATCTTTGATGGGAAAACACAACGCGTAGAGGTTCAAGGGGCTTTGGGGTGGGTCAAGGATCCTTCATTTTGTAACGGGTAAAGGGGTAAAACATGGGACTCAAACCATGGTTTTTGCATGTCTAAGTAATATAAATAGGCATGTATGAGTCAAGTAAAAAAATATCCAAGATCATAGATCTCATGATTATGTAATGTTGATGTAATTTTGGGCAAGTAATTGGTGATTAGTCTAAGTAAGAGAAAGGCTCCTATACTTGTGTGCATGGAGACCTAAGTAAAGTCTTGGGTTGTGTGTGAGGATTCTGTGGTTGTGTGTGCATAAGGAAGAAGTTGTATCCATTGAAGATCTAATTAATAAAGAGAATTTTTGGAAAAATCATTGGTTTACTCGCATGATTCTCATTCTTATGTGTTAATGCATTGATCTTCATAAGTTAATGATTTTATTATAGATCTATTGTGTAGTTTCTATTATTTGATGTGCATTTGGCAGGGCTAATCACATGATAGTAGATCTCTGTGTTTGTGCAATAACTATATTGGTGATAAGGGTTTCTGTTAAGTTAAAATTTGAATTGGGTTATAAATAAATAACGTAGTGCAGTAGTAAATAGATCATATCAACAAGGGTTGAATCCACATCAAAACCCCCTCTGGGTGTGGAAACTTAGTTTCCACACTACCCCATGTTGCATCGGGTGAGACTTTTATCTGCGGAAGTGGATCACTGCCGAAAGGGCCAGTAGTTGGAGGGTTTTGTTGGTTGCGTAGTACACTATGAACCTCGGTCAGGACCCCTTGAGCCAACATCCATCCATCCAAATATCAAACACATAATTTAAAATGCATAAAGATTATAGAGGCATGGCCATTTGACCATACTTGTAGTGCATTATAAGAAATGAAAAAATTACATTTTACCTAAGTCCATATGAACACACTTTTTTTCAAAAGAAAAACCACCGCAACTACCCATATTTTAAATGAAAATGAGAACAATAGTTATTATCCTTGTGCATGTAAATAAATATTCTGATACAAAAGAAACAATCTCAGCAACTATTAACTTGGTCAATATAAACACATAATTTTTTATTTTTTTCCAAAAGGAAGCGAACACAATAGTAGTTATTCTTGTGCATATGAACACATATTCTCTTTCAATAAATATAACACAATATTCAGTACTTCTTTGTATACAAATGCATGATATTTTCTTTCAGGAAAATCAATATGTATTCTTATTTTTGTATGCACGATATTCATGACCCTAATTCTTACCACTTCATACATAAAATTCATATGCAATCTTTCAAGAAATAACTTAGACCCTTATCATTTCATGCACATGAATTCATATCTAGTATTTCAAGAAATCTAAGACCATAGCTTTTTTCTTTTATGCATGCAAATGCATATTTCATTTTCAAGAAAATGTATAATAATTATCCATTATTTTTGTGCATGCAATATATTTCTTTCTTAAAAGGGTAGAAAAATAAAAACATATTTTTTCCAAGAGAAACTTGGATACTTATATTTTATGTGCAAGGTTCACCTGAATTCTTTTGAAGAAAACAACAAATATAGCTTATCTTTTATGCATAAGATCCTTATGCAATATTATAAAAAAAGATAACTTAAATTTTTAATCTTCTCAATGAAATTAACCAATTTAACTCAATGTATCTTCCATTCGATGACTAGAATTTGTTGTGTGCCCTCTTCTACAACGACTCCTAGTCTTCTTTTATCTCGATAACCATTGAAAACAAGGAACAATGCCAGATTTTTGAAAAAAAAAATCGGAGAGTTTATCATCTTGTAAATAATTGAAAGTGATACCAGTGGATACATACACAAAGGTTTATATGAAAATATTATCTTGTTTGGTGAAAGGATTCCTCAATGGCCCAAATCTCTCCATGAATTTAGCACTAGTTTTTCCAAAGAAAATTCCAAGAGTCTAACATACACATTAAGCGAATGGATGACTCCAGTCATGAGATTAAGTTTTATGACTATTACAACAGGCAAGATACTATTGATCAGTCTCACAATCCATCCCCATAATGTGATTTTTTCTGACCATCTAGGCACATGCTTGCTAGAAAAATTTGTTCAATGCTCAACTCATCACCAAGCACATTTTATTGTATGCTAATTTCATTTCCCAGGTTCAACTTGGAGACATTTCGCTTCACGAGGCCTGGTCTTCCATCTTTCAACTCAACAATATTACTCTGATCATTATAAGCCATGGTTACATATTTTTCACATTCTTGTACATCCATACTCTTTTAAAGCAAACAAACATTGCATATGGTCATTCTCTCCCCAACACAAATGTTCCCCCAATTTTTATGATAATCACACCATACATAAAATATTTTCTTAACTTTCTTCCAATTACTTACAAAAACTTTCACAGCGGTTCTTGATGGCCAATTATCTCGTCAAACATTAAACATATCAATTAAATAAAATCTTCCCAATCAATTGTAAATGCCAACGTATATGCGGTTTACATGGATATTACGCTTTGGATCTATTGAGTGGTGAGGGATGAAATCTCTTTTCACTCTAAAAGATGTTTTTACCTTAAGAGATTTGATCCCCTTGGTGTTTGGAGGATTTGGATTTGGATTTAAGATAGATTGGGACTAGTCAACATTGAAATGAAAATTATATTATATTTTTTCATTTTGAAGGTGGGGAATTTTTTTATAAATATCTATAAAAAATTTCTTTTATAATAAAACGGAATGCCCAAATTGAATTAGCCTTGAATTTACCAACAATCCTTAGCTTGTTAGGTGTGAGACTAAATCAAATTCAATGTTTTCAGAACCCATGGTATTCCTTACCCATGACATTATAATGAAATTTATTTTTATAGGGGATTCTATGAGTAAAAAGGAAGTGGGTGAAAAATAAACAGGATAGGAGTGAAATGATGGCATTATAATGAAAGCTATTTTTATAGGGGATTCTATGAGTAAAAATGAAGTAGGTGAAAAAGAAAGAGGAAACGAGTGAAATGTAATGTGTTTGATTGTTGTTGGAATAAAATCTACTAATCCTTTTCCCTGTGGTTTTTCCCTGAATAAGGTTTTCCAAAAGTTCATCATGTACATCAATTTCTGAACAATTACTTTTTGAAATTGCATGTAGTTATTGTTTTAGTTTTATATATTGTGGATGGGTTGGCTTTTTCTACTTTTCATGATTGATTTTGGTAAATAGTTTATTAATTCTTGTTTTTTTGTTTGCAAAAATTTCACTTAATATAAATAAATTAAATTTATCATAATTTATATTTATATTCACAAATCATAATATTTATTTTAGAGACCGAATTTAAATACCCCATGTATGTAATTGGGTTTACAAAGTTTCCATTCAGTGAATCCAATCATAGCTATATTAGGCATAAAAAACCATTCTAATTTTGGACTTTTTAATATATGAAAAGAATTGTGTAAAAAAATTACCTTTCTCTACTATATAATATATAAAAAAATAAATTGAAAAGCTTTGAATTATATATTTTGGAATATATTTGTTACTCTTGTTGTTATTTATTTATTTCAATTATATATTTTAATCATTAATATTTTCAATTTAAAGTTTTTTTTTAAAGAATAAACATTATTTTAAACAAAATATAGACATTAATTTAGTTCTATTAAAACAAATTATTCACAATTTTTCGTAATTAATATTTATTTTTATATTTTATAAAAAGGAGGTTAGATAAAGTTGATCCCAAAAAAAAATTAAAAAGTAAAATTTTAAGATAAATAATACTTTCAAAAATGTTAATCTTTACATTTTTTTATTTTTCTCACGGTAATATTTTAGATTTTTTCTTCTTTTATCATTATTACATAATCAACTTCATATTTAATTTAAAAACAATTGAAGTTATTTTTTATTATTTAAATTTAAATTAATAATTAATAAATTATGTTTTGAAAACAATATTGTTAAATATTTTACAACTAATAAATTGTAAATTAATCATTTTATAATAATATTTTAAATTACTTTTAAGCTTCACATGAAAAGAACAATTAATTTTAATGTATCATCATAAAATAACCTTTCAATATGAAACATAACTTTTTTCTTCAAATTTGATCCTTCAATATGAAACATAATCTTCTTCTTCAAATTTGATCCTTCAATATGAAACATAACCTTCTTCTTCAAATTTGATCCCTACTTTTAATAACAACAATGATATAAATTAATATAAATAAAAGTAAGATATATTTATTAATTAATTTCTTATACAAATATGTTTAAATAATAATGATAATATATAGAAATATAAATGTTTAAAATGGAAACATAAATAAAATAAAAATGCAAATATTAACAAATATATTAAAATCATTACAACTATTAAATATAAGGAAACATGTTTTTCATATATATAGTACACAACATATATTAAATATAATACATGTATATCCAAAATTCAAATAAAACATTAATAAATATAATACATGGGTGTCAAGTAGTTGTTTGGTTTTTTTTCTTTAAGTGTTTTTAATTTGCGAGATTAGAGTGTTGTTATATATATATATATGTATGTGGTTTAGGTTTAATAACAACACTCTAATCTCACAAATTATAATCTACACTTCACAATTTTAATTTGTGAGATTAGAGTGTTGTTATTAAACCTAAACCATACATACATATATATAGTTTTAAATTTTTATAAAATATAAATTAGTTAAAATTGTGAAGTATAAATTAGTTCTTTTAAATAAAGTTTAGTTTCCAAATTTTAGGTTTAAATTTTATAAGATTAAAGATTGAAATTATTTTTGGTAATTAGAACTATCCCAGAACTTCCAGGACAGCCACGTTGGTTTCAAAGTGAAGTTGAAGAGCATGCCTCTGCTGCTCTAACATCCCCCTACTGTTGATTAACTACCATTAAACCTTCAATTGATTCCAAAAGCCTCTCTAACAAAAGATTGGTTCTGGATTGCTCAGAGCCTGGAGAGGAGTTTTCCATGGTAAAGATGAGCCTCACTTCTCCATGGAATACCAGAGATTCCAACCACCACATGTCATCTGCACTTACTTGACTCAATTCCCTGCTGAAAAAAATGGTGCGAGGATCAACTCATAAATAATTTCGGAGCCGACTCACCTTGAATGAATTTTCCATGACAGGAGCCAGATTTTGATGGCGGCCACACGAGAGAATTCCTATAGTACCATAATCTTGAGGCATTAATGCCTTCAGTGTGCTGAGAAGGAGCGGCTTCATGACTAAGCTTCTGTAATTAAACTTACTGCGGCGACAGGTTAATGCTGCGAGCCATCCTGCAGGGATTATTGCACCACAAGTTCACCATCTATTAATGTGTTTAATATGGTGCATTAACAACTGGACTCTCCATAATATGCCCTCTTAACACTTCATTTAAAAAACAATCCTCTTCACGAGACACAAGCTTGGTATCTAGAGGGAGAGCAAGCGCAAATTGACACCACCTTAGGCTTGATTTTTATTAAGGCTCCTCTGCCTATGTTTGCCCTTTTATTATTATTATAATATCCTTTCATGATTAAGGAATATAGGTGTAACCGACTCTCGTCGAGTCAATTTCTATTTCTCCTTCATTCAGTGCTGCTCATTGTTGGCATGGTCATCCGGTAAAATATATATATATATATATATATATATATATATATATATATATATATATATCAAACTTTAGCGAGAGCAAGATAATCCTATGAAGAATCTGAAGCGAAATCTGCTCTCTCATTGTCTGTGTTCCCAACCGTTTAGTTACTAGCATGGAATATAGAAGATTAGATGATGGTTAGAAGATTAACATGAATTGAATTCCTACCTTTCTTCCAACCTATCGTCTTCATGACTCTCATCTTTCTCTTACCTTTCCGTTTTGTCTTTCTAATTTTCCTTAATTTTGTCTTTGTTCCCAACCGTTTGTATGATTACTAGCATGGAATATAGATGATGGTTAGAAGATTATCAAGAATTGAATTTCTGCCTTTCTTCCAACTTAGCTTCTTCATGACTCTTATCTTCCTCTTACCTTTCCGTTTTTTCTTTCTAATTTCCCTTAATTTAAATTTGGTTATGATTATTGATTTATTATTTGTCATAATATATTTATTTATTAATACGCATTGAACACATATATTATTATTTTATTATTATTAGTTTGTCATTTTTAATTACTTACAATAGTATATTAATATGTTTTATTCCTAATATATATTAATATTAATTATTAAATATATATATTATATATTATATATATTTTAATCATACATTATATACTATGAGCTATTTATTACATCGATTAGTTTGTAGTAATATTTATATTTAGGTTAATTAATTAATTGTATATGATTTATCAAATAATATATTTATTTTATTATATATTTTTAAATAGAGAATATTTAATTAAATTTGAATCGTGGTCAATTTATTCTATTTTTTTATATCTTTAATAATATTTGTATGAAAATTTTCATTTTATTATTATTATTTTTTTAATGTTTAATTGTTGATTATTAAGTTTTAGCCAAGTGGGTTTTAGAACGAGGTACTCAACAACCGATCACCTCGTTATGCTTAGGATCATTGTGGAGGAATGTCATAATGATAAATCCAATCTCTTTTGTTGTTTTGTGGACTTTAGAAAGACGTTCGATACGGTACCTAGAAATAACATATGGAATAGATTAGAAGAGTTAAAGGTTCTGTTCGAGTTGAGAGTTGTCGCTATAAGGTTATACAAGAATGTAATTGCCAAGTTTAGGAGAAATGAGGGGTGGTCGAAAGATATTAGGTGTAATATCAGAGTTAAACAAGGTTGCCCCCTCTTCCCTACCCTATTTGGCATTTACATCAACAAGATAGAAGGTTTTTTAGAGGAAGCAGGTTGTGCTAGCACAATCTTAGCTGGAATAGTCATCATCCTTCTTTTCTATGCTGGCGATATTTTTCTTCTGGCAAGGTGCCCATATGATCTTGATAAGCAACTTAGAATTCTTCAGTATTTCTACTCTACCATGGGTATGACTGTTAACATTGACACGACAAAAGTTATGATTATTAAATCCAAGAAGGACAGTTATGCCAATTTTGTGTATGACAATGGCAACTTGGAGGAAGTGTCTTCTTACAAGTACCTAGGAATTGATATTCATCACAAGCTCAACTGGAGCTATAGCATTGAGAAAAGGATTAATGGCGGGTGGAAATCTTATTTTGGTCTTGAAAATAATTGTCAAGCAGCAAACCTTGTGATGTGGGATAAAAAGAAACTCCTCTTTGAAACTTTGGTCACTCCTCTCATCGTGTATGGATGTGAGGTTTGGGGTTGCAGCATCTCTAGAGAACCTTGGAGAAATATCGAGCAAATTCATAAGTGTTTTTTAACGTATAACCTCAAAATTAAAATCAATACACTCTATCCTATTCTCCTTATAGAAGTGGGTCTTTCCCATATCGAGAGCCTAGCTATGACTAGGCTCCTATTGTACAAGCACAAAATCAATAGCATGGGAGACCTTAGACTTCCTAAGCTAGCTTTAAACTCCAGCCAAAACCACCTAAGGCTTAAACGAGGTTGGTATAAAGATACCAACACCTGGTTAAACCATTGGGAGGTCGACGAAAATGGTGCATTGAAAAATATTAATAACATTAAAAATATTGTTACCTCTAAGTTTAAAGAGAAAATGTGGTGTGAGAAATATTTAGAGGCTAAAAGAAAATTAAGGTGTTATAAGGAGGTCATCAACCCTACTCTATAAGATCAAAAGTATCTCTTTGTTTTAACTAACTCAAAGAAAAAATTAATATATCCAGGATAAGAACGAACTCTCATGAGCTCCATAGTGAAACAGGTCATTGGCCAGCTCCTAAAACACCATGGGCGAAAAGGATCTACCATCTCTGTGAGAATACGAACATTGAGGATGAAAATCACTTCATATTATAATTTCCTAAGTACACCGCCTTTTAACATGTTAGAATTATAGTGAGCTCAGGACACTCCTCTCCAAGCTCTTTGAGTATAGGTGTACAATTTTATAACAAACTAAATAATTTGTTTCTTTAGGTCCAATAGACCAAAGTAACCACATCATCATCATATTAATCTATTTTTCCTATTATTTTGTATTAATATTTATATGGTTCCCTTAACACAACACCCCTCACCGACATCAAGGAGTGTTTTCTATCCAAGACCAGTATATATATATATATATATATAACTTATTGGGAATCGAACATTGAATCTCTTGCTTTACATATGACTTTAGAACAAGGCATTCACCAATTGAACTACTCTCACTAGGATTTTATTATATAATTTCAAATAGAAAATCTTTAGTTAAATTTTCCTTTTTATTTTATTTAATAATTATTTTTCTAACATTTAATATTTTTTTAATATTTTTCTTTTGGTGAGTTTTTTCATTAATTATTTTAATTGTTATTATTGTTAATTGAATTTCTCATATTTGACCTACTAAATATTGATCTAATCTAAGTTTCTTTTCCTTTCTAACCTTGCATCTCTCACCTTTCTATCTCTATCATAAAAATGAATCACACTCCTAGCTGAAAATATCTACAATCAAAATGTTGGATATGAAAATTCCAAAAATACTTCAACATAATTACTCCTTCACACAAGCCTTCAATCTGAAATGTTATTTCCTTTATTTTGAAGTATATAAATGTGTAAAATATTTATTGTTAAAAAAATTCTAAAAATTTAGATATTTTCATTTATTTTTTATATTTTTTATATAAAATTATATTTAAGAGAAATAATCAAAACACCCCCTAAAATATTACATATTCACCTTTTTCTTTTTAGAAAGACCTACGATAAACCAATTTATATGCATACATATAAACAAATAATTTTAAAGAATATAAATTTGAAACAAAGAAAAAAAATTATCCATATTTATTTTTAACTAAAAAAATATTATGATTAATATAAATTAGAATAATCACCCTATAGATTTTGTGAATGAAAAAATATATATCCATCTTTTTCATTTTATAAAAGTATCTTATAAACTAATTCGTTCATACAGATATCCATCTTTTTCATTTTATAAAAGTATATTATAAACTAATTCGTTCATACATACATGGCATATAAAGAATTAATTTTAATTTTCAATACTCTTTTTTTGGCTACAACTTTTTAAAATTTATTTAATAAATCTTATATGCATATGATTCTGTAAATTTGTTGCTGCAATATAGTGTTACATCGCATATACTGCTTTATACTCAAATTCATTGATACGATGTTATGTTATATAACTGCTGAAAATCTTTGATAAGTGGTTCGAAAATGGGTGTGTGGATATTTCAACTCAATCTATTCACTGGTAGAAAACAAAAAGGATTACACCATTTTCAAACCTCTTGGAATTTTATATCAAAAAGTCATTGAGCAATCTACTTTTGCAAGAAAATATCTTTCACTCTAAATGAAAGAAGTGATCAACAACTGGTACATTGATAAAGGTGATCATTTCATTTTATCAGTGGAAATCCATGTGTGGAAAGCATTTTCTTTGAAAGAGATTTGGAAGATGCTAGTCCATATAATTATAACTTAGGGATTTTAGTTTCTTGGTTAATCATTCGTGTTCGTATCAGGCAATAATTTACAGACCAAGCTGCACAATCATACACGGTTAGCCTGTGATGATAATAATCTGGCCCAAAATTTTCCAACAGAGGAAATGGGAAATGTATAAATGTCTGGTATTTATAGGACAGTGCACTCCTTTATCAGTAATAATAATAATGAGCCTTAGCTTCGTGCACGTGGAATGCCATTTATTTAGTAATATATTGTCTTCATTTGTGAGTAATCTCAGAATCATATGCCATCATAACAGAATTTTGACTGTAACATGAAAACCAAATGCCATAATAAGAGAAAACAGTATCCATTTTGGAAAACTATTACCTTGTGAATATCATCCATAAAAAATAAATTCTTGATGATGATCTCACTGGAGATGGAATAGTCAATGCAAAGGTGTCAATACTTATCCTCTTTTCTACGTGTAAGGGTGTCAATTTTCAACGCCTTTCGTAAGCCCAGTGGGACTTTTTAAGGGTGTCAATTTTCAATCCTTTTTCCAAGCCCATGGAACTTTGGAATCGAAAGTCTTTGGCCTATTGTGTAGCTTAGGTAATAAAGTACTGTGTTGCTAAATACCAATGCTTTCAGTTATATTAGTTTAGTGGGACATTCTCTCTTTGGTGTAGAGTATCAAGTTTCAATAACTCTTGGCGAAAGGGCTTTTTTAGTAATTGTTTTTTTTTAAATATAGTTTAAATTGTGATGATAAATGAAAATAACAACATGGTTTTTATAATGTTGTTAGGAGTTTGATTAGTTCTATTTCAATAATGGTTTAGTTTAAGTTATTTTGAGTTAACGACGTTAGCATGAAAAAACAAGTTTACTAAAAATACAAGTTTAAATTTTATTTTGTTTTTTTATTATTATTTAGAATTCAAGTATATATGTGCATACATGCATGTATGCATATTTATTATTTAATTCTAATCTCACATGAAAATCCAAGAGTTCAAGAGATTGTGTTCCTAGTAAACATCCATTGTAGAACAAATTATAGAAATATTCAAATTCCTAATAATATTGCCAATATGTAATTTAACTATTTTGTGGAGATAAGGGTTTGGGGGTGTGGGCGTTGGAAAAAAAGGAGGTGGAGAGGAAACCTCATTATGAAATCGAAAAGATGCTTCCAACTTTTATGAATGGCATCCCTACTAATCCAATGAGTGTCTACTATTGTGCCTCACTCAATGGAAGTCAATTTGAGCATTTTGTAGCATAAAATAAGCTAAATGCTCAACAACATTGACAATGACAAGTTGACTTCACCCCATGGGTTATGGGCTGTATATATTTATGTAATACATATGTACGTGTGTGTGTGTGTGTGTGTGCCTGTTTCTAAATAATTTCATTTTCTATCAAGGATTTATGATATACTTATTCCTTAGGAATTGAAATTCCAACCAAGAGCATGATGAATGTGGTGTTTTTCTAGTAGTATAATGAAACTTTTAGGAATTCACTAGAAAATTTTATGATTTTCTCCTAAAGTTGATTTTTCATTTTGATGTTGAAAATATGAAGTTGGGTTACACTTTTTGCCATTTTTTGAGAAAACTTTCATTTTTTTTTTTTTTCTGTTCTTCAACTTTCTGCAAGCTAAAACAATTTTTATTTTTAGACTTTCATTTTAGGATAGAAATAAAAGTTGTCAGGAATTTTATTAGCTTTCTATTACTTATTTTTTGGAATTTTTTTATACACATTTGATATGTCAACTTAGAGTTTCTTTGAGTGTGTGTTTTTTAGCAATCAAAGGATTTATAAGAAGTCATGTTAATACGCAATGTTGTATTGTTTGAAACTTTTTGTTTTTGAGAAATAAAATGTGTTACAACAATCTAGACAGAGTCTACTTCGGTTTGTCATATTTATAAAGCCAGCGGATGCATATCATAATTACTAGAATTTTTTGAACTGGTCCAATATGGAAAAACTGCATATTTTGAATATGTTTCACGACGCAGGAAATTTCTTAACATATAAGTTATAAACTAAAAATCTAAAAACTAATAATTACAGACGATAGATCAATGTAATGCACCATAATTTTTTCAATTTTTTTTACTATGTATTTTGGAAGATACATAATTATCTTTCATTGAACGATAATGACCTTCAAAAATTGTTTGTACCCATTTTATGACAAAATTAATTAAAATTAGTAAATATTTATGAAATTCCATAAAAGTTATATTTCCTAAAAGTAGATTCAATTCTGAAAATTCTTGTCTTGGTTCCGACAATTAATTCAGAATGTTTCATGGATTTTAATTAATCCAAAGTTGCAAATATGTATTCAGACCTTGGGTTTGCGTAATTGCTAACGCGTTAGTTCAACCGAACTCTTAAAAACAGTTCGGTCGAATTGCTTTTTGTGCCAACAGCCCATCAAGTCTAATGAGATAAAAGTTCGGCCAAACTTTTACCCAATTTTCCGTCGGCTGGAAAATACCATGGAACCCCTCCAAAAAAACATTTCGTGGAAATATAAATTGTCGTGACATCATTCATTTTTTTCGCATATTTTTGCACATTTGGTCTAATTTTACAAAGGTCTTGGTCTGATTTTGCAAAGAATTGTTTTGGCTTTAAGGACTTTTCTTGGAGGTACATTCAAAGAACATTTTTGCAAAAGATTTTTTTGGGTTTAAGGACTTTTCTTAGAGGTACATTCAAAGGACATTTCTTGGAGGTATGTGATACATTTTTTGGATGTTTTTTTGGGCTTCATTTCTTTTGAAAGTATGGATTTGGGCTTAATTTCAAAAGAACTCCTTTTAAGCTTAATATTCAAAGGACATTTTTTGAACATTTTTTGGAAGTATTTTTTAAGGTGGCATTTTTTAAGAAGTTGGAATTAATTTTCAATGGACATTTTTTGGAGGCATTTTTTGAAGTGACACTTTTTTAGAGTACATGTTTTGGGTTGAAGTAAATCTTTTATAATGATTTTTTAAAATGAGTGTTTTTCTAACTTTTTAAATGAAAATTTTTTGTAGGACTTGGAAGGAAATATTTTGAGCTTCGTTTCATTTTTATAAGACATCTTTTTTTCAGATTTTTTGAAGTAAGTTTTTTGGATTGAAGGATGTATTTTTTGCAAAAAATTTAAAATGAGTTTTTTTTTAAAATTAAATCTTTTGTGATGTTTTTTTTTAATTGAGTTTTTGTCTAAATTTTTGAAGGAATTTTTTTGAACTTCATACTCTATTATCATGGGAAATTGAAGGAATTGTATGAGAAAATATGATAAAAAAAAGAGACCCTTAGGAACGTAGAGAAGAGACGAGACAATCTCACAAAAGAAAGATAGAAGCACTCTCAAATATTGAAGGGGAAAATCAACCTCAACTAGAAGTTGAAGCAGGTGTGTAAATGTAAATATTATGAGTTTGATATATTTAAAACTTTCCTAGTGTAAAATGAGAAGCTTAATTTTTATTTGATGAACTAATTTGAAAAATATTTTGCAATGTAAACATATAGAGATATTCTTCAAAACATTGATGATGAGATACAAAATTTTGAAAGAGAAAGTGAAAGAGATATTGAACTTGGAGATGGTGAAAATGTTGAAAGAAATTGAATCACAAGGTAGGTATATATATATATATATATGTTGAACACATGCACGTATTATTGAAATTATACATATATTTATTAATTTAGTTATTTATTGAATATGTAAACTTATTATGTATTATTCGTTCGAATATGTATAGATGAAATCAATGTTGATGATAAGATGTTGGAAAATGTTGACACTCATACATATGGAGATAAAAAAGCTGACCATTATATACGATATCGTGTTAACCACATTTTTAATACGTACTTCATAAATGAAAATGTGATAGTTCAAGCCCAAATGTTGAAAGGTCTCCAATAATTAAGGAAATTAAAAGAAGCTATGACTTTATTGGGTATTCAAAAATCAACCAATGATAAAAAAATGAAGGAAAATGTGATACAAAATATAAATAGTGCTATAAATTCAATTATAAGATCTAGACAGAAAAATGTTTCAGTTGTACGTAGAGGAATACATATGGCAGTGGTTTCATCAAGTACTAAAGAGAATTCCCTGGTAAAATCTATGGCACGAGCATTAGAAACCTCACAAAAAACTTTGCAGTAACATCGGAAATTTCGGTTTCAAATATATGTAAATGGTGAAATCGCTTGTTGGAGAGCTATTTGTAGGCAACCATACAAATATAGAATTGGAGAAAATGTTAAAAAATAATATATGAATATTAGAAGAACAATTCACGTGTTTCGCCAACTGCAAAGCATGTGATGCGAAGAAGAATAACATGGAATCAATACAAACAACTTGAAAAACATTACTTGGAAACCACTCAGATGGAGTTTTTCAACAAGTTCAAAGAAGAGAATCATGAAATTCATGTGTAAATCAATGCTTTTTTTCAACAAAATCCATGGTATGTAAAACCTATAACTGTATGCAACACTTGTTGTTGTCGTTATCATGTGGAGTTTGAGTTATATTATGACACATTCCTTAATTTTGGTAGAACATTTTGGAAGGATTCACCTCCTCCTTCCACTATCTGTGATTTCATATCTCAAATTCTATGTGAAAGACAAAGCGATGAACTATTTTACGAAAAGAAATTTGTTGGTGGTAAAAAATGCAATGATTGTGTAAATTTGACTAAATTTCAAAACAAATATCGTATTGATATAAATGATCAATCATTTTCCAACATGAAAGTGATATGGAAGAGATATGAATATATCCATACATCGATTCAAGGTATCAAATAGTGCTAAAAGAATTGAATTACGAGAAGAAGAAATTTTTGTGATAGAATTTTTGAGAAAGTTTAAGGCAGAAATTTATAAATACACCAAGCATTCCCATCGAGCTCGATGGCAAGACTTGCAACTCAAAAAATATCGTGAATTTTTTCCACCAGGGACCATTTTTTCAGTAATTGATTTTGCAGAAAACTACACATTTGTTACACAAAAAGAAATTTAGAGTGAATACTATCATTCTGACCAAGTTTCCATGCTCGTCCTTATTTTTTATAGACATGCTAAACAAAATGTCGATCATATAGAAAGAACTAGTGAAAATCAACATGTTATTAAAGAATATCACTTTTATATCAATGATGATCGTACACATGATACATATTTTGTACAACATTGTTTTGGAAAGATTTATGATTCCTTGAAAAGTCGTGAAATAACATTCAATGAACATTAGATATGGTTAGATAGGTGCTTAGGTAAATTCAAATCTGCACAATCATTCTTTTGGTTATGTTGTCTTAATAAGAAAACCTGCATTAAACATTGTTGGAATTTCTTCGAGACTGGTCATGGAAAAGGAGAACATGATAGTGTAGGGGCATGCATAAAACGAGCACTCCGAAGATATCAAATGAATCCTTGCGCAAGGCGACTTGTGGACGCTAAAGAAGTTCTTCAATGGTGCATCGCTGCTCTAAGCCATGAGACTAACCGATCAAGGGAAGTGCGAAGGTACATTAATTTTAATTTTTATTGGATATCTAATTTTAAACAGTGTACATTTATCATAATTTTATGATCTCTGATTAATTATCTTTGATTATATTTTGATATCATATTTACATTCTTCTTTGAATTTTCCATATAAAGTTTTTTTGGCATATTGGGATCGAAGAAGTATATAGATCAATTGAAAATGACATTGAAACAATAAAAGGGACTCGAAAATTGCATTCAATTAAAACAAAGTTGTCCATAAATGTGTTTGCATTGGATAAAAGAAAATATTCTTGTTTCTGTTATGTTTGCATAGACAACATAGAATCTAATGATGTTTGTGAAAACAAAATGTATGTAAAAGATTGGAAACATACAGAGCTAAATACAAAGGGGAAAATGTCCATTGCAATGTTTGAAGAAATGCAATCAGAGGAGACTACAATATCATCTGATGGTGATCGAGTTTCTGATATTGTTAAAGAAGGTAACATTTGAATTGCTTTCAAATGATAAAGATCTAGAAATAAATTTAAATACATAAGTTTGTTAAGTTTGTTTTATTACGCAGGAGATGTTTTTGTTGTAATTTCACCTGTTGACAACGATGAAAATGTGAAGTATTATTTGATGCATTGCATTGAACGAAAAATGAAATTATTAGAAAACTGTAATGATCACGGGTTTCCATATTAAAGAGGATCTATTATACTGAAAGGATATTTTTTTAGACAAATTAATCAAAGTGGAGATTTTTTTTACTTTGAAGACTATGAACCTGATGTCATAAGTTGTCAATATAGTCACTTTGTGTGTGTAGCACACATAAAGTTGATAGAGGTTCAATCAAAGAAAAAACAAAAATTAAGAAATGGAAAATGTCAAAATCCAATCATGAACAGATCATGAAGATGGCATTCCATTGGAATTTTTTTGATTGACCTACCCAACAATTTCTTCTCTTTGGATTATGTTTTAGAACTTCTAGAACTCAACTAAAAATTGAGCTGTCTTGTTATGTTATCTGTGAAAGTGTTTGCACATAAGTACAATTTTTTTTGGTACATGCACACTAGGATCAACTAAAAGTAGCTTTTCTATACATGCATTGATGAAAAATGTTGCATGTATTGGATACATATATATATGTTCTAGAATGAAATTAACTGAAAGTAGTTTTTCTATGTGCATTGATGAAAAATGTTGCACGTACTGGATATATTCACAGACTAAATGTGACCAGGTTTCTCGTCGGATTTTTTGGTAAAAAGTGTGGAATGTAAATAAATCATCCACAATATAGTTTTGTACAAAGATTAATTTCAGATAAGAGACTCGGAGCACTTCTCTGACTTTTGGTGGGATTTGACCCACATCTCTATTCCTGATAGAAAATCTAGTATAAAATTTGTTTGTCAAATGGTCTGATATGTTCTAGGCAATTAACTGAAAGTAGCTTTTATATGTGCATTGATGAAAAATGTTGCACGTATTGGTTATATATATGTTCTAGAATGAAATTAATTGTTCAAGTATTTTTCCCACGTGCACTGATGAAAAATGTTTCACGTACTGAATATATATGTTATAGAATTCAATTAACTAAAAGTAGCTAAATTCTATAGCCATTGATGAAAAGTAGCTTAATTCTATTGACATTGATGAAACATGTTGAAGTATTGGATATATATGTTCTAGAAAGCAATCAACTATTCAAATAGCTTTTCTATGTGCATTGATGAAAAATGTTCTATGGATATATATGTTCTAGAATGGAATTAACTGAAAGTAGCTTTTCTATACATGTGCATTGATGAAAAATAATGGACATGTATATGTACATTATAGATTGCATTTTTAAAATTTTATGATTGTTTTCAACACATCTAACAAGACCTAGAATCTTATGATTTTTTTTAGATATATATATATATATGTATTGTACTTCACAACATTACTTCACATGCCAAATGTACTTCAACCATCCAAAACTTGAGTTTTAAAAACTTTTTGACTATATCACAACATTACTTCACATGGAAAATGTACTTCAACCATCCAAAACTTAAGTTTTAAAAACAAAACAAATTATAACACAATATTACTTCACATGCCAAATGTAGTTCAAAAGAAAATCATTAATTTATAGATCACAACATTACTAGTAGTTCAACTATCCAAATGTAGTTCACATAAAATATGTCCAAAATTTGTAGATCTCACAAGTATCAAGTATC
Source organism: Pinus albicaulis (assembly GCA_034641835.2). Classification (NCBI taxonomy): domain Eukaryota; kingdom Viridiplantae; phylum Streptophyta; class Pinopsida; order Pinales; family Pinaceae; genus Pinus; species Pinus albicaulis. The sequence goes on from CM076574.1 coordinate 604,836,228, forward strand.
ACATTATATATATGACTGCATCTAGATAATATATAAAAAATTAAATCTCAATCAAATCTAGAAATCATCCATCAAATACAAATGGATATAGTGTCTTTCCCAACAAAGTCTCAATCCGCGAGCTATCTTGTGAAGCATGGGGAACCTGTACACAATGCACATAAAAACATTAAAATTTCATGTTTTAAAATTGAGTGAGAATATATAGAACTTCATGTAAAAAACAAAATATAAAAAAAAAATCATGCAATACCTCATGAGGTTCCCTCTCCATCATTGGTTCAATTATTGTAAGGGAAGGACCAAAGAATTAAATCTACTAAATCACTACTCTCTAGCATTGTATAGTAGTTTCACCAATTGAATAAAATTTAAAAAGGGAAATCATATCATATTCAAAGAGATAGAAAGGTTAAATATTGCATAAGAATTTCACTAGTTGAATAAAATTCAAAAAGGAAAAATCTGAAATAGAATCTTATTCACACGATAGAAAAGTTAAATTTCTTCTCCATATAATAACTCAAGGCAATATTCTTTTGACAAAGTCACTCATCCAAAGTGTAGATTTAGGTGATTACTTTAATGTCATAAATTTACTAATTTATAAATTAACAAGGCTACCTAGTTGAGTGCATTAATGACATTGACCCCAATTCAACAAACATATATCTACTTCTTATATTTCCAATCAAAATTAAAGGGATTTATATGTGAAAGAGAGGTAGAACATATATCCCATCAACTATTTTTTATAGGTCAATGAAGGTATCTAGTGAAATGGAAAAGGTCAGAAAAGGCTCAACCAATACCTGGAGTTTTCATCATGTGGGAAAATGTTTGAAACACTTCATTGTACTTGAAAGTAATCTTAAGATTTTTTTTGATCTATACATACTCTTGTTTGAGTGAAAAATTTCCAATGGGAAGAACATAGCTTTTCAATCCAACTAACCATATCAATTGAGCTCTATTTGAAAAAAGAGTAAAGAAAAGCTAACATGCCAACAAAACATGCCCACAAAATAACATTCTTGGTTGTCACTTTTTATTGGAATAGCTAAATCATATTAAGGATTCTCCATCCAAAAACAATTTCAATGAAGAGAATAATAAAAATCCAAAAGTTTCTAAAATGAATTCTTAAATTATTCTTAAAAAGAATAAAGAGGCAATAATTCTTTTTAGAAACTTTTGGATTCTTATTATTCTCTTCATTGAAATTGTTTTTGGATGGAGAATCCTTAATATGATTTAGCTATTCCAATAAAAAATGACAACCAAGAATGTTATTTTGTTGGCATGTTAGCTTTTCTTTACTCTTTTTTCAAATAGAGCTCAATTGATATGATTATTTGGATTGAAAAGCTATGTTCTTCCCATTGGAAATTTTTTCACTCAAACAAGAGTATGTAGAGATCAAAAGAAATATTAAGATTACTTGAGTACAATCAAGTGTTCCAAACATTTTCCCACATGATGAAAAATCCTATTGGTTGATACTTCTCTAACCTTTTCCATTTCAATAGATACCTTCATTGACCTCTAAAAAGTAGTTGATGGGCTATATGTTCTGTCTCTCTTTCCCATATAAATCCATTTAATTTTTATTGGAAAGATAAGAAGTAGATATATATGTTTATTTAATTGGGGTCAATGTCATTAATGCACTCAACTAGGAAGCCTTGTTGATTTATAAATTGGTAAATTGATGACATTAGTAATCATCTAAATCTACACTTTGGATGAGTGACTTCAAGTCAAAAGAAGATTTCCTTGAGTTATTATATAGAGAAGAAATTTAACCTTTCTATTATGTGAATAAGATTCTATCCTGTGAATATGAGAGAGAAGCTTCATAAACAAATACAAATTTATAATCAATTTAAAAATGAATTCATACATATAAATACATGTACATATTCATTGATTAAATTGCGTGAACCATACCGTGACTGTGTGAACCATGGGCATGCTCCATGGATGAAGTAGAGACCCTTCTCCTCTTATCTCCTAAAAAATAAAAAAAGAAACTTATTAACAACTACTTTAACTCACAAAGTCGATAAAAAATCAATTCCATATGTGCACACATGTACGGAGATTTAAGATTATATTTAAATACCATGAATAACCCTCGATCCTTGATCCCCCCCTCTCGTAGAGATATGGGATTCTGTTGATCTTCATCATTCATCCTCCATGATATATATATCTACGGTGGACATTTACAATTATTTTTTTAAATGACTAGAATTTAAAATAAATTCAAAATAAATTTTAGAAAATTAATGTGATTTACTATACACAAATTATGTAAAACACAAATTTCAAAGCAATAATTGATGTGTGAAACTCAATTTAAGCAAAAAAAATGATAAAAATGACAAGTTCACCAAATTGCGTTTTACATGGTGGGAGCACACTTGGTATAAAATTGAAAAAAACACATTGTCATTAAAAAAGAAGTGAAACTCCATTTAAACAAAAATTTGTTGAAGTCCCCACATTTTAATTCTATAAAAATGTGAAGTTCACCACTTGTTTCAAATGTGAAGTTCACCAAGTTGCACTTTACATGGTGTGGTGGGAGCACACTTGGTATATAATTGAAAAAATCACATGGTCATTAAAAAAGACGCATTTATAAGTACAAAACACACACATATCCAATATATGTTACAATGTCCATCAATAAATTTTGAAGGAGAGAGTCTCAACACTAATTCATCTTTGAGAGATGAATCTTGAATTTTGAAGAAGAGCGTCTCAAAACTAATTCATCTTTGAGAGATGAATCTTGAATTTTTGAAGAAGAGCGTCTCAAAAATAATCCATATTTGAGAGATGAATCTTGAATTTTTGAAGAAGAGTGTCTCAAAACTAATTCATCTTTGAGAGATGAATCTTGCATTGGCATTGCCCCGTATAATTCTAATTCATATATTAATTCATCTTTGATAGTTGAATCCTAAATTGGCATTTCCCCACGTACTAGATCAGCAGACATCTTATTCACATTTGAACAATGTCTTATACTAAAAAATTTAAATTGGCTAACAATACTGTTTGCTATTCCATGCAGTTCTTTTAGCCTCTCCTTCTTAACTTGGTACATGTCATTCATGTACTTGCACACAAGTTCAGAATTGGTGAAAACTACAATTCCATTTGATCCATACTCCATAGTTGTTCCCAAGCTTTCTATCAATCCAATATAATATGTCTCGTTGTTTTTTTTTCTTCCCAGTATATTCATTTTCCTTTGGGCGAATTTGCTAGTTGCAATATTGGAAAGCACATATGTAATCATTGCTTTCCCTGGATTGGGATAACAAGAAACTTGTATGCATAATTTCCATTTTTCAACCATATTTAATGGTTTTCTTATCCTTGAAAAAAAAAATTTCAATAAAAATATATACTAAATTGACAATTATTGCAAATGCATGGGAGAAATGGCACATGATCATGAGATAAATGACATGTGCATCTTAAAAAGTTTATGGTAGAATTCACATCTAGAATTATTGGGAGGAAGCCTTTAGTTTGTGGGAGAAATAATTTTTCCCTAAAGTTTACCTAAAAGTTTATGGGAGAAGGGAGAAATGACACATGTAGAAGGTTTTCCTTAGAGTGCTAGTGGTTTATGGATATGAAAATGAAGAACTTCTATTTATATCTATTACAAAGATTGACTATAGGGGCATTTATTAGATATATCTCCTTTGAGAAAAGGTGAGATCTAGAGGCTACCTGGCCCTTTACAGACTCTGCCTTTAGAACTTGTAGAAGTTAACACTCAATAGATAGACTAAAATCCTATGGAAGTTCAAAATTCTATGAGAGTTCAACCACTTTAGTTTCAATTTTTCGGCCTTAAAGCTTGAGAGAAATGGCATTTACATGCTTTGTAAAATTATTTTATGCACTTACAAAAAACATGCTTTAAATTTAATGGGAAAAAGCCAACATGACATGTAGATGCTTTAAAAACTTTGCCTATGAATTTATGGGAGAAATTACACATGTACACCGTTTGCCTTAAAGTGGTTGAGGTTTATGGATATTAAAATGAAGAACTTCTATTTAGAGCTGTTACAGAGATTGACTATAGGGGCATTTACTGGATATGTCACCTTTGAAAAAAGATGAGATCTAGAGGCTACCTGGCCCTTTACTGACTCTACCTTTAGAACTTGTAGAAGTTAACACCCAAAAGACAGACTAAAATCCTATGGAAGTTCAAAATTATATGAGAGTTCAGCTACTTTAGGTTCAATTTTCTTGAAATGTGATACACCCCATTAAAATGGGAGATACATCGAAAGGATTCCTATGGTGTAATAAAATAGTTATAGTTTCAAGTAGTTTAAAAATATAGATGCATAAATTCAATGAGCATAGTTTTGAGATATAAAAGTCCAAAATGGTATAGTTGTTTGTGAACAAATGTAAGTGGATCACTATGGATATATTTGCTTCATTAAAAGGGATTTTTCTAGAAGGATGCCCACTAAGTTGGAAAGAAGGGAAAATATCACAATTATATGTTAATGTGCATGTGTTTTACATTGAATATTTTTCATTTTATTAAAAATATATTTGAAACAATTAACTATATAAGGTTAAAACCTATGTTTTGTATCAAATCACTTTTGGTTTCAATGGGAAACTTTTATGGCTAATGTGTTTTTCTAGAAATGATTCCTATGGTGTAATAAAATAGTTTCAAGTAGTTTAAAGATATAGATGCATAAATTCAATGAGCATAGTTTTGAGATATATAAGTCCAAAATGGAATAGTTGTTGGTGAACAAATATTAGTGGATCACTATGGATATATCTGCTTCATTAAAATGGATTTTTCTAGAAGGATGGACTAAGTTGGAAAGAAGGGAAAATATCAAAATTATATATTAATGCATGTGTTTTACATTGAATATAAAAGGTTTTTTTCTCTCTCTCATTGTTTGAGCCCATGGATATGAAAATGAAAAACTTCTATTTAGATCTATTCCAGAGATTTACTGTAGAGGCATTTACTGGACATGTCACCTTGGAGAAAATATGAGATCCAAAGGCTACCTAGTAAGTTGTACAAGTGAGCTAGATCCTTACATTACTCGTACTAACTAAACGTGTATCTCCGTAATCAATACAAGAACATATGGGATATAATAGAGCTCTTATAAGAATTACTTAACTACTAGTAATCAATACCAACGGAAATACTAGTACTATTCATAATGATAACCCATAATTTGAATGAGAATTGTTCTTATATAATAGGTTAAGATAGAGAGATACATTAGAATCCTAACAAGTGATAGAGAACCATATGAGTAGTGTAGTTGATTACTTATATGACGTGATAAGGTATTTAAGCATAGAGATTACCAGTCTGACACCCTATACTAGCTGTTATGAATATAGTGATTCACACTAACTTGGAGTAAGACAAAGTTGGAATAGTCGTGATGGTTAGAAAAAATATCAATACAAGGCTCGTAATCATAACATCTATAACATCAAACATTACTATGGTCATTATAAGCATTGATTCCAATTCAAAGCTTAGTCAATATGATTACATGATCAAAAATTAGTAGAGATAAGCAGTGTTTCTATAATATGGGATGACTGGTTAGATTAAAGGTGTTCACAGATTCAGCTTATTCAGTAACTAATATGTAACTATCTCTATTACTATTATTACTAAAAGTAAATTACTAGTGATATTTAACAACATATGATTTGTTTCCCTTTGCTGAAGCTGATCCGTATTCCCCTAATAAATCACATAAACTAAATGCATACAAGGTAAAGTAAGTAGAAAAATAGATCAGTAATACATACCTGTGCATATGTATAACTCTAACCAAGCCCTTTGAATGTATAGAAGTAATACCATAATTAGACTCTATATTACCAGCTTAGGTATGAACACACTGTGATTAGAGTAAGCTTAGATAAGGTATAAGCTAGGAAACAACCCTTACATATAAGCAAGTAACTATAAGCTAAGATAAGGTTGTGTCATGTAATTGAATATGGTTAAACGTGATTACATGTAAAGCTTTGTCAAAAAGGTAAATAGCTATTATAGTGTAATGGTTATGAGTACTATGAAGATCGAGCTTACACTACCTAATTTGTGTTCTTTATCCATACTACCCTTCCAGTATGTACAAGATAGAATCTCCCTTATATATTAAGTAATCAATATAAGTTGAATATGTAGGAATTTATAGGGTATGTTCCGTAGATCAAGAACCAAAGGTCACCACTCACAAACAGATCACAAATTAGTACACCAGTATAATCACGTGGTTAAAACCCTCAAAGAGGGAAACAATCCATGGCATGAGCCAATGCGGCCACTTCAGGAAATTTATTAATATAAAAAGAAAAGTTACATATGTTTCTCTCATAAACAGTCAGCAGAAAAATGACCCTCCATGCTCTTTAAATAGAGATCATGGACCAAACGGGTGTTAAGCCACAGATCAAGTGTCGTTAATACCGAGGTGAGAGATAAACATCAAATCACTACAAATCATGATAGTCGGATTATAAGTTAAAATTGTACATGGTAAAGAAAAACACTTTACCTAACTCTACACTAGAATAAGTTATTCTTAACTATTTCCTATGTGTCAGAATATCCTAACATCCCCCCTTAAGAACAACTTGGGATAGGATTGAAGGATTTGCAAAGGTGACACAAAAGGAGCCTATTTCCTATGTGTCAAAATATCCTAACATCCCCCACTCAAGAACAAATTGGGATAGGATTGAAGGATTTACAAAAGTGACACAATAGGAGAAGGAAGGAGGCATTAGAGCCTATCCCCCCTTAATGACAACTTTCCTGAACTGCAAGCATAGATCAAATTTTGGTAAACTTTTCTTCTGTGAGAGCCTTCGTAAAGATATCAACTACTTGATCATTGGTTGGACAGTACTGCACTGCAAGAACACGATCATGATTGATCTTTCTGATGAAGTGTATGTGGAGTTCAATGTGTTTCATACGCTGATGCTGAAATGGATCTTTACATAGTTGAATGGCACTCTGATTATCACACCAAAGTGTAGTTGGATGCTACTGATGAAGACCAAATTCAAACGGAATTTGACGAAGCCACATCTCTTCCTTGCTGGTTTCAATTGCACCACGATACTTTGCTTCTACTGAAGAAAGGTAGATGGCACTTTTTTTCTTACAAGACCAAGTAATAGGTCCTGAACCAAGAGTGAATACATAGCTTGCAGTAGACTTTCGAACATCAAGGTCACTAGCCCAATCAGAATCAGTGAAACCAATCAACAATGGAGATGCTCCTACACTGTAATGAATCCCAAACGGAACTGTACCTCAAATATATCAAAGTATTCTTTTGGCTTCTTTCCAGTGACTTTCATGAGGTTGGTTCATAAACCGAGCGACAAGACCAACGACAAAGGAAATATCAGGATAGGTATGGGTTAGATACAGAAGTTTACCAACAAGTTGACGATATAAGGTAGCATCAACTTCAGGGGTAGTACAATTGATTGAAATATTGACTCCAGACTGAAAGGGAGAATGGGTTGGCTTACAGCCTTCCATGTGAAAGTGGTGTAGAAGATCACAGGCATACTTCGACTGAGAGAGGGTAATTCCTTCCTTGGATTACAAGACTTGAAGACCAAGGAAATAATGCAAGTGTCCTAATTTTGTCATTTCAAACTTCTTTTTCAGGCTAGAATTCACATGGTTTATATGGTTTGGATCACTACCAGTAAGGATAAGATCATCAACATAAAGAACAAGGATGGTGAAGGACTTACCCACTTTCTTGGTGTAGGAAGTGTTGTCAGAATGACACCTAGAAAAGCCATTACCTAATAGAAATATATCCATTTTGGCATACCAAGCCTGAGGAGCTTGTTTGAGACCATAGAGAGACTTCCTAAGGTGACAAACAAGGCTAGAGTATTTTTGGATAAAGCCAAGGGTTGTTCCATGTAGATTTCTTCATGCAAATATCCATGTAAGAAGGCGGATTTAACATCCATCTGATGGACTTCCCATTTAAAGGAGGCAGCAAAGGAAAGAACAAGGTGGATAGAATTCATTTTGGCAACAGGGGAGAAGGTTTCAGTATAGTCAATGCCTTCAACTTGTGAAAATCCGTTAGCAACAAGATGAGCTTTATGTCTATCCACTTGTCCATCTGGTCCAAACTTGGTTTTGTAAACCCCTCTACATCTGACAATTTTTATTCCTTTTGGAAGAGGAACAAGATCCCAAGTATCATTTTCCAATAAGGAATGATACTCTTCATTCATAGCTTCATCCCAATCTAGATGACCGGAGGCTTATTTAAAGGTTTCTAGATCAAGTTTTTCTGGAACTTGAGCCAATAAGGAAGAGGTTCTTTCGAATTGAGAATGTGTACGTTGTCAATCGACAGGGTCACTTGAAAGAGAACCTACTGCATCCCGAGTAGAGCAGACCCATCTTGGAAGCAGTGGAGTATAAGGAACAATTTCAAGAGGTGGAGGAGCATTGTCATCCTCGATGTCATCATTTGAACTAGAAGGAATGCTATTAAAAATAGAAGAGAGAGAGAGAGAGGTGGCACATATGCCGAATCAAGCTCGTAGGCCAAAGGTGGCACACTCGTTAAACTAGGCTCGCAGGCCAATATATTTTCATCAAATTTTACATCTCTTCTAATGATTATATTTTTGGATTTTGGTTGAAGAAGTCTATATCCTTTGACATCTTTAGAATATCCAACAAAAATGCATTTTTCACTCTTAGGTTCTAAGGCTTTATGTTTTGCATCTGGAATATGGGCCCAAGCATCACTTCCAAAAACACAAAAGTGACTTACATCTGGTTTGATTGAGCTCCAAGCTTCTTCTAGAGTTATATTATTTAAAACCTTAGTAGGAGTCTGATTTACTATGTCATTTGCACAGTTAATGGTTTCTTCCCAAAAATTGGCTTTAGATTGAAGCATACAATTAGCCATTTCTTATAAGGTGTGAATCTTCCGTTCAGCTACACCATTTTGTTGTGGAGTGTATGGAACAATATGTTGCAATTGAATGCCATGCTTAGTGCAGAAGTTGATAAATTTGTTGTTAACATATTCTCCTCCATTTTCTGATCTTAACTTAAGAATTTGATGTCCAGATTGTTTCTTAACAAAGGCCTTAAAGGCCAAGAACATGTTAAAAAATTCAGTCTTGAGTTTTAAGAAGTATACCCAAGTGCGTCTAGAAAAATCATTAATGAATATTAATAGATTTTTGGCTTCTGTGATCCATCAATAAATTATGAAGAAATCTTTTGGTAATAATCACATTATCATGAACAAAGTCGACGCATTTCGAACCAACCAGTGTGGTTCATCATCAGGACTAGGTGAGAGATCAGATCAGTCGTTAAGTTTAAATAGATGTAGGAGAGGAAAAGAAAACCGTTAGAATCAGCTAATTTGACTAAGAAATCCAAAACGGTTAGTTCTAATAATATAATAATTAAAAAATAAAAAACGGCTAGTTTGAATATTAAAATTAATAGTTTAATTAAAAAATAAAAATAAATAAATAAATAAATAAAAATAAAAATTATTAAATGTCAATTTAATAGTTTAATTAAAAAGTATTTTATTTTTATTAATTGATTATTAAAAATAAAAATATTATTTTATTATAATTATATATTATTATATTGAAAATCTATCTTAAAAATAAATAAATAAAAATTTAAAATTAAAAAAAAATAAAATTTAAAATAATTAATAATAATAATAATAATAAATAAAAATAAAAATAGTTCCAATATTTTAAATATTTAATTACAAATTGAAATGGCTAGTTTGATTATTCAAATTAATAGTTTAATTATAAATGAAAATTATTATTATAAATAATAGATTTTATTTTTATTAATATCGTTAATCGATTATTCAAATTACAAATATTATTTAATTATAATTATATATTATTATATTGTAATTCTATATTAAAAATATATATATATATATATATATATATATATATATATATATATATAAATAAAAATAAAAATAAAATAAAAATAGTTCTATCAATAAAGTTAAAAATCGTAACGGCTACTAAGATATTGAAATTAATAATTTAATTATTTAGGTCAATCTAACTATATATAAAAAAATTATTTTTAATTTTCTTAATATCGTTAATTGATTATTCAGAATTTAAATATTATTTTATTATGCTTATATATATATATATATATATATATATATATATATATATATATATATATATATATATATATATATATATATATATATATATATATATATATATATATATCTATATCTATATCTATATCTATATATATATTAATTAATTAAAAAATAAATAAATATAAATATAAAAATTTAAATAAAGTAAAAAAATAAAAAATAAAAATAAAAATACAAAAATTTAGAATATAAGGCAGGGATCCAATAGAGATGACGGTTGGAATATAAGCAGGTGTTGGATCCCTGCCTTATATTCTTAAAAAAAATTATTTTTATTTTTATTTTTATTTTTACTTTATTTATATTTTTATATTTATATTTATTTATTTTTTAATATATATATTTTAAATATATAATTATAATAAAATAATATTTAAATTCTGAATAATCAATTAACGATATTAAGAAAATTAAAAATAAATTTAAAATAACGATTTTTAATATTTGTAATTTGAATAATCGATTAACGATATTAATAAAAATAAAATTTGTTATTTATAATAATAATTTTTATTTATAATTAAACTATTAATTTGAATAATCAAACTAGCCGTTTCAATTTGTAATTAAATATTTAAATTATTGAACTATTTTTATTTTTATTTATTTATTATTATTATTATTATTATTATTTTTTAATTTTATTTATTTATTTTTTAAGATAGATTTTCAATATAATAATATATAATTATAATAAAATAATATTTGTATTTTTAATAATCAATTAATAAAAATAAAATAATTTTTAATTAAACTATTAAATTGACATTTAATAATTTTTATTTTTATTTATCTATTTATTTAGTTATTTTTATTTTTTAATTAAACTATTAATTTTAATATTCAAACTAGCTGTTTTTTATTTTTTAATTATTATATTATTAGAACTAACCATTTTGGATTTATTAGTCAAATTAGCTGATTCTAACGGTTTTCTTTTCCTCTCCTACGTCTATTTAAACTTAACGACTGATCTGATCTCTCACCTAGTCCTGATGATGAATCACACTGGTTGGTTCGAAACACGTCGACTTTGTTCATGATAATGTGATCATTAATGAATGTTAAGAAGTACTTGCAACCAGAGAAAGAAACAATAGGAAGAGGACCACATAAATCACTGTGCACAAGCTGCAAAGGGGCTGAAGTTTGCCAAGAGGCACGTTTGTCAAAATTATCCCGATGATGTTTTCCGAGTACACATTCGGAGAAAACACCATATCCCCAAGATACCATAGGAAGACCCGTCACCATATTTTCCTTACATAGAGTTTTAAGAGAGCGATAGATTAAGTGACCAAATCGCTCATGCCAAAGTTTGCTCACATCATCATTATGAGCAACAAAAATGGAGGGAAGAGAGGATGACCCAAAGTTGTCAAAATTATACAACCTTGTGGAATCATTAGCAATTCCAGTAGCTAAAATATGTTTAGGATCTTTGAGGTCCTTGATTACAACATCATGAGGTGAGAATTCTAATATTTTCCCTTTACCTGAATGAGTTATCTGATAAACAGAGAGAAGGTTGCATGACAAGGTAGGAACACATAGTACATCATTAAACTGACCATTATCGAGTTGAATTGTTCCAGATCCTACAACACTAAGAGATCTATCATCACCAACATAAATATGTTTGAATTGTACAATATTAAAGAGCTTGTGGCTTTATTTTTGGCCATGTGATAGAATCGAGAATCAATGAGCCATTCATGAGAATGAGAAGAGGAAGATACATTTAATGCATACTTGATCTTGATGCTTGACAACCACAAGCGAAGGTCTTGTAAATTTCACACAGATAGATGAAAATTCTCCAAATTGATGTTGTGCTTCTTATTCCTTGACTTCATCTTCTTAAAACATTTGGACTCTGTAAGCCATACAATTTTAGTTGCAATGTCTATCTGTCTTCTTTCCTTTATTTTTATATTCCTTATCATTTTGGTGAGTTTCTTTTTCAGTTTGCGGCTGAAAGTTCTTAGGACCCTTGTGTGGTTTCGGACCGTACTTTTTAGGATACGACTTCTTGGGATCATTTTGATATGATTGATGTTAGGCTGCTAAGGCTTTCTTAGAAGCATTTCTAGAAGTGATAAGACCAAGGTGTAAGAGTTTTTCTTGTTATCTTATCAAAGAATCGCAAAAGGAATCAAAAGAGGGATTCTTGTAAGTAGTTCTTGAAGAAATGTTGGCTTCTCTAGTGGAATGGAAGGAAAAAACAAATACAGAGTATGCAGGGCCAAGCTTAGCAAGAATGCAATAAATGAGGCTACCATCTTCCTTTTTGACCTCACAACCTTCTAAAAGAATTCTAAGGGTCTTGAATTTGGACAAAAAATTCTCAATGGAGGAGAAATTAATGGGATCCAAAGTAAGAAACTCATTTTCAATCTTATGGGCCCTGATTTGATTTTGATTGCCTGTAGTTATTGTTTTAGTTTTATATATTGTGGATGGGTTGGCTTTTTCTACTTTTCATGATTGATTTTGGTAAATAGTTTATTAATTCTTGTTTTTTTGTTTGCAAAAATTCTACCCAAAATAAATAAAAATTAAATTTATCATAATTTATATTTATATTCACAAATCATAATATTTATTTTAGAGACCAAATTAAATTTATCATAATTTATATTTATATTCACAAATCATAATATTTATTTTAGAGACCGAATTTAAATACCCCATGTATGTAATTGGGTTTACAAAGTTTCCATTCAGTGAATCCAATCATAGCTATATTAGGCATAAAAAACCATTCTAATTTTGGACTTTTTAATATATGAAAAGAATTGTGTAAAAAAATTACCTTTCTCTACTATATAATATATAAAAAAATAAAATCGAAATAAAATAAAATAAAGATAGTATTTAGCTTGTCCAGGGCTTCATGAGGGGTGTCAATGTCAAGGATATGAAATCGAAGATCAACCCTCATGCTTGATCTTGTTTATTTCCCCATTTGGTGACTTTATCATCATTATAAGGTTTAGTTTCTATCCTTGTGGCTATTCTGTAAATCCCTTTACTTCTAAGTATATCTACCATGTGAGGTAGCCATTGGAAATAATTGGTACTGTTAAGAATAATCGGGCACCACTATTCATTTTTTTTTAAAACTAAAGCTAAGAAAATCTGAAACTAACTTCTTCGGTGGAAATATCTCGAAAAAATAGGCCTTTTTAAAAAAAACGGCTTGAAAAATGGCTTCCGGATGAAGAAGTTATGCCTTTTGAAAAAATTGAGTTGAAGATGCCGAATAGTTACAAGAGCGGGATGAAGTGTGGTTTTTTTAGAAAAAATCCTCCCCTTTGAACAATTTTTTTTTAAAAAAGAAGCTTGAGAAGGATACTTGAACCCAAGACCTCTATTCTCATAAACTAACCCCTCACCAAGTGAGATAGTAAAAGGATCACGTTATTGTTTGAAAGGAGGAAGGTTTTTTTTTTTTTTTTTGAACTCTTTGGTGTCCATGCCTTTTCCTGCACAAAAACACAAAAAAATGATAAAAAAAAATGAATTTCAAAGTCTTACGGTACAATGTTAGATTTTTTATTAGCCTTACCTGCAACTATCATTTTTTTCACTATTTCTGATTTCCCGAGATCACATAAAGACACAGGGAAAGAGCATACGTAGCAAAAAAAATCTCTTTCCTATTTCTGATTTTCCGAGATTGCAAGAAATGCACAGAAAATAGCATACGCAGAGAAGAGGGTATAGATCTTGCAAATAAATAAAACCTAATAGCCAAAAATAAAAAAAGGGAACTGAAATAAGAAGAACTATTAACAGGTATAACTGCAAAACAAATGCTTTATCTAAACGTTGATAACTTGGGTAGCTGGAAACATTTTTCATGAAACGAAAGGCATTCCTCACTGTAATAGATGCTCCTAACACAACCGAGCAGTTCTCCAAACCCAAAAATGTTTAGAAATAGTAGATATACAGAACGACATTCACATGGAGTTAAACCGATTTCGGATTTTGATCAACAACAGACGCGGCCCTCAAAATAGCTCTAATACCATGTAGGATTTATAGGGTAAGTTTCGTAGATCAAGAACCAAAGGTCACCGCTCACAAACAGATCACAAATCAGCACACCAATATAATCACGTGGTTAAAACCCTCAAAGAGGGAAATAGTCCATGGCCTGAGCTAATGCGACCACTTTAGGAAATTTATTAATATAAAAATAAAAGCTACATATGTTTCTCTCATAAATGGTTACCGGAAAAATGACCCTCCATGCTCTTTAAATAGAGATCATGGACCAATCGGGTGTTAAGTCACAAATCAAGTGTCGTTAATACCGAGGTGAGAGATAATCGTCGAATCACTACAAATCATGACCGTCGGATTATAATTACAAATGTACATGGTAAAGAAACACACTTTACCTAACTCTACACTAGACTAAGTTTTTCTTAACTATTTCCTATGTGTTGGAATATCCTAACAGAATAAGCTGTAAGGGAAATTCCCTTATACCTCTTGTTCAGGATCACCAATTCACATTTTGTTATGTTTATAGTTAATATGTAGAATAAGGGTGTTGACCTTATAATTGACATGGAAGCTGATTCCATTAAAAATGGGTATAGTTATGGTACTCTGTATGAATGTATGGAAGTAAGACCATAATTAGACTCTATATTACCATCTTAGGTATAACACTTTTTCCATATGTAACTAGTACCAATCCCTTTGTATACAGTAATTAGAGCACAATGAATACGGTAAATAAATATGAATATGGAAAGACGGCCTAATCCCTTTCCTGGTCTTGTGATCTATCTTTATTCTATTTGAAAGCATGTAGAGCTTGGTGTACAAGTGTGTTATAGATGGTGGAGTCCCTAAGTATATTCTAGAATCTTCTGTAGCCACTTATTAGGCCTATCAATATGTAAAGTCAATATGTAATTAGAGCACAGTGAATGTGAGAAGTCAATGATCAGAAATTAGTAGAGATAAGCAGTGTTTCTATAATATGGGATGACTAGTTAGATTATAGGTTTCCAAAGATTAAGATTATTCAATAACTAATACATAACCATTACTATTATTACTAAAAGTAAAGTAACAGTGATAGTTAACAGCAGATGATTTGTTTCCCTTTGCTTAAACTGATCTGTATTGCCCTAATAAATCACATTTAAACTAAATTCATACAAGGTAAAGTAAGCAGAACAATAGATCAGTAATATAGACTTGTGCATATGTATAACTATAACCAATAATTAGACTCTATATTACCCAATAGAAGGAAAATTGGTGGATTATTTACCTGGAAGTTCTCTTAACGTCGTCGCGACGCAACTTAAGAGCACCAACATAGCAGCAACAGAGTAGAAATTCAAAAAAATGGACCACAGCGCAACGGAGCAGCAGCGCCACAGAAAATGAGAACAGAAAAGTGCGAAAAAGAGCACCATAGAAAATGAAAACAGAAATGCGTGAAAAAGAGCACCACCGAAAATGAGAATAGAAGCGCGCGAAAAAGATGTCAAAACGGTAATAGTTCGCGGGCGATATATTTATAAAATATGAGTTCAATCGAACTAATAGTCTAGCCGAACTAAAAGTTCGACCGAAATTTTGTTGCAGGTTTTCCCATCTCCAACCAAAAATCTGTTTGCCCACGTCGTTAGTACGCCATCAATCTAAATGGCAAAATGAGTTCAACCGAACTTTCTTAAAATTTTGGTCGAACTATTGCGGAAATTTTTTTTCTGCCGCCGATTCTCACAAAAGTGTAACCCAAATTCACATTTTCACCCATGATTTATTGTGTTGATTGTATAAAAAACAAGATTTACATTAGCGCAGTATTTTTTACACGTCTTCTATTTTTTTTCTGACTAAAATGAATTTTGTGTATGCTTCATTAACTTCTAGTACTAGCTTATGATTATTATATAAATTTTGAGTTTATATTTTAGATTTCCGTAATGAGAAATCACTTATCAATGAAATTATTTGAAGGCAATAAATTTTAAATTCCATTGTGTTCATACAAGTACGATGTCCCAACAACATGGTATAAATATATAAAATTGTAAATCATTTCATTGATATACTATAAATTTTTTATGTTTGCTATGGAGGTTTTATATAAATTGGTAGATATATTCAACTAGCATGCCTACTTACATTATTAACCTCACTAAATGGGGTGCATAAAATACAAAATGCATGCTAATATTATTAACTATTTAACATAATACAAATTACATTGATAATATGTACTTGACAAGGTAAGATATAAATAACCCAAATGGAGAAGTTTGTGTTTCTATAGAGTGTATTAGTAATGAACATATAAATAAAATTACACAAAATAAAAGAGAAGAGGGGGAAGAGGGAGAGAACCTATAAGGGGAAAATATTGCACATTTCAATATAGTTGGAAAAAAATAATTACAAAGACGTCATCATGATTAAGTTGTTTTGTACATTTTTAATATTCAAAGTATTTTACATGAAGCATTGTATCAATTAGAATTAGATAAATGGAAAATCATTACGAACTTATAAATTTTCTTAATATGCAAAATGTTAAGAACAAATATATAATGAAGCATATTATATAATGATAGTGCAATGAATTTGCGTACATAACTATATGCTATATACAAAAGGTTCTTTTTTTATAATTAGGATGACCAAGGCAGAAATAATATTGCTATTATCTTGTTATCACTCGCAATTTTTCATTTTTTTTTTTTTAATAGGGTCATCATAAGCTTCACCTTGTCTCATTAGGCTAGATCATTCATTTGATGAGAAATTTATTTAATCATGTTTATTATAGGTCATAAACACTTCATTAGTCTTGTCATTAGGTTCATATCCACAATAATCCACCTTGGGTTCACTTGCATAGTCACCAAATTTAAAAAAAGGAGAAATTTTTTTAGTTTTTCACAGTTTCGTAGCGATTGCAGTGTAAAATAGGTAGATTTCGCTACAAAAGTACTTGACAATTTCATAGTGAATCTCAGGATTTCTTTGTTTTTTGACCTTTTTGAGAAGTCAACTTCAAGGGCAGTTTCTGGGCAAACAGAGAAGCATTATAAGGAATTGAGAGAGGTTATTGTCAAGAACAGATCAAATAACGTTAACCTCTTTCACTTTTCTCAAAGGTGATACAAATTGGGATATTCAAATATGTCTTTTGGCTCTATTTTCAGAATGTGTTTCTTTCATGTTTGATACATATTTTTGAAATGCAGATCCCACACACCTGGAGATTTTTTTCAACACACCAAGAGAGGTTTTTATTCAAAAAAAAACTGACCTACCAAAATATCCTTCATGTTTGCAACAACCATTAAGGGTATGGAGATAGGAGCTCATCTCTGAACCTTATTTGTTCAAAAAAACTGAGTCACTTTATTGGTAAATAAACTTGCTAAAGTTGTAAAAGATGCTTTTTGAAGAGGGTAACATGCATTTTGAACCAATTTTGCATTAGCATGTTTCATCATATCAATTTTCAGACCTACAGGTGAAAATTTGATGAAAAGGGGATAATTTTGAATTTTCTCTATAATCAGGTAGTTTCGTATTGAGTTCCAAGCTTGAAGGCCAGAAAATGCTACAAAATTTCTGAAGAATGCTTTTTGTCTTTAAATTCAATTTTATGGAGATCCAAGGAGGGAAAAAAATTGTAATTAGCTCATTAGCCCCAAGGAATATCCTCCAACAATTAGAAAGGTCAAAGTTTATGCAAAAGGTGGATTTTGGAGTTTACTACGAAATGAGCACTACGAAATTTTCTGTACATGATTGTTTTAGCAGTCAAATTCAACTTTGATTTATGACCAAATGAAAAAGGATTTTGGAAATAGGAAAGAGATTTTTCTTCATCACAGGCCCATATACAAAAACATCTCTTAGTTTCTGAAAATCCATCAAGGTGTGGAAATTATACACTCATCTTTGAAGCCTATTTTTCAGAATTTTCGCTAACCAGATTTGTGAAAAAAATGTAAAATTCGACTTGGAGGAGGTCCAACTTAGCATCCACATGGCATAATGACACATCAAAACTCTATTACACTTAGCAAACTAGTTGGTTGCAGTTGATAAGGGTTATTAAATAGATTTGTTGAACTATTAATGAAAGAAGAGTCCTTTTGTATTCAAACTCTACAAAACAGAAATATCCCTAAGAAGTCTCCAAGTGATGGAATCATGTTTGAAATAGGTCTCTAAGGTGGGAATGCGAGGTGAAAAAATGGAAAATCATTTGCATGAGTCCTCACTCTATAAATGAGAGATTTTTAGAGTTAGAAAGGGTTGGGAGATGGTTACTTGACACTACCACCATTGTAATCTCTATCTATTAGTAATATAAAGTTGCAGTAGCCTATTTCAAACCTGCGATTCTTCTTTGTATTCTTATGTATGTCTCTTCTATCAATATTTTATTTTCTCTCTAGTTTTCTAGTTGTATAATTACTTGGAATTCATGATTACATGCTCCAACTTCCTTCATACACCTAGTGTGATGTTTTATTATGTATTATTAATTTTCTTATGTATAATCACTTGGAATTCATGGTGACATGCTCCAACTTCTTGTATGTGTATAGCTTGTTTTTTTGTCCTTCATGTATGGTTTAATAATAATACAATTGCCTCAGCTTCCATGAGATAAGTTGACTTGTGACTTAGTTTTCATATTGACTCCATGCCCAATGGTAGTTACTGGTTTACATCTTTCACCTATAAAAAAACATCACATTCAATCCATTTCAGAGTTGGCCATCTACTTTCAAGTTATTCATTGAATATTCTTTATCATTTTGAGAAAGCCCTCTCAGGTTGCACAGGCTAATTTCCAGTTACAAGTTGGTTTGAAATAGTTACTCCAAGTAGACCATTGAAGTAGCCCAACACGAACTCAATTTTGTGATAACATATCTAATAATATTTTATAGGAAATATAAAATTAAGAAAAAATGGAAGGAAATAACCATAAATTGAGATGTAAATTGTTTTCACTAATATTCTTGAGTCTTATATAGATAAAAATAATAATAAGGCCATTTGAATGGAAGAAATGTTTTTTTATATACATCAGTATATTTCACTCCCCTCTCCTAGGATATCTACTACTTTTATAATGGCAATCTCTTGAAACAATCATGTGTTAGCATGCAAAATTGATAGGATGAATATTTATACCATTTAACACTCATACCTTAATGACTCCCTTTTCACTTTCATGCTCGATTAATTGAAGCAGTCAATGGATGCAATGTGGAAAGAGTGTGGCTTTAATTGGAACTAGGTTAGGAATATTTATAGATCTATTTGCTGATTTTAGTCCCCCATGCAAGCTTGAGTGTTTGGAAAGGAATTATCCCTAATAAATTGTTGGATCATGGTATGTGTTTTTCAAATATAGGTTAATGTTTTTATATTTTTATATAAAGTGTTGTATTAAGGGAATTTTGAGGTAAAAAATGAGACTCAAAATAAATAAAAATGTATTAATAAAATTAAATTTAAGAGAACCAATATGATTCAATATGGTGATGCAAACCTGACACAAATATTTTGGAGGGAAATGAGAAAAATGCTTTCTTTAATTGTATTTTTGGGTCATCTCTTATAGGTTTATTAAAATGTCAAGCGTAGGCACTCATTGAATGCATAATTAAGTTTCACATTGAATGAGTATGCACTCTACATAATATTGAGAAGACCAACATCAGAAAAAATTGAAGATACATTAAAAAATATGTTCAATGTGTTTATCTCCAAAATTTCATCCTTTTCAATTTCTTTTCTTTCACTTTCCTTCAGTTTTTACCATATTTCAAAGCTCCATAACCTTACATTAAGGCCAATTTCATGATCATGCATGAGTTTAGACTTATCATTTCCAAAGAATTTATTTTAGTATTTTGAGTGAATTTATGATTAAATATTACAAAAATAACATGTATTCACATATATCTAAAAGTTTTATGAATTTTGTGATATTTGTAGGCATATTTGAAGTTTCCAGCAAAATCATATTCTACCACTAATCCTCAAATTCTAATTTCCTCTTCCAAATCTTGAAGATTTGAGGAATATTTGAGATCATTATTCAAGAACATGTCATGGAGAGGAATCATGGAAGTTTTGATAAGAATTCTTATCACATATTTTAGATATTTGTGATAGGATATGCAGAGATGCTACTTTCTATATGTTTACACATGGTTGTAATCGTATGAGATATTTGTGGATCTATTGATGGCATTGGATCTTGCCAACATTTCAAGGGGATATCCTCACTATAAGGTCCCAACTATACCTCACATTTTTTGGTGTAGGGGTCCCATCTGGTCATACGGTTTGACCACCATTGGAATGGTTTTCCAATAAAATACCTTGGCTACAATAAAAAATAAGAGAACAAAACGCCTCTTCGGGTCAGCAAGGATGTGAGCTTTGTGAGGAACATGATGTAGGGTGTATGAGAGAGACTTCCATGGATGGTGAAGGAAAGGAGCCACCGGTTAGAAAAATAATAGTACTATCCTAAGGGGGGACCCAAGGTAAAGAGAAAGACTTGTTGTGTACCTATAGATTATTCCACATGATAAACAGAAATTGCTAAAGCATAAAAAAATTAATTCAATAACATTCATAAACAAGCAATGAAATAGTTCATTAACTTAGCATGTAAGTAAAGAAACATATATTGTATACATAACCATAATATTCCAAATAAATACACGATACATGTGTGAAGGAATGTCAGCTCATTGAGCTTCTGATTATCAGTGTAAGATCCCAGGAGCATTATTACACGAGCGAAACACTATTTCAAATAGTTGAAGATGAATCCACAACTTTATTCTCTAAAGAATAATCTATCTCCTATGTAGTGCAAGAGAAGCCAATGCTAGGCCTCCAAAATCCTAGTACAAAATCATGTTGCTTGTGTTATGAGGAGTTATTTATAAAAAATAAAATCACTCTTGAGATTATCACAACTGTTTGAATTCTATGACTATTCATATTATAATATACTCATTACATTACAAAGTGTGGCTTTTCATATTCCACATGTGTCCCTTGGACTTCATTACATAAAATTTATTACAAAAGACAATTTACACATGAGACGATGTCCTAATAAGACAAAAATGACAAAAGAAAAAGCTCATCAAATGGATAGATCATGTGCTTCTTCATGGAGTTCATTTGTGATTTAGTTGTTCCATGCTTTGAACTCCTTTGCGATGGATTTGATCCGATATGGAAAGTCTTTGTAGCATTCCCTCACCTCCAATTCCTCTAACAATATGTTCTTGGAGCTCAACTAGACATTATTCCATAACCAAGAAACTTAATGTGTGCTTTGACTGGTGCAAAGGCATACTGTTGAATAACATCCATAGTCACTTCAAATACTTCTTATTCTGTTAATTTCTTGATTTATTCAGTGTAATTCTTGATCTCTTGAAAAAGGACCTCTCTACCTTTGATTTCTTCAAGAGATCCGATCATCGGAATCCCCTGACTCTATGTAAGAGACTCAAACCAATTATGCAGTCAGTTGTAGGAAGCAATGGTGTTGATCGACTGTGCTCCAAGATGGGAGTAGTTCTAGAGGTGGATTATTAAATGAATTCTGTCAACCTCTGCGAAAATATTATCCTTCTTTTCTAAGTGTTTTGAAGCATCTCAATATTTGGTAGTTCACTCCCACATCTGGTTGCTATATTTAGGAGTTTAACTACTTTAAATTATATGTTCTTATAAATACCAATGAGAGGGGACATGACTTGTTTTATAAGTATTATATCATTGTATTTTCATGCCATGGTATCCTCCATTGGTCTCGATTCTTCTAGAATCTTGACCGTCACTTTGCAAATCTAAGTTATGTGATGACAACCATTGGTTCTCTACTGCTAGATGCTCTATTTGTTACTTCGCCGCAGAAATTTCCCTTGTCAACCTTGAATTATAATTAAGAAAGTATTATTAGTTACTTTATGTCATTGTAGTTAATGAAACATTTGCCTCCATAACTTCCCTCAAGTTTCTTCTAGTGTTGGAGGTGATCACCTATTTTGTCACCACTAAGACTGGGTTTTGAGGATCTTGTGGGAAATACCTATGCCTTTGTTGCACAATCATCTTCTTCAACTGATTAAACATTACACTTCACACATCCATGAATCGATCTTCTGGAGGAGGTGTGATCCGCATCTTGTTGAATGGAAGATGTCCTCTTGTGCACAGTTGTTCACCAGGAGTACTAGACTCATCATCCATGGGCTAGATGGTGTCTTCTTCCTCATACTTCTCCTCCTCTACTTCATGAGTCAAATTTTCTTCTTCCAGCCTCTACATTTCTTCCTCATCTTGAGACTTTGTTAACGGTGCTAGACCTAGCAACATTAAGGGGATCTCCCCGATATGAAATCCCAATTAGACCTCACACCATCTGGATTAGGAGTCCCACTAGACCTCACACTATTTGGAGTAGGAGTCCCAACAGTAGGGTGTTAATGATCTTCCTTGGTTTGTAAGATGCATAAAATGGTTCATGGTGTCTTTGGTGAGAACATGTGTGTGACCCTTTAGAAATTCAAGTGTGATGCATGAAGGTTCCAACACACGAAGGGAAAAGGAAGTGCACACCTTATAAGCTTGTAATAGTATGCAACTTGGAAGTAGCACACGAGAAAAATGACATCACACGAACTAACATGCGAAATAGTCCACAAGTTAAGGTGAAGGATTAATATATCACCACACATCGCAAAATATTCATAAAAATGAAAATAAAATAGTTCATAAGCATATGCGTAAGTTAAATAACATACATTGCAAATACAATAATATTAGTCCTACTATATCCACAATATATGAATGAAAGTGTGTGGGCTCTGAGTTTTATTAAAAGTGAAAGTTCCAATCATACATACACCATTGATCAACCAATTTCCTTAATAGTGGAATGTGAAGTCAACAACACATGCTCCTCGAAAGAAGTATACTCCCTCTATGCTACAGAGAAGACAAGGCTCTCACAAAACTCTGAAGCTCTTCGTCATACTAAACCTAGCCAAAATATTAGCTCCCAAAATCCCCATACATGAGTTACGAGGACATATTTATGACAAAAGGGGATGACTCTTCACATGTACCTTTATAACTCTTTTACTCCCCTCATGACTCTTCAACTTATTTACAAAATTACACATTACACTACATTATGACTTTTCACATTCCAATATGGACACTTGGAATTTCATTTTTACAAATAATTACAAATAATATTACATTTTCCACTTGTAGCCATATGAGACAAAATAGGGTAGAGAAAACCTGACATCCTAACAATTAAAAACACTATGATGTTGGATTTTGGGTAAACTCTAGATCAACAACTTCTACTTGATGATTCTCAGTCACATATTAATGTCAAGATTGGTACTGTATGATGAAATCCCCAAAATACGTGATGGTGTCTAGATGGAAGTGGACTCTAGCCTCCATAGCATCTAGGTACAATGATTTGGAACCAGTTCTATCCTGTTTCTCAAGTAGGAGCAGTATTGTTCTTATTTGGACAAGACCACCAATGTAGTTATGCATTTTCTTTCTATTTAGCTCCAACTTCTCTTTGGTGGAAATATGTCTCATCTTCTCCAAGTACTCTTCGATCCACTTCCTAAATTGATTCTTTCATTAAGCTTCTATGAGGGAGACGACTAATGGGATATTTTCAGTTCTCACCATGAAATCCAAATTGTTGTGCATCAATATATATGAGGCCTGAATATTTCCAATAAAAGAGGCGAGTTTATTATTATTTTGGATAAACATCCAAAATTTCGCTTTCTCTGGCTTTGCCTATGGCTTCACTTTATTCACCAAGGTAAGTGGTTCCCCCTTGTATCACATTATTGATTCTTGCATGACGGTGATGGTAGCTTGTAAATTATTAAGAGTCTTGAAAAATTATTTTCTTTGCTGCTGCAAGCCATGCAAGTGGAAAATTGCCTTACATATGGTCATGAGATCCTCATTGAGGTCCAACATGGTCTCTCCAAGTGTTAATACTTCACCAAGTATAATTATTGTCATTTCATCCAAGTAGACATAGGCAGAAGCTACATCCTATGTTGCTGTGTGGAGTTGTTCTATCTCTTGTCAGGAAGCCTATAGATTCCATTTAATTCTTTATTCTAAACTGTCAAATATTGAGTTTTTGATCTCACTACACTCGCAAAGGAAATTTTGGCTTCAAAAATGGAATTTGGATTCCTACTAGTGTCTGCCACTATCACCCTTTCTATAATGAATTTAGGTGATGCATGATCATTTGTAAAATTCTTTCTCCGTGCCTGTACAATATTCTTCTGAAGCTCATCATATGACATATTATACACATCCACTACTAGATCATCGTCAAGAGGAACTATGTTCCCTTCCTCGTTCGGGGCTAACTCTGTGGATAGAGGTGTTGGTGACTGAAAGATGACCTATGGTGAATTGGGCATCAGGTCAACATATTCATCCCGTGGCTCTAGTTCCAACTCCATATTTTAAATTTCAATCAAGTCCTCAATATGTTGAGCAAGCTGCAGATCATTCATATGTTCACTCTCTCCCTCTACTGTTGGTTTTTTATGTTCTTTCACTTCAACTTGAATTGGTTTTGTTTCTCTCGCCATTATTCCTTATCTTTCTTCTTCTTCCTTCTTCTACTTCTCCTCCTATATCCTCTGCTTCCTCTTTTCTGCTGCTGCCAAAAGTGCTTGAGTCAGGATTGGTTCTACTTTCATGCTCCAAATTTTTTCTCCCTCTGCATTGTCAACAACCTTTTTATTTCCCTTTTCTTATTCCAAGATGCTACTGCTTCTGGAGTTGTTTCTGTCTGTGGAGTGTCTTGTGAAGTCCAATATATATTGATCAGCTTGTGGGGTCTCGAGGAATTGTAGCAATTCTTCCATGGATCCTCCTCCAGCAACTGAAATGCCTCGTTGACCCAATTGTAGTATATTCTCGCACAGTGGTCCTTATTAATTCCCCTGTGATCATACAAATTGAATTATTTTTTACTGAACTCAAACTTTCCCATGGATTTTTCTTCTATATCTATAATTTTGAGATTCTTAATCTCGTATAATCTGATATGCAAAGGAGTAGTGGTCCATGGTTCTTTCTTCTTCCTTTGTATTGTTGCTCACAACCCTATGGCGAGATGATATGACACTTCTTGCATGATTATCTTGTCAGTGATTTACATTAGAAAAATACGTGGCACCTTCCATCTTACGAACACTCTAATAAGTGTGTCATACAGTAAGGAAAACTAATCTAGAATCTTTGATATTTCCTCCATTTATCCTCATGACATGTAAGGTAGGTATTCCTCAAATATCAGCTTGTATAAGGGAATGATGAAGTGATTAGTTATTTGTTACATAAATACTCTATGGTTGCAATATGAAAGTACATTTCAATATATATGCATGATAGTTTCTTTTGGTTTCCATGTCTAGTTCATGCTAGCTAAGATTGCATCCAAGAAGTATGAAAACATTTAAAACCTTAATTTCTCGCCCTTAGTAGGATCTCGGGCTTGTGCTACATGGGATATCAACTGATGATCCAAAAAATCTAACCATTCGAATGACTTCCCCTTATTCACCACCTGGTTCAATAAGATTTCCAACGCTTCACAAAAGGTCTCTGTGCTCTGCTGACCCTAGATTCTATAAGACAATATAACCAAGATAGTTTTTGGTGGCATAGATGAATGATTTCATGAGATTTACTGGCTCAGAAAGATGATACATGTGCTAATAACATTCTGCCAAAAAGGTAGCAACCTTTTATCTGCTCACATTACTCAATGTCAGAATATTCTCATCAATGTGTGAAAAAATCCAACTCATGAAATTTTCAAATGGGAAGGCTAGATATCTACATGAAACCTTGTATAATCCTGATCATTTAACACTGAGATATACCTTCTATTATTCTAGTCTGTATACACTCACAAGTTAACTATAATTTTATCAACTTCTTCCCTATTAATAATTTTAGTGGTCTCTTTTTAAGAAACTCTCTTTGGTGCCATGCTAAAACTGTGGGAGAAAAGTTCTCAACAACTATTGTACCTGTGGGAATAAAAAAACACTCATGGAAAGAAAATATAAGTCTTTATAAATCTAATTTCAGGGCATGATCAAGTAACAAACTGAAAAAATAGAGAGGACAATTGTACAGTTTTCAACAACAACAGGGATTGGATACCTATGGGAACTGCACAGTCCCAACAACCAAGGATGAAGGCTAAGGCTTGAGACTTTGAAATGTGAAGTTCAGTCTGGGAAGTGCACTGGGAGAGACTACGCGATGTGTAGTATTAGCATCCAAGGAAACAGGTTGAGCCCTGAAACTGTGCATGCGTAGTTAGGCTAGCCTTGTACTACACACTGCACAGTTCTAGTGGCTAATCTCTCAACATGATCCTTAGAATTTCATAGTGTTGCACTAGGAAAAGTGAAAACTGGCCAAGGAAAATGTATATCTACCTAATGGTAGTTTTAAAAACGAGCATATGTAAGTGATGGTGTGATATTTAGTGAAAATCTAACTCAATATGAATGAATCATTGTAGATCAAGTGCACAAACTAAATAAATTGGAAGAAAATCAAATCAATGATGAGAGTGACTGCACGACGACCATCTGTGCAAAAAAAACAAAGAAAGTGATGGGAAACTTTTGAAAGGAAAATGATAACTTGAAAAAAAATTTATACAAGTTAAAAAACTAACAACCATGAAGAGAAATAAGAAAAAAAACACTCACACAAGCAAAACAAAAAAAAAAGCGATAGAAAAAGCAACAAAAAGCGATAAAAGTGAAACTCACCTGGAAAGATGATGAGGACCGCACTGAAGGTTCCTTGATCTCCTGAGGAATTCTAGAGCTCCAAGATTGAATGTGAAAATGATATCTAGGAGCATCACTTAAATATATTTGAGCAAATTAGGGTTGATGATGTGCATGCCTAAAATCAAGGAAATAGCGACACTTGACAGAAGTTTCTAAAAATAGCAAGTGTTCCTCCTTCGGGAAACTAAAATAGATCCATATTTTCTAGGGATGCTTTTTTATTTTTTTATCTTTTTCTAATTTTTGTTTTTTCGGGAAACTTGCCATGCACACTATTTGGAAATATTGCAAAATTATGGGGAACTAGGCAACTTTCCAACCTAGTGCATTGCACAATTTCTAAGCTCAAGGGATGCATTGCACAATTTCTAGGCTTAGAATTAGGCTTCGATCCATGATTGTGTAGTTTCTTAGCTGAAGGAAGAGCTTTCAGTCATGATTGCACAATTCCAATCATCAAGGTCTGGCCTACTCTCATGGATTGCGTAGTTCGTGGAGGCAAGCCTAGAACTCCTACAAGACCAAGTTAGGAGGTTAGATTGTGACTTAGAAAGATCAGTTAAGTGTGAAATAACTTGAACACAAGAACAAATGAAAATGATAAGTCTCAATCATAGCATGAAAACTTGATAGCAGTGCAAGATAATCTCATGTCAGTAGAAGGTTAGGATAAAAAATCTAAGCAGAGGAAAAATTTTGGAGGGTGGTTATTGCCGCTACAACACTGGTGATGCATTAGTAGAACTCCAAATCTCTAAATGAATCTTCTCTCGTAAAAAAAAAAAAATCTAAACCTTCTGGACTTATTTTTCAATTCATTGATTACCACAACCAATTCACTTCATTTGAGTTAAATATGTAGTCCCTTCCATTCCCTTTATTGGTGGCACACAAACCAAGACAAGTCAAACTTGGTTGTTTCAATTGGGGATGAGGAGTATATAAATTAATAAGTAGAGAGATTTTCAAAGTCTTATTTTTCATCACTGGTGTTACTCCACTTTCAAAAGGCTTGGATAGTACCTCGACAGAGTCACTTCAGGAACAGAAACATTACTCCGTTATAAGTGAGTTCATACTGTACCCTAGCGAAGTTTCTTTATTAACCTCTATGTGCAAGAAACCTTTTCCTTATTTCTCCCTTCATTTTTATTTTTTATTTTTTTTCAAAGAACTATGCATAGGAACTTATTTACTTCATGAAGTGGAAGAGCGACCCTGACTTATTAAGAGTAGAAAATGTTTTTCCTTCAGAGAAGGATGTTTATATACACCTTTTACATACTTGTTAAGGTTTTCATCCCCTCCTTACTCTACTTGACAAGGTTGTAAATAATTAGCCGAAATTATAAAATTGATTAGAGTAGGCGATACTAGTTAAAATTCAAGCATCATGATTTCACCGTGATTTTCTCTTACAAGGAACATATTTTCCATCAGAGTATCATTAACTAAAAGAATGAAATATTTACACAAAGAGAGGGAATATATAAGAAACTAAGCTTTAATAGTAGAAAAAATTCCTCTTGTATTTCACCATGTTTTCTTTAGAAGTCAAAGACATTCTCATGCGAAATATATCATATAACTGAAAAGAAAACAAACAAAAGGAAATAAACGAAGAAAAGACTAAGTCAAAGTAAAGAAAATCAAAGAAAACAAATAAGAAAAGAAAAAAATACTCCTACTCCTACCCTAAACAGAGCATAGGTCAAACTCACCTGAAGTGATACTTCCAATGCAACCACCAGTGCATTGGCTCACCTATGTAGGTGAGGGAATGCATGTCAAGAAATATATTCAAGCATAGAAGTGAACAGGAAAGATAAATAAATACAAGCCAATATGTTCGAAGTTTGAAAATATACGCAGAAAAGTAAAAATGAAAAGTGCATAGACTTATTTGACCCTTTTTTTACCTTGTTGCATTGCACGACCCAACTGATCAAGGATCATACGTGCGTGATTTATCCACATCAAAACCCAAATACCTCCTATCCTTCTCTATCCACTTTATTTTTCACTTTTACTAGGGACATTTTACCCGAAGTTTTCTTTTTTTTTTGGTAGGGTTCCATATACTTTATCAAGAATGTGAATGTTATGCAACCAACTCACAAAATAGAAGAAAAGATAGAGCGATGACTTAAAAATTATCCACTTCGAGGGGGAAACCAACTTCACATTACATAAATGAAAAATTCTTGAATGATCCAAATGACAAATCCTCCTTTTTATATATAGGAGTCTAAGGGGTCACAATATAATTAGAGTCGACATAACAATAATATTGTAAGGGCACAACAATAGCAATAGTGGGCTTCTATGCGGCGCAATAATAACCATATGGAGAATACATGGGCACAAGAATAACAAAAAGGGAGCTACACTAACAATATCAACAAGGGGATACATTAGTATTATAGGGGCCTAACATGCCCTTCTCCTTCAAAAAGGTGTTTTCCTCATTGCTTCAGTGGTTCTCATCCTCCCATTTAGAATCTTCAGCGAGTAAGTTCTTCCACTTGATGAGATACTCTGAAATTGATCGATTTCATAGATGTTGAGTTCTTTTTTCCATGATTTCTTCATGTTCGAATATGATTTTTCCTTCCTCATCTAGTTTTGGAAATATTGTTTGAACTAGGATTTGGTCACCTATAAACTAATTTAAGAATGTGTTGTGACCAGCAACAACCCCCCTTTTTATTTAATATTAGTAATAATACTAAATAAATTGGGACCCTTAGTTAAAAAATCCAAAAAAATCAATTAGGATTTGTTTTCCTTTTCAAATAAAACTTTCTATCATAAACTTAGAGAAATACCTTAGAAAGAACCTTAAGAAACACTTAAGTTTATGATAGATTACAATAAAATTGTTCTTTAAACAAAATAGCGCATCCATCGCAAAATGGTAGATATCTTTTGTAAAACTGAAATTGTGATTTTGCGATTTTGCAATAACGCGATTCCAAAAAGCCTATACAATAACGTATTGGTCGCAGATCGCATGGCGCAGAAAAAAGAAATGTTAAACGAATATTGTTTGCGCTATTTACAATTTTGCGCTTTTGCGATATTTGCGATGTGCGCTTTTGTGCTATTTTGCAATTTGCACTTTTGCGCTATTTGCAAAATTGCGATGGTTACGTTTTGCGATATTGCAATATTGCGATATTGCGCAGATCGCAATCTCGCAGATTCATAGAAGCGCGTTGTTCAAAGAAAATCTTCCCATATATCAATATCTGTTATGCGCTTTAATGATTGGATTAAATGAATGGATTGTCAATTAATGGTAAATGAGATTTTATTTTGATTGAAAGTCGTTTCACGTTATAATAATATATTTCATCTGCCTTTGCATTTAAAAATATCTCATCACCTTTCTTATGCCATTACTCTCATTTAACTCGTAAAATGCAGGCAAGAAGGAGCAAACGTCTATACAAAGCGTTCACAAAACATTATGGGTAAGAAAGAGAAGAGCTCGAATTCTGAAAACAGAGAAATGGCTTCACTGTATGCAGACACCGCTTGCAATAAGGATGCCGGTATAACCACATGGGAAGGAATGTATAATTTGCTGGAAGAAGAAAATCCTGTGGTGTTGAAAGTTGCGGCTACAGCAGGTTCCAGTAATACGTCTGAGGCAACCCTTAAAGAACTAGCTCGTTCATTTCTGCATAGAATAGCGGCAAGGCCAAGGATTCTCCCATATACAGACATGGTGAAATGGGTGCTAGACAGCACCGATATTTTAGACAGGAAATTTAGAACTCCAACTCAAGAGCTAATCGGGTCATTCACTACGGAAGATTTGAGGCTGATGTATCAGTTGCCGGAGCCTCAGGCGACTTATAATAAGCAATTCATGGAAGATTTTCCCAGAGAACATGTGAATTTGTCAGAATGCACACAGGAGTGGACCAAAAGAGATGAACCATTGAAGAAAAACAAACACGGTATGTACAGTACTAGTTCACTTACCTCTCCTTATTGTTTTGCTGCTGCCATGTTATGCAGGCTTTTTGGAAAGCCTGACATAAATATGATCTTGCCTGAATGGCTCCCTTTGTTGAATGTTGTCGTTAATTCTACAATTGTAGACTGGGCCAAAATCTTATCTGATAATTTTACCACTGCTATTTTTCACTACCGGTCCAAACGAAATGTTTCTCAGCGGATTTATCTGCCTTTTTATTTATCTGCTTATGTCATGGACGCTATCTGTTTTGTCTCTAAATTCTCTGTGATGGGTTGGCAATGGACTATCCACGATCCTTTGCCTATTCATGTGTACCATAAGGAACTATGGGAGTCTAAATTTGTCCCCCATTTTTACCAAATTTGCCATGGTGTAATGCTGCCATTGTACAGAACATTGCATAATAAGGATGCCCCAAGGTTATCCCCAGAAATAGAGGTCGACATTCTCCCTGTCGCGAGATGGTTTGGAGAAGAATTTTTCACTTATGTTAGGGTTTTTGGAAGTTATGCTTCCCCCCATGTTTTACCCCTATATGTTCCAGATATACTTGTAGCTCGGGAGATTGCTTATCAGACCTGTGGCCAAGGAGGTTTAACAAAGGAATTAAAAGAGAAGAAGAAAGGCATTTGGCCACAATTTCCCGTAAACTGTGGAACATTTTCACTGTTTGATGTCGGTCACGCATTCAAAGAAGTAAGTAACATTACATGCTTACAGCTGTTCAAATTTTCGAGAAGGTTATTTGACCCAAAGAATATTGTTAAGAATTTTACCAATGCAATCAGAGTAGGGGAATTTTCTGGGGAACAGGATCTTTTTGATGATATGTTCCAAACAAGAAGTTCACTTAAAGAAGTTTTTAGTTCAGCTCAAATGCAGTTATCTCCAGAGGAATTCCAGGAATTCAAAATTTACAGAGAGAGAAGACTAACTGTTATTCCTTTGGAAAATCTACGCTTGGAACCCGCAAGGGAACAAACTCCTGGTGTTAGTCTTAACGACAGTTTGAGTACAGATAAATCCAAGTCAAAATCTGAAAGAGAGACCTCTGAACATTCCAATAAGTCTAATGAAAAGGAAGATAAAATTGAAGAATCAGTGAAAGATTCTGCGCAATCAAAAGAACTCCCTCAACAACAAATTTTGACTTCTCAACAGACAAATCCTCCACCTACCAATGTATAGCAACAGTCAGTCACCATTGAATTAGACAAAGAATGGGAAAGCTTTAACCAATTGATTAATGTAGAAGGACAAAATGTACAGACCCCTGTACAAACAACCAAAGTTTTTAGCACAAGAATAAGTAGCACAGCCACAGTAACTGAGCACATACCTATCACACCCTCCTCTGAAATTGTACTTAATGTAGAGGACATTCCTACTCTTGATGTATTCTACAGCCCAAAATACAAAGCAGTAGTGAAGAAAAAGAGAAAA
Source organism: Pinus albicaulis (assembly GCA_034641835.2). Lineage (NCBI taxonomy): Eukaryota > Viridiplantae > Streptophyta > Pinopsida > Pinales > Pinaceae > Pinus > Pinus albicaulis. The sequence goes on from CM076574.1 coordinate 604,868,912, forward strand.
AAGAGAAAGTTAGAAGGTGCAATTGCTACTGAAGCAGAACAACTAGATGTCTTGTGGAAGGATCCTTCCACAGAGCCTACTGAGAATCTTCCTAATTTATCTCAAATGACAGGGGCTTATGCTTCTGCAAAAACTGACAAAGAATTTGAGATATAACTCTTGTTGAATGAAAAAGAAGAACAGATAAAATTTCTACAACAGCAATTGCAACAGGTACAGGCCAATAATGAAGCACATTGAAACTTGAAGAGTTACAACAACAACTTCAAGAAATGCAAATAGGACATCAAAAAAGCTTGGCTGATAAAGAAAAACAAATACAGATTATCCAAGATCAGCACAAAGATGATCCTAAGCTTCCGGAGTTTATTTCAAAAACTATCTCTTTAAACAATCAACTACTGCAACAAGAAGAAGTGTTATGCCAAAAGATCTTACAATGGAATTCTTTTTTCCAAGAGAGTGATAAAATCACAAATCATGTCGTAGATTTACGAAATGATTATGATTTAATTAATTAAAAGATCAATGATTATTTGGTATGGCAGAAAACAGAAGAAGGAAGAAAAGCTGGTGCACCAATTATTAATGAAAACCATAAAGAAATACTTTTCAATAACTGGGATGCACAAATCAGAAGGGCAGAGCAGGCAGCAGAGGAGGCGGCTACAATAGAAAACAGTCTTACTGAGTGTGTAAATGATAATTTTCACAAAGCTAATTTGATTTCAGAAACTGTTCCGGGATATCTCCCACAGGCACATCAACTACAAACAGAATGGAGGCAAAAGGCAGAAGAAAGAGCAAAATCAATCCAAGGGCTGACAAGATTAAACTGGGACTCTTACTGGACATACTTAGTGAAGCCACACAATCAGCACAGTGCGCTTAATTGTACCATCAATTCTACTGAGAAGATTGCGCCTACACTTGCCGACTCTGTCTTTTCAGGACAGTTCAATTTTGAAGTCGGTCAACCACATCTTCTCAAAACTATGCTAGATGCCTGCAAGTTTAAAGATCAAGTTCATAAATAGTTAGTTAATAGTCTTTATTTTTAGATTTAGTTTTAATTTTACTATTTTTTTGCCTAGGAAAAGGACGGTCATTAAACCGAATCCTTAATTTTTTGTAATAGACTATTTTTAGATTTAGGTAAGTAGTATTTAAACCCTTCTCATGCATTTAGAGAAGGGTCCTAGATTTTAATATTTTTGACTTGGAGATTACATTTCTCTACTCCACTGACTTATATATTTTTTAAAAGGATCAGATCTGGTGATTTTATGCGGAATTATCTTTAAAGTGTTGCATTTTTGTACCTTGGATTTGATTTTGCATCAGAATTACTGGATTAGAGTATCAGATTTCATTTGAAAGTCTTCAAGACGAATAAGGTATTTCTATCTGTTCATTGTTGATTTCTTTTGTCTTATGATATTCGCTTTAAAATCTGCTATCATTTACAGATATTTTTTTTCATAACGTTTCTTTATATATATCATTTTTTAGTATAATTGAAATGTTATCATTCATAAGTATATGTAGATGATATATTATGATGAATGCAATATGTTAATACAACTCTGTTTAATTTCTTAAACAGAGTTATCTTTATTTGTTTCTGCACATTTCGATTTAAATGATAATACATTTTTATGGTTATTGTTAAATTGGAATAATCTTAAGTTGCATTCACATATGTTTGCCCAGGTTAGTGTTAGAATTTCTGTACCAGTGTTTAATTTAAATTAGATAGTTTTTATTTCAGTCAATTTAGTCCCATTTCCACTCATCCAAATCAACCCATCACCAACCCATTAGTTATAAGGAAACTGGTCCTTTAAATCCAGTCGGAGCCACCATACCAAACGGAAAAGGAGCTGTCCTAAGGTCCCGACCAGGTGGTTTTCCCCAATGTTTGAAGCAGATATTTTCTAGGCTTCAACATTTTTGGCGCTAGAAGGAGGGCATGAGCTATGAATGGCAAGTAAATATTTACCCACAAGCCATTCTGAGAGCAAAACACCCTCATCAACTTCTTCAATTTCTTCTGAAATACAAAATCCTATAGAAGGAATTGAGAAGAATATTCATACACCCACTACCAAAATATAAAAACATTCAGACAATCAAAATCCTGAGTCTCCTGAAGTTCAAGATTTAATTCATAAATTGAAAGGATTCTCATTATCTCTAGATGAGTCTGAAATATCTGAAGGTAGTGTAACTTCAAAATTTGTTTCTTCAAAACCTCTTACTAGGCTTCAAAGTGAAAAACTTGGTATTTCTCCGAAAGAATTCCCTTTACCTAGTAGAGTCAAAACAAGAAAAACTCAATCGGAATCAGTAAGTGATATAAGTTCTTCATCTCATATTCAATTACCTGTTTCCGAAATCCCAACTCAACAAAGTACAGTTGTTTCCACATCATCTGCTCAATCATCATCAATCTCAACATCATCTATTCCAACAACTTCTATTCAGACACCACCAGCCTCTACTACTCCTCCAATAGTTGTTCCAATAATGGCTAGACCATGGGCTACTCAAGGGGCTGTCAACATGCCTGCAACTTTACATGATTTACTTGACAATCCTGGAAAATGGCTTCCAAAGTTCAGTCCAGATCTTAACATTCAAGCTGAAGAACATATCAATAACTTTATGTTGGCTGTAAATTTGAATGGAGTCGTACATGAAGATGTTGTAGTCATACTATTCCCTTATACTCTTCAAGGGGCAGCAGGATCCTGGTACTTTTCATTACCCTCAAGATCCATAACAAGTTGGGCCATTTTTGCAGATCATTTTTTAACCAAATTTGGAGATGACAGATCAATAGCTACTTTAATCAACGATCTCTCAAATTTGAAAGCAGAACCTAAGGAACCCATTAAAGATTTCAACGCTAGATTCAACAAACTCTTGAACAAAATTCACACATATTCAAGGCCTAGTGAACAAGTCAGAAGTGAATGGTACATAACTGCCTTACCCTCAAACATAGCAATTTTTGTAGATAGAGCTGCAAAACCTACATTAGCCGAAAATATGAAAGAGGCTATTGCAGTAGAAAAACAAATTATTTATCTAGAAAAGAAAAATTCTATTCAGGAAAGGAAATCAAAGAAAGTCAGCTTCAAAGATGATTCAAAGAAAAAGGCCAAAGACCCATACGACATGGAAGGTTTACAGAAAGTTCTTAAAACCATGTCAAATGAAATGGTTGAAATAAAAAAAAAAAGTAGCTGAAACTTCTACCAAAAAACCATTCCGAAATTTTAAAAGAAACCAAGTTGAATCTAAACCTCCTAATTCAATCTCTAATGCAGAATCAGAAGAAGAGGAAGAAGAAGAAGATACATCTTTAGTATCATATGAGGAATATGAGAATGAAGAAATAGCTGAATTGCATGGAATGTGGGATTTTATTCTCCCTAATTCTGATAGTGAGGTAGAACAAGAAGCTATGCCTGTAAGTACTAGGAGTAAATCTACATCGGAGCCTGTACAAACAGCTCCTAAAAATAAAATTACAACTCCAAGTACCAAAGACAAGTCCCCTGCAAAGAAAGCTTCTCCATTACCTACTCAAAATCAGCCATCTTCTTCTAATCCTCCTTCATCGACAACAAAGACTTTAGTGGTGTCAGATCCTATGGAGTATAACATTGTTGAAGACATGAAAAAGATTAAAGCCAACATTTCCTTACATGAACTCAGCAAACTAAAACACCAGCAGAAGTTGCTATTGAAAGAATTAAACGCTACACCAATTGCTCCTTTACCGAGTGGTGTAGTTGCAAAAGCAGCTAGAGGAGCTGGTAAGCCACCAGATAAGGTAGATGCTACTGATACAGTGCTCATTGGAGAAAAATCAAATTCTCAGACTCCTCCTTTTCTTTTAACTTATGAAATGTACAATAAGAATCTGCATAATTGTTTAATCGATTCTGGAGCATCCTCTAATATAATGCCTACTTCTGTTTGTGCCAAATTGAATATCGAACCACAGAAATCGGCAGTTCATATTGGTCAATTGGATCGCTCTAAAGTTCAAGTTGTAGGAGAAATCAATTCAGTTACTATGAGATTAGCTTTCGATCCTAGGATTGTCCAATGAATTGATATTTTGATTGCAGATATTCCTGAAATCTATGGATTAATCTTAACCAGGGACTGGTCTGCGAAACTTAATGGTTATATCTCAACTGATTATTCACATATGTGGCTTCCCTATAAAGGGAAACCAAATCAAATCAAAGTTTAACGAGAAAAACATATGACGCGCACTGTCACTGAATTTGAACAACCTAATGAGCCTGTGGCATTCAACAACAATATTCTTGGAGGTTATTCTGATGAATCATTTCTTGGAAACTTCAAAGCACCTCAATCACCTTTTTCTGTAAATACTTTTTTTTCTCAAATTGAAAATTTTTCACAATTTGATTCTTCCAGAATTGTAAATATTTCTGATGTAATTATAGATAATCCAATAGATAAATCATTATTTTGGTCGTTATATCTTTATGGATAAAAGTCTAGTGATGGAGCTGGAGCAGGGTGCATCTTAATTGATCCAGATGGAGAGAAAACCATGTTGTCATGTAGGTTAGAATTTGAGTGTACGAACAATACCACAGAATATGAAGCCTTGATACAAGGACTTTATAAAGCTATAGGGTTAGACGTTAAATACTTGAAAGTCTTTGGTGATTCCGAAATTGTCATAAAACAAGTTAGGAATACTATTCATTGCCTTTCACGACATCTTAAACACTATCAAACCCTAGTACAAGATCTTACCACTCATTTTTTAGCATTCAATATTTCTCCTATTCCTAGGAATCAAAATACATCAGCTGACTTGTTAGCTAATGTTGCATCTAAACTCTTTCCTGCTGAAGACTGCAGTCCTGATAGGTTTTCTGTAGAATTGATTTTTCGCCCATCTGTCCCGGATAATGTCACAAATTGGAGAGTTTTCTATCATGATCAAGATATTTTAAATTTCATGACTTCAGAGAAATCATATGATGAGAAAATTATTGATGAGAATGATCATGATTTACAAATTGCTTCAAAAGGTAATGAAAATCCCATTCCGAAATCTGTTGTTAAATTAGAGGACTTATATGATATTAAAGACAGATTAAAGAAAGTCACTAATACTAAACTTCAAAGTTCCACTTTGAAGTTTGAATTAGTAAATCTTGGTTCTGATTCTAAACCTCAAAACGTTAATTTAGGACTCAATTTAACACCAGAGGAAAGGAATGCTTTCATTAAACTCTTGAACAAATATAAAAACGTTTTTGCTTGGAATTATGATGATTTAAAAACGTATGATACTTTGGTTATTCAACACACAATTCCAATGCTTCTTGATATTAAACCTGTTCAACAAAAGTTAAAGAAGGTTCATCCAAATCTCGAAGGACAAATCAAATCAGAACTTAATAAACTCTTAAAATCCAAAATCATTTTTCCTGTAAGGCACTCCAATTGGGTTTCCAATATGGTACCTGTAAGGAAGAAAAATGGTGATATAAGAATCTGTATTGATTTCAGAAATTTAAACAAGGCATGTTTAAAATACAATTTCCCATTGCCAACCATGGAACGGATACTTCAAAAGGTAGATGGTTCTAAACTTATGTCATTTCTTGATGGATTTTCAGGCTATAATCAAGTTTTAGTTCATCCAGATGACAGATTTAAAACAACTTTCAGAACAAAATGGGGAACTTATGCTTATCAGAAAATGCCTTTTGGTCTAATAAATGCAGGAGCAACTTTCCAAAGAGCCATGGACATAGAATTTAAAGGTCTGATCAATAAATCAGTTGTTGTTTATCTTGATGACATAACAGTATTTTCAAAAAAGAGAGCCAATCATCTACATGATTTAAAGCAAATATTTGAAAGATGTAGAAGGTTTGGTATTTCCTTAAATCCAAAGAATTCTTTCTTTGCTTTGGATGAAGGAAAAATCTTAGGATTTGTTGTGTCAAAAGATGGTATATATATTCATCTAGATAGAGTGAAAGAAATTTCTAATATTTCTTTACCTCATAACAAAAAATGCATGCAATCATTTCTTGGGCAGATCAATTTTGTAAAAAGATTCATTCCTGATTTTTCTTTTATTGTTTTACCTATGCAAAATATGATCAAGAAGAATTCAGTATTCAAATGGGGGCATAAAGAGAAAGAAGCCTTTGAGGCAATCAAACAAGCGATTATTAATGCACCAGCATTGAATACCTCGGATTTTTCTAAAGATTTTATTTTGTATACTTTAGCCACCGAAACATCTTATGCAGTTGTTTTAACACAACTCAATGATCAGAAAATTGAGGCACCAATTTCTTTCTTTAGCTCAAATCTGCAAGGATCTGAGCTTAATTATTCCGATGTTGAAAAACAAGCCTTTTCCGTGTTTAAATCAATCAAACATTTTAGACATTTTCTCTTGAAAACACATACAAAAATCATTGTCCCATTCTATGCAGTGAGGCAATTATTAATTCAAAAAGAAGTAGGAGAACAGAGAGCTAACTGGGTAACAGCCTTGCAAGAATATGATATTGATATTAAACCAGCTAAGATTGTTAGAGGACAAGGATTTTGCAGATTATTGGCAAGAGCTCATAACATACCATAAAATCAAGATTCAAATCAAGATATTCAAGTAAGTCAGATAAGTGTTACAAATTCTGAATCTCAGTATGCTGATCTTATCTATTACTTGAAAAATGGGTATGCTCCTTCTAATCTCAGCTATAAGTGTAAACGCGCTTTAAGGTTAAAGGCTATTAAATATGAGATCATTGATAATGTGTTATTCATAAAAAATTATGATTCAATCTTATTAAGATGTCTTGAAAAGACTGAAGCTGAAAAGGTTTTGCAGGAATTGCATGATGGACCAGCAGGAGGTCATTTTGGAGGTGATACCACACCTCACAAAATAATTCGTGCTGGTTATTACTGGCCTACCCTTTTTAAAGATACACATGATTATGTAAGGAAGTGCAGAATTTGTCAAACTGCAAGTGGAAGACAAAGGAAACCAGCTTTTCCTTTGCAACCAGTGAGTATTGAGCAACCATTCGAACAATGGGGGCTTGACATTATTGGTGAGATAGTACCTCATTCTTCCAAATAGCACAAGTACATCCTTACTGCAACTGATTACTTTACAAAATGGGTAGAAGCAATCTCGTTGAAGGTAGCCAATTCTGATGCAATTATTGATTTCATAGATCAATTCATCATAACCAGGTTTGGTGTACCTAACGCTCTTGTCTTTGATAATGCATCTTACTTCTCTGGAAATAGTTTAATAGAATTTGCAGTCAAAAGAGGTTTTAAATTAAAATATGCAGAAAATTATTATCCACAAGGTAATGGTTTGGCTGAATCCACTAACAAAAATCTGATCAAAATCGTTAAAAGGACCATTGATCAAAATCAAAAGAATTGGCACAAGTCTTTAATATTTGCATTATGGGCTGATCGTATCACTCAAAAAGCTTCAATAGGAACTTCACCTTTCAATTTAGTTTATGGAAAAGAAGTTGTGATACCATCAAATTTAACTCTTCCATCATTAGCCCTAGTGCAATTTATTGAAGAAAATCCTTCTTCATCCATTCAATTGAGATATCATTAAATCCTTAAACTAGAAGAAGATATAGATAAAGCAAAAATTATTCATTAAAAACATCAACAGCTTGTACAATCTTCTTTTGATGCAAGTTCTACCGGCTCAAAAATTTTGTCAATTGGTGATCTTGTTCTGAAATGGGATAAAGCACACGAAGAAAAAGGTAAACATACCAAGTTTCAGAAAATGTGGCTTGGACCATTTCAGATCGTTGGAAAGATAGGCTCAAATACATTCATACTCCAAGATCTAACTGGTAAGAGAGAATCTCTTCCTGTAAATGGGCTTATCTTGAAGAAATTATTTTCATAAGGAGGTAACCCCTTCTTAAATTGTACATATTACTTTCTGCAAAGTTTTTAATTGTTTTTTGCAAATAAAGGTTGTTAATAAGTCTCCAATTCACTGTTTACTATTTAGAAAAATTTCTTAGGAAAAATATTATAAATATTTATTTTATGTAAATAAGAATTTTTAAAGAGATGATCACAGTTTTTGGATAGTTTAAAATAAGATGTTAAACTTTGAAAGATTATTCCAATCATTTGCATGATCTTTTGAAAACTTGAGGAGAATGTAAATCATTATAATTTTATTGAGCAGAGAAAGGTTATCTATAAAAGTAAATATTTTTCAAAGTCTTGGTACTCAAGAAACTCTGAAAATTGTCATCCATTGATTCTTAAGGATAAAACTACTTCACCCCATCCATTTAAGTTGTGATTTTTTAGAATGTAATTCTAAGAAATTATATGAAAATTTAAGAGATAAGAGGTCTCATTATGAGCTGACTTACCATGTTCATAAGGAGTAATAAAACTAACATTACCAATACTGCATACCAAAACAGGGTAATGGCTTATAAATATAAAACAAGGGGTCTCATCACGAGCCAGCTTGTTCAGTTTAATTATAACTAGTGAATGGAATTGTTATTAACTGGCTACCAAACCAGAACAATGGCTCTTAAAAATAAAAAATAAGTAAAAGACAAAAAAATGAGATAATAGGTCTTATGAATTTATCTTTTAAAAAGTCATAATTTTAGTTGGATGGGACAATGAATGGTTAATGGTTTAAAGGTAACCCTGTCGAGACTATGAACATTTACAGGCAGCAGAGGCAATACCTATGGCAATAGAGTATATTATAAAACCAAAACTTAGAGAAATCCACTTACTTCATTATTAACACCAATCAAAGCTTGAGATAACCCAAAAATGTTTTTATTCTTAAGGAATTAGAAAGAAATTGTGAATGATTTTTATTTCTTTTTCATAGTTAGATTTTATTTAAAATATCCTAAGATAGTTTTCATTATCTTTAAAAATCTTTATTTACTAAAAATATAGTGTTCATTTTATTTTTTCAGAGATAACTGTTTCTTTCAGTGAATCGCCAATTGTTGTGACCAGCAACAACCCCCCTTTTTATTTAATATTAGTAATAATACTAAATAAATGGGGACCCTTAGTTAAAAAATCCAAAAAAATCAATTAGGATTTGTTTTCCTTTTCAAATAAAAATTTCTATCATAAACTTAGAGAAATCCCTTAGAAATAACCTTAAGAAACACTTAAGTTTATGATAGATTACAATAAAATTGTTCTTTAAACAAAATAGCGCATCCATCACAAAGTGGTATATATCTTTTGTAAAACTGAAATGCGATTTTGCAATTTTGCAATAATGCGATCCCAAAAGCCTATACAATAACATATTGGTCGCAGATCGCATAGCGCAGAAAAGAGAAATGTTAAACGAATACCTTTTGCGCTATTTACAATTTTGCGATTTTGCGATATTTGCGATGTGCGCTTTTGCGCTATTTCGCAATTTGCGCTTTTCCGCTATTTGCAAAATTGCGATATTGTGACATTGCGATATTGTGATATTGCATAGCAAATCACAGATCGCAATGTCGCAGATTCATAAAAGCACGTCGTTCAAAGAAAATCTTCCCATATATCAATATCTGTTATGCGCTTTAATGATTGGATTAAATGAATGGATTGTCAATTAATGGTAAATGAGATTTTGTTTTGATTGAAAGTCGTTTCACGTTATAATAATATATTTCATCTGCCTTTGCATTTAAAACTATCTCATCACCTTTCTTATGCCATTACTCTCATTTAACTCATAAAACGTAGGCACGAAGGAGCAAACGTCTATACAAAGCGTTCACAAAACATTATGAGTAAGAAAGAGAAGAGCTCGAATTCTGAAAACAGAGAAATGGCTTCACTGTATGCAGACACCGTTTGCAATAAGGATGTCAATATAACCACATGGGAAGGAATGTATAATTTGCTGGAAGAAGGAAATCCTGTGGTGATGAAAGTTGCGGCTACAGCAGGTTCCAGTAATACGTCTGAGGCAACCCTTAAAGAACTGGCTTGTTCATTTCTGCATAGAATAGCGGCAAGGCCGAGGATTCTTCCGTATACAAACATGGTGAAATGGGTGCTAGACAGCACCGATATCTCAGACAGGCAATTTAGAACTCCAACTCAAGAGCTAATCGGGTCGTTCACTACGGAAGATTTGAGGCTGATGTATCAGTTGCCGGAGCCTCAGGCGACTTATAATAAGCAATTCATGGGAGATTTTTCCAGAGAACATGCGAATTTGTCAGAATGCACACAGGAGTGGACCAAAAGAGATGAACCGTTGAAGAAAAACAAACACGGTATGTACAGTACTGGTTCACTTACCTCTCCTTATTGTTTTGCTGCTGCCATGTTATGCAGGCTTTTTGGAAAGCCTGACATAAATATGATCTTGCCTGAATGGCTCCCTTTGTTGAATGCTACCGTTAATTCTACAATTGTAGACTGGGCCAAAATCTTATCTGATAATTTGACCACTGCTATTTTTCACTACCGGTCCAAACGAAATGTTTCTCAGCGGATTTATCCGCCTTTTTATTTATCTACTTATGTCATGGACGCTATCTGTTTTGTCTCTAAATTCCCTGTGATGGGTTGGCAATGGACTATCCATGATCCTTTGCCTATTCATGTGTACCATAAGGAACTATGGGAGTCTAAATTTGTCCCCCACTTTTACCAAATTTTCCATGGTGTAATGCTGCCATTGTACAAAACATTGCATAATAAGGATGCCCCAAGGTTATCCCCAGAAACAGAGATCGAAATTCTCCCCGTCGCGAGATGGTTTGGAGAAGAATTGTTCACTTATGTTAGGGTTTTCAGAAGTTCTGCTTCCCCCCATGTTTTACCCCTATATGTTCCAGATAGACTTGTAGCTCGGGAAATTGCTTATCAGACCTATGGCGAAGGAGGTTTAACAAAGGAACTAAAAGAGAAGAAGAAAGGCATTTGGCCACAATTTCCCGTAAAATGTGGAACATTTTCACTGTTTGATGTTGGGCACACATTCAAAGAAGTAAGCAACATTACATGCTTACAACTATTCACATTTTCGAGAAGGTTATTTGACCCAAATAATATTGTTAAGAATTTTACCAATGCAATCAGAGTAAGGGAATTTTCCGGGGAACAGGATCTTTTTGATGATATGTTCCAGACAAGAAGTTCATTTAAGGAAGTTTTGAGTTCAGCTCAAATGCAGTTATCTCCAGAGGAATTCCAGGAATTCAAACTTTACAGAGAGAGAAGACTAACTACTATTCCTTTGGAAAATCTACACTTGGAACCTGCAAGGGAACAAACTCCTAGTGTTAGTCTTAACGATAGTTAGAGTACAGATAAATCTAAGTCAAAATCTAAAAGAGAGACTTCTGAACATTCCAATAAGTCTAATGAAAAGGAAGATAAAATTAAAGAATCAGTGAAAGATTCTGCGCAATCGAAAGAACTTCCTCAACAGCAAATTTTGACTTCTCAACAGACAAATTCTCCTCCTACCAATGTACAGCAACAATCAGTCGCCATTGAATTAGACAAAGAATGGGAAAGCTTTAACCAATTGATTAATGTAGAAGAACATAATGTACAGACCCATGTACAAACAACCAAAGTTTTGAGCACAGGAATAAGTAGCACAGCCACAGTAACTGAGCACATACCAATCACACCCTCCTCTGAAATTTTACTTAATTTAGAGGACATTCCTCCTCTAGATGTATTCTACAGCCCAAAATACAAACCAGTAGTGAAGAAACAGAGAAAAAAGAGAAAGTTAGAAGGTGCAATTGCTACTGAAGCAGAACAATTAGATGTCTTGTGGAAGGATCCTTCCACAAAGCCTACTGAGAATCTTGCTAAGTTATCTCAAATGACAGGCGCTTATGCTTCTGCAACTATTGATAAATCATTTGAGATACAACTCTTATTAAATGAAAAAGAAGAGCAGATAAAAGTTCTACAACAGCAATTGCAACAGGTACAGGTCAATAATGAAGCACAATTGAAACTTGAAGAGTTACTACAACAACTTCAAGAAATACAAATAGGACATCAAAAAATCTTGGCTGATAAAGAAAAACAAATAAAGATTATCCAAGATCAGCACAAATATGATCCTAAGCTTCCTGAGTTTATTTCAGAAACTATCTCTTTAAACAATCAACTACTACAACAACAAGAAGTGTTATTCCAAAAGATCTTACAATGGAATTCTTTTTGCCAAGAGAGTGATAAAATCACAAATCATGTCGTAGATTTACGAAATGATTATGATTTAATTAATGAAAAGATCAATGATTAATTGGTATGGCAGAAAACAGAAGAAGGAAGAAAAGTTGGTGCACCAATTATTAATGAAAATCATAAAGAAATATTGTTCAATAACTGGGATGCACAAATCAGAAGGGAAGAGAAGGCAGTAGACGAGGCGGCTACAGCAGCAAACACTCTTACTGATTGTATAAATGATAATTTTCACAAAGCTAATTTGATTTCAGAAACTGTTCCGGGATATCTCCCACAGGCACATCAACTGCAAACAGAATGGAGGAAAAAGGCAAAAGAAAGAGAAAAATAAATCCAAGGGCTGACAAGATTAAACTAGGACTCTTACTGGACATACTTAGTGAAGCCACACAGTCAGCACAGTGCGCTTAATTGTATCATAAATTCTACTGAGAAGATTGCGCCTACACTTGCCGACTCTGTCTTTTCAGGACAGTTGAATTCTGAAGTCGGTCAACCACATCTTCTCAAAACTATGCTAGATGCCTACAAGTTTAAAGATCAAGTTCATAAATAGTTAGTTAATAGTCTTTATTTTTAGATTTAGTTTTAATTTTACTGTATTTTAGCCTAGGAAAAGGACGGTCATTAAACCGAATCCTTAATTTTTTGTAATAGACTATTTTTAGATTTAGCTAAGTAGTATTTAAACCCTTCCCATGCATTTAGAGAAGGGTCTTGGATTTTAATATTTTTGACTTGGAGATTACATTTTTGTACTCCACTGACTTATATATTTTTTAAAAGGATCACATCTGGTGATTTTATGTGGAATTATCTTTAAAGTGTTGCATTTCTGTACCTTGGATTTGATTTTGCATCAGAATTACTGGATTAGAGTATCAGATTTCATTTGAAATTCCTCAAGATGAATAAGGTATTTCTATCTGTTCACTGTTGATTTCTTTTGTCTTATGATATTCGCTTTAAAATTTTCTATCATTTACGGATATTTGTTTTCATAATGTTTCTTTATATATATCATTTTTGAGTATAATTGAAATGTTATCTTTCATAAGTATATGTAGATGATATATTATGATGAATGCAATATGTTAATACAACTCTGTTTAATTTCTTAAACAGAGTTATCTTTATTTGTTGCTGCACATTTCGATTTAAATGATAATACATTTTTATGGTTATTGTTAAATTGGAATAATCTTAAGTTGTATTCACATATAATTGCCCGGGTTAGTGTTAGAATTTCTTCACCAGTATTTAGTTTAAATTAGATAGTTTTATTTCAATCAATTTAGTCCCACTTTCACTCATCCAAATCAACCCATCACCAACCCATTAGTTATAAGGAAACTGGTCCTTTAAATTCAGTCGGAGCCACCATACCAAATGGAAAAGGAGCTGTCCTAAGGTCCCGACCGGGTGGTTTTCCCCAATGTTTGAAGCAGAGATTTTCTAGGCTTCAACAAAATGAAACATGGAAAAATGGGTGCACTAAGGAAGATGCAGGAAGCTCCAATTTGTATTCCATAGTACCAATATTTTGCAACACCTTGTAAGGACCATAATACTTTGGTGATAATTTATTATCCTTATTAGATTGATTTAGGGACATTTCTTTCTTTGGTTGTAGCCGTAAAAATACCCAGTCGCTTACATGAAATCTTCTTTCACTGTGATGTTGATATGCCTGTTGTTTCATTCGATTCTGTCCAAAAGTGAGGTTATCCTTTAATAGTTGGACAAATTCTTGTTAATGCTCTATGTGATCTCCCACTTCTTTAACCTCATAATTTCTCTTAAATATGATGTGGTGTGTTACACAGTAATTTTTCACATTCCCTATTCCCTATCCAAAGTGTTGTCGTTTGTGTCACTCATGCCACAAAAGTCACAAAGTGACAAAAGATATGAAATCATGTTTACCATGAATAACATGCTCGAAACATCCGTGAATAAATGGAGAATTTGTGAGTTACAACATTTCAGGAGAAATCTTGTAAAAAACCCTAAATTGTTGCCCCAACATGGCTCTCCCCTATATGCGCTCGTTGTTGTCACCCTGTGTGTCACTGGAAAACTATGTTGGCAACACGAGAATTAAATTGGAAAATTGCGCTGGTCCTCCTTAGCCAGGTTCTCCAAAAATGGAGCAGAAGCTTATTTATATAGAAATCTTGAGAACGGAAGTCTGGTACTTGTTGGTTGAGGATATGGTCGAATTCTCCCATTTTGAACCTTTGATCCTATTTTAAGTGTTACACCATTTTTTTGTCATCTAACTTGTTACTATTAGATGGACCTAAGTACACCATGTAAGACCAATTTTACCACTAAGTAAAATTTCTTTCACTATGAAAAATAACTTAGTAAACCACCTTTATTAAGGTTTTTATGGTCTAAACAGGAAACCCCATGAGGAAATATTAAAGAAATCTACATTTGCTTGATTTTCCTCAAGGAATAACTGGTTAAATAACAATTTAATTAATATTCCTAGTCATATTTAACCCAAAACAAGAAAATTAATTAGATAAATCATTATTTATCTTATTATTTTCTAGGAATAATTATTTAAATATTATTTAAATAATATTCTTTGTTGAATATGACTAAATCACCCTTAAATAATTAAATAAATCATTATTTATTTGATTATTACTCAACCACATCCTTAAAATGATAAATAAATCATTTATTTATTTATTATTTACAAATAAATGGATTTGACCCAAGTCAAATTCTTTTTCGCTCCAACAAATAAAATAAAATATTCCATAAAAGTTGGATCTTCTTTTGGTTAATAATATTTTAATTATGCACCAATATCTAGACTAACTCAATATTTTGTTATAAATAGAAGGGTTTTTCCATTCATTCACTACCTTTTGTTGCCTAAATATCACTCTGTATCTATACTTTTGGTCCGACTTTGATCCACCATAATTGTGATATTTTTCTATCTTTTTTCTTGTGAGCTCCCTTTGAGTTCCATTTTTGTCTAGGTTTTCTACACCATCAAGGGAGAGGAGTTCTAGATCCGAAGTGCTGAGGGCTTACAAGAACCCATCCCATTGAGGAGAAATGGTAACATCCTTCTATGTTTTCCTCCCAGGTGCCCTTAATATAAAATTCATTCAACATATTCATGTCTTGTCTATTGGATGCATGGAGTAAATCTCATTTTTATTTACTGCTTAATGTGTTTTGATGCATAGATCTAGATTTTTGCATCATTTATCTTGATCACCTAATTGCATACATGAAGATATTGGAAGCCATATTTGTTGTTAGGGTTGTTTGTTATGCACAGCTAAAGTGGTCCTTTTTCATACACTTGCAATTAAGATTCATACTAACAACTAGAAACTCCACACGGGTTTACGATTACAGCTGTTGTCGTTTTTTAGATCCTTGCATATCCAGCTACTTCAAACCCTAGGATTTCTCTTCAGCTTCTTATTTTTCTTTTCTTGATGTTTTTTTTAACCTATAAAACCCTAAAACATTAAAAATTCTAAATTCTCTATGTTTTCAGACCTACTGCGCAGGTGACAGACATCAGCCGCAACTGAGACGACACATTCTGCTGAAACCTGGTCCCGAGAGTGTCAAAAGTGCAGGTCACACCTTTTGGGCAAAAAAATGTGACTTGAACCTCCAGGGCGAGGAAAATAGGCTTAAAACTGTGACCTCTGCAAAAATCAGGTCATAAACTGTGACCTGGACTTTTTGCGGGAATTTTTATGAAAGTTTTATGCGTTTGTCTGGGCCTTTCTTCAAGGTTGTCTGACCTCCATCTCCACCCATTTTGGACCTATAATTGTTTTGTTTTACTCATCTAAGTGGGAACCTAGCCCTCTAGGTCTTCAGTACCCTCCGCTTTTTGTGGAAGAGTTTTAGCTGTTGCAGGTTGTCTGAAATTTCTGAGTGTTCAACCTTTTTTCAGATCTGATACCTTGCCTTTAGATCCACTTCAGATTGGCTATTTATCCATCCAAATCACCTCCTTTTATTTTATTTTTGGCTTTTTCCTCTAGGTTCCCCTCCGCTTCCCTCTAGGTTATAGCCTTTCGCCATCTCATTTACATCAATTTTTCCTCTGATTTTTTGTTGTTTTTTTGCACCTATTTCATACACTTGCAATTAAGATTCATACTAACATTAAGAAACCTCCTCTTTGAGATAAGGAATTAATTCCCTCATTTTTGGATCCATAACCTCTCTAGCTTCACTATAAATGAGTTCCATGCCTTCCCCAAATGCTTTTTCCCTGCTAGTTTCCTTTCTAGTGCTTGAATGTGCCTAAACGTTGTCAAAATTCCAAGGAAAAGGAGTGTTTGAAGCCTTTGGATTGGGCTTGTCATCCTGTCCTGAAGGAAACCTCCAACATCAAGGCACTAGTTTTATTCTTCCCTCTTTAAACTTATCATTAATACAAATCATGTTTCACTTTCCATGATATTCTTAATGATTTCTTGCTTATTATGATGCTCTTTGATATGTCATATAGTTTAAATCAGAGTGACATGAGAGAGGAAGATGGCCTACCTCTCTCCTGTGCGGTTGCTTGTTGATATTAATCCTGATATCCTTACTTCCAGGCTCGCTCCTCACTATTCCTTCATGTATGAATACCTGCAAGAGAGGTCAAATGACGAGAAACAAACAAAGCATACAAATAAAGGAGCATCATACTAAGAAAGCAATAATTAACAAGCTCATGGAACACAAAACATGCTTTTATTATTGATAATTTTAAAGAGGGAAGCATACAATCGGTGCCTTGATGTTGGATTTTCCTTCACAACAAGATTCCAAGCCCAAGCCGAACACTTCAAGCACTCTTTTTCCTTAGAATTTTGACAATGTTTAGGGACATTCGAGCACTAGAAAGAAAACTAGCAGTGAAAATCCATTTGGGGAAGTCATGGAACTCATTTACAGTGAAGCTAGAGAGGTTATGGATCCAGAAATGAGGGAATTAATTCCTTATCTCAAAGAGGAGGTTTCTTAAAATAGGATCAAAGTTTCAAAATGGGAGAATTCGGCCATACCCTCAACCAACGAGTACCAGACTTATGTTCTCGAGATTTCTATATAAATAAGCTTCTGCTCCATTTTTGGAGAACCTGCCTGAACAGGACCAGCATAATTTTTCAGTTTAATTCCCATGCTACCAACACTTTTTAGCAGTGACACACAGAGTGAGAAGAGTGAGGGAATATAGGGGAGAACCATGCTAGGGAAAAAAAGTAGGGTTTTCTACAATATTTCTCTAGAAAATTTGTAATGCACTGATTATCTATTTCTTAAGGGATGTTTGAGTATGTTATTCATGGTGAACATGTTTTCATAGCTTTTATCTCTTGCTGACATTGTGGCATGAGTGACACAATGGAAAACACTTTGGATATGGAATAGGAAATGCAAAAAAATACTATGTTACATGATGGATGGTGGATGATATCCATACAGTGCCATAAATGGGGTCATTTTTGCTGTAGTATGGAATGAAGTGTTATACCACCAATCAGCGAGAGGTAAACACTTGACCCATTTTTTCTATTTATTAGATACAAAAAAACGAAGATATCCTTCGAAAAATAATTCACTATCTCATTTTTCCCATAATATTGAGGATGATAATATGAGCTCTGAGCTCATTGAGTATCGAGACAAAAAAATAATTATGTCCATAAATTTATAGTGAAAATGGGATCTATTTCAATTACAATAATCTTTGGGTTTCCATGTAGCTTTTGAATTGTTTCCATAAATTCATTAGCAATTATACTGGCTTTAAATAGACGAGATAATGCACAAAAGTGTGCATACTTGGTAAGTATATCAGCTACCACCATGATCACACCCTTTCCTTCATACTTTAGCAAACCTGTGATAAAATACACTGAAACCTCATCCCAACGTTGAATTGGAATGGATAAAAGTTATAACAGATGAGGTATTAATTGTCTAAAATTTGTTTTTTTGGCAAACCAGCCATTTCGCCAGAAAATTTTGAATCTCTGACTTAAGGCCATCCAAAAAAAAATCCTTCTTGTCCCGATTGTAAATTTTTAAAAATCCTGAGTACCCTCCTAAGGGAGAGGTGTGCATTTCCAAAAGAATTTTTTGTTTGATTTGGGAATTCCTACAAAGATATAAGTGATGTTTTACCATAATAAATCATTTTTCCATATAAATGTATCATATGTATTGGGATATCGCTGCAACTTTTGAATGAGTGTCCACACCTCTTCATCATTCTTCCATTCATCCCTTGCTTCTGTTATCCACTCAGGTTGGATAATATAAATTGCACAAAGAAATTCTTCCACATCCTCATCCTTTCTTTATAGTGCATCTACAAGAACATTTTGCTTCCATTTTTTTTGGATGATTTCAAATTCATAACGAAAAATCTTTCTAACCCATTTTTCTTGCTCTTCTGATGATAATATTTGTTCCAAAAAGTATTTAATACTATCATGATCGTATTTTACCTTGAAGTGTCTTCCCATTAGGTAAGGTCGACATTTCTTTAAGGCATGTAGTATTGCCATCATTTCTTTCTCATAAATAGATTTGTGTGACTAATTTCCTTTCATTGGACGACTTTTAAAATCAATGGGTCTAGATTCTTACATTGAAACCACACAAATTCAATTTCCCGATGCATCACATTCCATAATAAATATTTTTGTGAAGTCTGGCATAGCTAAGACCGGTGCTTGGCACATCTCATCTTTAATATGTTCAAAGACCTTAGTTTCCTTTAGAATCCAAGAAAATGCATATTTCTTTAGTAATGATGTTAGAGGTTTCGATATTTTCCCATGATTTTTAACAAAATTGTGATAATACCCTGTTAAGCAGATTAATCCTCAAATATGTTTTATGGTTTTCGGTATTTTCCATTCCTTAATGGATTTAAATTTTTTAGGGTCTACCTTAAGACCCTCATGAGATATAATATGACCTAAATATTCCACCTCCTGTACATCAAAGAAACATTTGGAGGTTTTCACATACAATTGTTTCTCCTCCAATACTTTGAGCACCATTTCAAGATGTTGACCATGATCCTTCTAATACTTGTTGTATATTAGTATATCATCAAAAAATACCAACACAAATTTTCTAAGCGTTTGAAAACGGAATTCATCAAACCTTGAAATATGGAAGGTGCAATAGTAAGGCCAAAAGGCTTGACCAAAAATTCATAATGACCCTCATGAGTTCTGAATGATGTTTTTAGAATGTATTCATTCTTCATTCTAATTTGATGATATCGTGAACAAAGATCCAGCTTAGTGAAGTAAATTTCTCCATGTAATCCATCCAAAAATTCATCAATGACGGGGATGGGAAATTTATCTTTAATAGTGATTTTTTTTAGCTCCCTATAATCTGAACACATGCACCATGATCCATCCTTCTTGCGCACCAATACAATTTGAGCAAAGAAATAACTTTGACTAGGTTGAATTATACCCGCCTCTAACATTTCTGCAACCTTAAGTTCAATTCCACTCTTTTGGGAATAAGGATATCTATAAGGCATGATGTGTTCAGGAACATTTCGTGGAATCAAAAGAATAGTATGATCATGATCACGAATAGGTGGGAGGTCTTTGGTAGTCTCAAACACCTTTGAATGATTTCCCAAGACTTTTTGGAGATCTAGAGCAATAAATTATTTTGATGTTTGAACCTCTAGTGAACATAATTTTGAAATTACACCTCATTTTTCTTTCTTTATAATATTTGTCATGACATTGCAGCTGATTATATTTCATGTTTTCCCTACAATACCCCATAATTCAACTTCCTTTCCTTCCCAAAAAATATTCAAGAAAATTTCTTGAAAATTAAAAGTTATCGTCCCCAAAGATTGTAACCATTGGACTCCTAGTACAACATCAACACTACCCATTGGATTAAAGAGGATTGAACTATTCAATAAATATTTCCCCATGGTTAGATTTATATTATGGCACTTTCCAGAGAAATTTATAACTCCTTTGTTTTCAACCATCACTTGACATTTTGGTGCTCGATATAGGAATAAATTCAATTCCTTGGCTATATTACAAAGAATAAAATTATGGGTACTACCCGAATCAATCAACACTATTACCTTTCTCTTCTTGATATATCCTTCTATATTGAGAGTCAGAGGAGTGGTAATTCCTGCTAATGCATTACAAGATATGGTCGGACTCATTTTCTCTTTCTCTTGGGTTGGTTCCTAGTGTATATCCTCCTCTTTTGATTTTTCTTGTTCGTTTCTTCCTCATATTCACAATATACGTAAAATAATTTCCTCTCAGCACACTTCTGACCTTTAGTGTATTTTATATCAAAACTATAACAAAGCCATTTTTCCATTTTTTCCTCCAATTTTTGTGGTGTTAACCTTGTAGGTTGTGGGAGGCTAGGCACAACAACACTTCAATCTTTATAGCTATGATTGGTAGACTTACTTGTTTCCATAATTTTGATTTTAAATTTTATTTCTACCCGAAATGCTTTCTTTAATGAATCAGGTTCCCAAAGGTGAACCTCATGTTGGATGCTATCCTTTAAATTCCCTATGAATACATCAATACTATGCTCCTATGGAGTATTTGTTACCCTGATATCCAACTTTGGGAAGTCCTCAATGTGCCAAGCCATTGAACCATTTTGTTTGATATTTATCAATTGGATAAAAAAGGTGTTTCTCTTTCTATCCTCATAATGTGCTATCATTTCCTCCATAAAATTGACAAAGTGACAAGTTTTTTACAATAAAAAATCCATCGATACTATACAAACTGATTGGCTTCTAAGTATAAAGTTGCAATGCATACCCTTTGTGAGTTTTTCACATCATGGAGATGAAAGAATTTCTCCATTTGTAGTATGCATGTTACTGTATCCTTACCATTAAACTTCATCATATCAATATTTGGAATGTGGTGGTTCTTAAACCCAAAATTGGCGTTTCTAAAATTATAATTCATATTCATTTTGTCCTCATAATGATTTTCATGGATTACCTTGTCACAATTGTTATCACTCTAATAATTTCTTAAGTTGTGGGATTTGAGTTTTTAGTCTAAGAAACTAGAGGTAACCACAAACCTACTTGGAACTCTAGGATCTAGCCTTCCTAAAGTTCAGAGAGGGCTCTCTCTTTAAGATTTATCTTTGTTTTTTATTTATGCTTTTAGGCTAGTTATGATGGAACAATTGGTTAGAGGTAAACTAGAGAGAAATCTACTTGTTCATTGGTTTATGGAGTCTAAATCTAGATAGAAGTACTAGAAGTCAAGGCCAAAAAAGGTACAAATGTATTTAGGGCAAGATAGATAAACCTTAGAGATTTGGAAAAGTGTTTTTTGGTGAAATGGTATGATTAGGATAAAGGGATATGAAGGATCCTTTGATCCAGAAAATGGAAGAAGTACGTAGGGGTCAAACGCGAGTACGAGAAATTAAGAATTCCTAACACCAAAAATCAGCAGAAAACATTAAAATGGTAACTAGTTAAAAATAGGGAGTATAAGACTAGCCTGTAGTAATATTCCTAGTTACACATTAAGATAGAACAAACATATAATGAATTTCATGAAACTCAAGAAAGAAAAAAATGACAAGAATAAAGTACTTCACTCATCAGCTTATCACAGGGATCCTGAATTATGATGCCAATTTATCTTTGTCCAGTCTGCTACTTCGAAATCAACACATAATAGCCTCCAATGTTTAGCAAAAATTCTATAGTAAAGTCTATCAATTTTATTCCACACTCAATACTTCAAATGTAGAAGTATTTATACAAAATGTAGTTACAAATATCCTAGGAGACATCTATGAATATCTTTAGGAAATAGAAAATATATTTACAAAATAAGAGGGACAATTGTTTAACAAATCAACAAGCTGTCCTCTTATCCAAAATAAATAGAACTACTTTTTCTAAAAAGGAGCTTTTGAGTGATTAGCTGTCCTACTTTGCTGGCTACTAGAAAATATCTTCATTTCAATTGCCTTAGCTGATACTCTTTCATATGATACTCTTTAAAATTACTCTTTAACTCTGATACACTTTTGACTGGTATTTTGACTGTTTTACTGCTATAAAAAATATTTCTTTTTGCAGTAGAAAATCAGTAGACCGTCCTTTTACTTCACTATTTCTTCTTGAATGTTTTCAAGGTAATTTATTCACTGTTTTACCTCTCATTTTAACATTAAATCTATAAATTCTTGCCACTGTTCTTCACTGGGAATTTTTACATTATTTAGATTTCTAAAATTCTCATCTGCCTCCGTGTATTTAGAAAAATTGGGTCTAAACACAAAAATATGTTTGATCTCATGTTGTAGAAAGAACAAATCTTCAAAGTGTTGAAGGAGGACGTTACCTGTGGGGGTGCCTTGTGGCAATGGTTTGTTGACTTGCTCCTTCGAAAATTCCCTGATTTTATTATCATAATACTTCTGGGGAATTATTTTTCCATTGACTACATGAATGTTTGGCAAGCCCTTCTTTCTTAA
Source organism: Pinus albicaulis (assembly GCA_034641835.2). Taxonomy (NCBI): domain Eukaryota; kingdom Viridiplantae; phylum Streptophyta; class Pinopsida; order Pinales; family Pinaceae; genus Pinus; species Pinus albicaulis. Next base: position 604,891,781 of record CM076574.1, read on the forward strand.
GTTTGTATATTTCACCATAAACTTTGTTATGGAAATTTCCATTGATTCACACTTCTCTTCTAGGTAGTTCATCAAATTTGTCTTTGTTACTACCTTTTTAATATGTAAAATGGTCTCTGTTCTATCCAATACCTGTAATTCTTCTAATTCTGCTCTATTCTTGCTGTTCAGGAATGTGATGAGTTTTAAAGCCTGAGCTGGCTTATCAGTTAACTTATCCTTGGTCTTTCGAATCTCTGCCTGAGTTGCTAACAATAAGTCTCTCTGCTCATATATAATTTGAATTGAAGGCCATTGAGTGTGAATGGCTTCAATTATGTTTGTCCATATATGATTGTTGACAAATGAAATTTGTTCAGTGAATCTTAGCTCTTTTTGTAAGCCCTTGATTTGTTCCCTAAGTCTAATTTCCTTCTCCTCATGGTTTTGGAATTTATTTGAGCTAACTTATTTATGGCTTCAATATTTTCAGTCATTTTCTTTAGTCTATTGATTTCATTAGTTTTCAAGGACATTTCCTCCATAGCCTTAACAATTTGACCTGCTCCATCTATTTGTTGAACCTGTGTTGTAGAAGAATTTGTGTTTTAAGTAATAGTTGAACTCACTGGCACTGCAGTTGCCAGTGGTTCCTTTGGTGCTAGCTTTCCTCCTAATGTGGAAGCCACTATTGTGGTAATGACTGGTATAACTGAAGGAATGATAGGAGTGTCAGTATATTTCATAGTTTTCTTCTCTTGGACAAGCTGGTCCATTTGGGATTCCATTTCTTTGATATAAGCAGTTAGTTTGAGGATGAGCTTCATCATCTCTTCTTTTTCACTTTGCTCTTGAAGGATTTATTTGGTTTGTAGATGCTCACTTTGATGAAACTTAAGTTGTTTCTTCAAAGCTGCAATATCAACATTCTTTTTCTTAATCAATAATTCTGTTGTCTGAACATTTGAGGGATCATATCCCACCTATAAAATTGAATTCTCTAAGGCTTTAATCCTTAGGTCCTTTGCATACAAAGATCCTTTGTCTAGCTTCATTTGATCTTGCATGTTAAGAATAGTATTCTGCAACTTGGTAGCACTGATTGCCTTTGTCACCACAGTTGAATACAACATTTCAGAGTTGTGTCTATGGAATTCAATTTGGTCTAGTTCATGAACATTCTCAGTGTCTACTTCAAACTCCACCTTTTTATAATCTGCCACTGTCTTTGGTGTTGAAGTAGTTGGTTGCAGAAATGACATAATAATTTTGTTTTTAGAATACTCAAAGGTTGTCAGTAGCCTATTTTTATTCCCTGGTTTTTTCTTGAGGAATTGATAATATATCTCTGATTGAATTTCCTCAGCTGTCTGTGAGGAAGAGGCCTCCATATTGTGTTTCTCAATCATTTGAGTATCATCTTTACCTATTGTTTGATCTTTTTCAATCTCTGCAAGAGTTTCATTGATTATCACTATAACTTCATCATTATTTACCTCTGGCTCATTTGTATCCTCAACATCAATTACCTTTTCTTTCCCAATAGAACATAATTTAAGCCTTTTATTATAAATTAGTTTGAATTTTGTTTCTGTAGTTGTTTCAGCTGTGTATGTTCCTTCTTCTCTGCTTCTTTTGGCTGAAGTGTCTGGCTTCTTTACAACTTCCAAGGCTTGTGTTGTAAACATTTTTCCTGTTGTCTTTGTATTAATTACTATATCTATCAATGTGTTTTCCACCCATTCTTCTTGATTGGAAAACTTCTCAATTTCTGGCTTGGGCTCATGTATGAAGGGTGTAAGTTTACATTTTACCCTTAAATTGCTCAGGATCCCTTGAGGATCATAGTAACATGGAAAAATTTCTTGAAATTTGAACTCTACTAGTCTCTTTGAGATTTCTTTTTCTGCCTCTTTGTTATTTATGATGAAAGGACCAACCTAATTCTTCAACTGGAATTGAGTCTTTTTCCTTGCAGCTAAAATGTTGATAGAGTCAAAATTGAGAATCTGTCTTAAATATTCCAATGCAAAATTCTCATGTTCATGTATTTTGGTTACTTATAAGGTAATAAGTTGGATCCAAAAATTCTTATCTATGTATTTTTTTCATAAAGAAACCAGTCTCCCATTTTATTCTGTTTTGATAGTTGTAAGATCCTTTTCATTTCTTCATTGAATCTAGGTTGCTTTGCTTTGTACAAAATGTTTATTGCTAGATGGAGGAAAATGTCTGAAAAATATGTATAAGTGAATTCACTATTCTCTTTCCTTAGAAAGGAAGTCCAGAAGACAATAGATAAAGGCTTACCCTCCAAGTCCATCTTTTGCAATGAAATTGGAAAATGATCAGCTTGGAAGAATAAAAACAAGTGAAGCAAGTAGGAAGAGTATCTGAAAGCCCCTTCAGTGGGTAGTTTGGTAAGCTGATGATGAATACTGTCTCCTATGAAACTGACATAATAAAAAATGAGTGTTGGAGATTTGCCTAGAGATAAGGTGGATAGAAAGCCAAGAATGGATTCTTTAGTGAATCCATCTGTAAAGTATCCCAGTATAAAAGATAGCATTGAAATAATATGCCTAGACCATTCAGGAAATTTGGCAGTGGAATAAGGAGGGTTCAACTTAGGAATGTCAAAAGGGGAAGGCAAAAAGTCTTGAAATATCATAAAATTCTTTGGGAAATCCAGGCTTAAGTACAACTGGGTCAAAAATTCTATATATAGTGGGACTGATTGAGGATCAGATTGTAATTGTAGCATTTGATTTATTGACTCTGCTGTAATAGTAAAAGGGATTTCTCTATCAGCATTAACAATGGCCCTTTGGTCTGGCTCATAATGTTTTTGACACAGTCTAACAAGGTCTTATCCAAGGTGGGTCAATGGAACTACATATTTGGATAAATGAGTCTCCAAAATAGGCATTTCATCTTTGTCCAAGTACTTATCATAGCACCAATTATGTATTTCTAAAAGGTTGAATTCTACCACAGGGTCAACAATTTTGTAGTCCATATCAGTCAATGGAAGGGTTTCTTTAGCAGCTACAGGTGGCTGGAGAGGATTAATGATACAGTGGATTTAGCAGTGAGGGCTGGAGTGGATTTGACAACTTTAGGTGTTATAGATTTAGGAGGTTTGGATCCTCCAGGCTTGGTTGGTTTAGAACCTCCAGGTTTAGTTGTGATTTTCTTTTTGGTCATTTTGGACTAACTACTTCAAGCTTAAATTTTTTGTAGGAGTGAATTTTTCTTTGTCAGAGGATATAAACTAGAATAAGACAGAAAATGAGGGTTTCATGAATAGATTGATTGCAAACAAGGGATTTCAGGATATCTAAAGGCTTTAAACCATGTTGTGTATGTGAAATTAATCTTTAGAGGTCACAAATTGATGAAATTGGCTTAAAAAGTGGTTTTTTCGGATTCAGAACTTTTTGGAAAATATTGGCCAGGGTTTGGCCTCTTTTTCGGTGTTTTTTGGAAATTTCTTCAGGTAAAACCCTTAATTGAAAACCTGGTTCAATGATTCTTTGTCTAAATTTGAAATTGCAGGTCTTGATTGTCGAAAAATACCTTTGAACGCAGGTATTTAGTTACTTGAAGGGTTCTTTTTAGGAAATTGTGGTTGAATTTGAAGTCTGGTTGTGATTACTGGAACAAGAAACTGCTCCTGGTCAATTTTTAAGGGTTGAATTCGTGAATTTTGGGCATAAGCTGACAAATTGAGGTAAAATGTTCTTTACATAGTCAAGTGGAAGTTTTTACAGTTTGAATGCGCAAAATAAACAGCATAGTGTTATATCAAAGGTTTTAATCCTTTGATATAAATCACCATCTAATGCATTAAATACATGTCCTATCAAATGGCGGGAGAATTTTTGTTTTTAAATGCGAAACCGGTAGCAGTTTTTGCGTTCGATTTAGGCAGTAAGTGGTTTTTTCTGAAACGAATGCGATCAAATAAATATTCACCACGTCATGGAGGGCGAAGTGGGGAATACCACCGATTTCGTGTTCAATTTGCATTGGAATGGACGTTTATCTTTTCCGCGTGATATTACTTTTGAGGCATCAGATCTGGAGCATGGGAGCGAAGGGTGAGGATTTTATTGACAATTGCGGGCAATCAAAAGTGGGACCGGGGTATTGTTAAGAAGGGTTTGCCAAAGGTTTTATATGTGTAAACTGTGGATGATATATATGGTTAAAAAGGGTTGAATAAAGATATTTTTATATATAAAAGATTTTTATATACAAAGGCGAAGGCGCATGAGGTGGGGTTGCACATTTAACTACGGTTTATCCTAAGTTAAAGGTATGGGTTTTATATAACAGTGATAAATATGAAAAGGGTAAGGTTTTAAGTTTTGCAATATTTTAACCTTAACCTTAGGTAAAAAAAAACATTTTTCTTGCAAAGAGGCGGATTGTTGTATGGGCAGGGGTTTCCAAGCCTTTTTTCAACCTTATAAAGTGATAAAAAATCTTTCGTCACTTAGGCTAAAATGATATGAGCGGGGTAAATGTATTTTATTGCAAAATACATAGGATATGCATGGAAAACCACATTTTGAAAATTTATTTTATTATATAGTTTTTAGACTTGTTTGAAGGGTCTAATAACTATAAGGGGCAGGGTATTTAATTAAAGTTTGTTTTAGACCAAAGGGGGTATTATTTGGGTTTTTAATTTAACATGTGGATATTAACTTTGGTAAAAAAACTTTATAATAGTGGGTTTTAGGGGGGTATTTTAGATAAAAGGAATTATATAGATAGGATAAGGTATTTTTAGGGAATTATTAAAGTAAGTTATAAGTTAATATGACAAGGGGAAATGAAATACACAAAAATACACTAAATGACTAAGTAAAGTGAATAAGATAAGGCAAAGCTTGTCATTTCATGATTTCACTATTTTACTTAGGATAGAGTGTTTTTTTTTTGGGTTTTTGTATTTTTTAATGAATGAAGGAAGTAAATTAAATGGGATTTCAAGCTTCATTAAGTAAGAAGGATTCTTTACTTATGAAGATGACTTAAATGTATGAATGAGGGATAAATAATGTTAAAGGGGATTTTATCATAAGGATTCAACATTTTCCAGTATCCAGTCTTTGAGCCTTGGGTTTGGTCCCAACAGAAGTCAGAGAAATGCTCCGAGCCTCTTTGACTGGAAGTATATAATACTGAATACCTACAGGGGGAGGGAAATTAGTGATTTTTTCCCGGTGATGAATATTACATGATTTTTCCCACTTATTTCTACCTACCCAACATTACTCTAACATTTTTTATTCCTTTTAGCAGGTGCATTTAAGCTTTATACCTTGAATCATTTTATTTTTTTGAAAGCATAAAACTATCTAATTCTACCTTATTTCATATGAGGACTCGGATTAAACTGATGAGCTCGTCATTATTCTCTACCCATCTACATATTTTTCAGGATTAAACAGTCTGACAAAACTTTATTCACTATCTAAAACATGGAAATTGAAAACATGACAACTCAAGTTTAAACAGTTTAACTCATCATTGATTATGGCATCTATTGACACTTTTCCATAATCATTTGTAAAAATTAAAAAGTAGTGGCATTTGGACTTGCACACTTTCATGTTTTATCTGCATCTTTTTCTTTTGGGGTCTATATATATTTTTAAGTCCTTTGATCTTTCTTTTAGGATTTTTTACCTTCTTTTTGATTTATTTTTTTTTCAAAATATGGGAAAAGAACTTGTAGAAAGCAAGGTATGTACATATTTTACAAGACTATCAAAACTCAATTCAAAATTATGAATCCTATATTTATAGGACCCTAATAGTGGCTTCACATGGGGATGGCATTTCCTGGTGAAATATTAAGAACTATATGACTAGTAGCCTTCAATTTTGACCATGATGATCTAGTAATTGTCTTTTGTTTTCTGCAAAAACTCATATTTATGATATTTTACTCTTCAAATCTTAGGGAATTCTCTCCGGGCTTCAACTTTGGAAAGAAAATATCTAATCCAATCTAAAATTTCAATGGATATTTATAATGATGTAAAAAGTAACTGGAACTAACTATTGGTTAACTCATAAGAATAGTAGTGTTTGAGCATTTTACCATTAACTGGTCCTTCTTGAATATCTGTTCCATCCAAATCTTTGATGAAGAAATAATTGTTACCCCTATATCCATAAATTACATAAGGTCCTTTCCATAGAAAGTCAAACTTCCCATGCTTACCTTTGTCCTCTCTCCTAGAATCCCACTTTAACACTTGATCTCCAATGTAAAAGTCATCTTATTTACTTCTTTTATCAAAACATTTCTTGATTTTATCATGAATGACTTGGGATTTCTCATAGACTTCTTCCCTTGTTTTTTGTATATGAATATTCTGATTTATCCTCCTTATCATTGATTTATACTTGTGATTCTTGAATGATCTTCATTACTGGAACACCTAAGGATGATGGAAAAACTGCATCCATCCCATAAAAAATTTGATAAGGGGAAGTGCCAATTTACTTTTTGGTAGTAAGACTATATTCCCATAAGGCATAGACTAAATTTTTATTCCAGGGCTTTTTGTTATTTTCAAGCAATTTTTTAATGATATTTACAAGGATATTATTTGACGATTCAACTAGGCCATTACCCTGAGGGTAATAAGTAGTAGAGTGGCCTAGGGTAATATGGTACTTGTGACACAAGGCAATCATTTTCTTAGATTTAAATGTTGTTGCATTATCAGTAATTATTTTCTGAGGGCATCCAAATCTAGATAAAAGGTTATTTTCTATGAAAGAGATAATGACGGTGTCAGTGGCTTGTCTAGTAGGAATGGCTTCAATCCACTTAGTAAAGTAATGTGTGGTAGTAAAAATCCACTTATGTTGGCCAAAGGATGGGGGGTGAATTTCTCCAATGAAGTCTAAACCCCATTGTTTAAATGGAATCTCAATTAAAATTGGCTTTAAGGGTAAAGGTAACAACCTTTTTTTTCCTCCAAAAATTTGACATTTGTGACATGAAGTAACAAATTTCTTAACATCAACAAATAAGGTAGGCTAGTAAAAACTAGCTCTAAGGATCTTATCTGTAGTACTTTTTCAGTATAAATGCCCTCCGCAATCACCTGCATGAAATTCTTCAAGAATTTTGTCAGCTTATACTTTCAGTAAACAATTTAGTAATATCCCACTATGTTCTTTCCAAAAAAGCACATTATCTAAAATACAAAATCTCATTGCTTTAAGTTTAAGAAATCTGGTTTTTATCCTTGATAATCTAGGAGGAGCTTGTAAGTTTGTAAGTATAAAGATAATATCTGAGTACCGGTAAGTTTGTAAGTATAAAGATAATATCTGAGTACCAAGGTGAATCTAGAAAGGCTTCACTGATCATTGGAGTCTCCATCTCTTCCTGGTCATCAATCTGAGCAATACAATTTATGTCTAATGCATTGATTCAGCCATCAATCTAGCTAATCCTTGTCCTTTAATGAGTTTTGTTGGTTTAATTTCTATGTCATATTATAGGATAGTGGCAATCCACTTACCTCTTCTTCCATTAGGGCCATCCTGAGTAAGAATTTCTTTAACTACTGAATTATGGACATAGGCAATTATGTGGGAATAGAGAATGTAAACTCTGAAATATTTTATAGCTTTAACCAAGACTAAGGCTTGTTTCCCCATTATGTTATATTTCATAGGTGCATCTCTAATAGTCTTACTGAAAAAAGCTATAGAATGTTCAAAACCTTGATCATTCTTCTGTAGTAAAACTACAGCAATGATATGTTTTGATGCAAAAGAAAAATTTATAAAGTCTTTCTTGAAATCTGGACTGATTAAGACTGGTGTTTTAGTTCAAGCCTGTTTTATGGAATCAAATGATTGTTTGGATTCAACAATCCATTTTAAAGTTGAGTCTTTTTTGAGCATATTGTTCACTTCTCTAATGATTTCAGCTAAATTTGAAATAAATCTTCTCAAAAAGTTAATTTTACCTAAGAAAGCTTGTAATTCTTTGATATTTCTAGGTGGATGAATGTTCAAAATTGCTTCTATCCTAGCAGGATCAATTCTAGTTCCTTATTTTGAAATTATATGTCCTAGTAACTTACCTTTCTCTAGTCCAAAGAGATTCTTCTTGGGATTTAAAGAGATGCCAAATTTCCTACATTTAATAACTACCTGTCTCAAATTATCCATGTGTTCATTATTTGTTTTGGAAAATACAGTAATGTCATCTAGATAAATTACCAAGAATTCATGAATCTCCTTAGAAAATGCTATGTCCATATCTCTCTGAAAGGTTTCTCCTGCATTCATCAGACCAAAGGGAATTTTCACATACATGAAAGTGCCCCAAGGAGTGGTGAAGGCTATTTTATCCTGATCTTCCTTTTGGACTAGGATCTGGTTGTATCCTAAAAAACCATCTAACAAATAAATTCTAAAGGAACCAACTACCCTTTGTAATATATGATCCATCTTTGGTAAAGGGTAATTATACCAAAAAGACACTTTGTTAATATTTCTAAAGTCGACACATAACGTAATTTCACTTGTTTTCTTTCTTGTTGATACTAGGTTTGAAATCTAATCAGAATATCTAATTGGTGCAATGATTTGATAATCATACATGTGTTTTACTTCCTTTTCTATCAAAGGTAATAGAACAGGATTAATTCTCTTCAATTTTTGTTTGAATGGCTTTTGATTGTCTTTTATGGGAATTTTGTGTTGTATTATGTTTGTTTCATAAGCTTTAAGATCTTCATAACTCCAAGAAAAAACTTCTTGATATTCCTTTAAAAGATCAATGTATTGTTCCTTTTCTTGTTGAGGTAAATATTTAGAAAGTTTAATAATTTTTTGTTTTAATTCTGTCCCAATGTTACATTCCTCAATTTCAAACCTAACTGGTTCCATTTTTGGCTTTTTAGGCACATCATTGGAATCAAAAAGGTCTTCCAAAGGGGTTAAACCTTTAGGCAAAAAATTATCTTTCAAATCTAGCATGTTAATTTCTTCTTCAATGATTTGCTCAATATCTATATTCTCTAAGTTATCTATATCAGATTGAGTAAATACAGTTGGTTTGTTAAATTTATGTACATCTATGTTATATATTTCACAATCAAAATCTGAATGTATATTACAATCTGTATCTATTTTACAATTTTGAAATTCTTCCTCATTATTCAAAAAATGGTAAATCTATTCATCCTGAGAGAAAATCTGCCAGTACTTAAGGTTTTCTGGAATAATTGGTCTATTTTTAACCTCAACAGTATACCTATGAGTTGGTTGGAATGGTAAGTTACAAGTACTAGCAAAATTTGATGGACAGTATGCTTGAATGTTTTGTTTTTTGGGTATAGAAGCAACTTGCATTCCAATAAATCATCAGTTAAATCACTTTTTGTATCCATGTATCTGGCTAGTCTAGGGTTATTAACATAATAATCTCCATTTATTTTCTTTATGATTAATTCTGAATCTCCAATGATTAGTATTCCTTTTCCTCCTAAGTTTCTAATGATCTGGAGGCCTAGAATGAGTGCCTCATACTCTACCATGTTGTTGGTACATTTGAAGTTGAGTCTAAAGGCATGTCCTTCTGAATGATTAGTTTCCATATTTGTAATCCATACTCCTGCTCCTGCTCCTGATTTGTTTACAGAGCCATCAAAGTCTAAGTGCCAACGGGACTCATGAAAGATGTTGTCATTGTTTGGTTTTGGATTTTTGTCAATCAGTTCAGTTTGGATTTCATTGTTATCAGAGTTACACAAAATAAAAGAGTCAAGGTTAGTTGGTGTATAATAAATGGGGTAATTTATGGACTCTCAGCACTACTGACCATGAATTCATTAAATTTTCCCTATATAGCTCTTTGGGTTGACCAAACACTAATATTGTAGCATAGCTCATGTCCAATTGTAGAGATCCCCACAACTTTTCTCCCCATGAGCGAGAAAGAAGCATACCATACTTTGGTGGGATGTCAGCTACTACAATGTCCTACTCTTACCAGGGTACTAAAATAAATTCACACATAAGTCTTTAATTAATCCTAAACACTTAACTTTGCTAGAGTCAAATGAAAACAAATCTTTGTAAGGCCTGGTTATTTCTAGATTAAGAGTTTCCATGATAGCTTTCGGCATTAAATTATAGGAAGCTCCTGAATCTAACATAGCCTTGTGTAAAATATGATCATGGATGGTAAGAATGATATAGAAAGGAGGGACTGATCCATCTGAATGCTTTCCATTCACATCAGGGCCAAAAATCAACTCAGTTTGATCATCATTCAAATTAATGGCATCTTCACCATCATTCATGTTCAAAGTTTTAGTTATAGTTGATTTGTATAAGTCATTTTTAACTAATTCTGTTAAAAGAATAGGTATTTTTAACTTAGCAATTTTAGATTGAATATTGAATGAGGATTGAGATTTGTTAACTTGAACTAATCCATCTTTAGAAACTGTAATCTGAGTTGGTTTCTCTTGATTTTCAACAGTTGTATTTTTATCTTCAATTGTCTTGGCATTCTCTGTCTGAGTTTCTTGAGTTTTTCTGCTTTTTATTTTCTTTTCAGGGACTGTTTGTGTGGCAGCAGAAATTTTATCAGACTTAGAATTATTAGCAGGTGTTCTGGAATTATCTGTTCTAGGATTTACTGATTTAAAATCAGTAGAAATCTTTTTAGGATCAGAATTTGTTGTTTTTACTGAATGAGAGGCTTTATGAGTATTATCTTTTTGTGCATATTTGGAATATTGAGCTACTTCATCAGTAATATCAACAATTTTAGGACTTGTTGATTTTTTAGGACTCGAAGGATTGGAACTTTGATTATTTTCCCTTAGGAGAATTTGCAAAACTTTTGTTTTTGGGGCTTCTACATTTTTCTTATTTTTATTTTGGGAATTGTTTTTAGTACAAGAATCATTATTTTTCTTGTTTCTAAGGTTATAATGACTGTGAATTTCATTAATAGCAAATTCATAACCTTGTTTGTAGTCAACGGATTCACTAGAGTTTAATTTGAGTTGTTGAAGCTCAAATAGTTCCAGATCTTCCTGAGTGAGGAAAATGGTGTTGTTTTCATCTATTCCCATTAGATGATTGATTTCATCCTCATCTTCATCATTATTTTGAGAACTTTCAACATAGTTCTCCTGAAATGGGGGCCTAATGATTTGGTCTGGAGCAGCTTCTTTAGCTTTTCTAGGGTTATTATTTTTTCTAAAATTGGGATTTCTAACTTGAGGTTGATTATCTCATTGAGGTTTTCTATCTATATTATCTAATCTCTCTACCACCCTTTCTAAATTTTTAGCAAAGAAATCTAATTTAACATCTGAGTTTGAATTTTCTTCTTTAATTGTAACTCTTCTTTCATTTCTAAGTCTGGCCTTCCTAGCTAAAATGTTAATTTCTACACTAACAGCATCTAATTGCATCTTTTCTAAGGTTTGGGCATCTATTTCTGTTAATTGATAGGCCATATCTGTATCAAATCCATTAGGGAATTTGAGCATAATAGAGTAAGGCGTAGGTTTAAGAGCTGTAGGAATAGAATTATAGACACTGTTATACCTAGTGCAATAGTCTTGGATAGACCCAGTAGGAGAACTTTTCAAAGCATCAAACTTAGAAAAAATTTGAAGGGTGTTCTTTTTTCTTTCCCATTTATTTAAAAATATTCTATGAAATGCAGCTAAATCAGCTATACTACCAGTAGCTAAATTTTTGAACCATTTTTTAACTTCTCTTGTCAAACTTTGAGCAAATAACCTCATATGGATATCTGACTCATCAATTTCATAAATTTCACAGTAATCTGTCATTTTAGTTACATGTTGTTGAGAAGTATATTGTGAAATGCCATCAAATAGTGGCACATTTTTTTGGTAATCATGAGGCATATGATGGAGGTTTTGGGGTAAAACAAGGGGAGCATACCTAGCAGCCATGGCTTGAAGCTTTGCTGAGCTGGGAGGTATAACAATAATGATAGGGGCAGTGCTGGATATGGTAGCTGATGAATTAAAAAATGTAGTTGAAGAGCTGGGAAATGAAGATGGTATGTAAATGGAATTGCTGGGAAATAAAGATGTGGTGCTTATAAAATCTGGATGCAAAGTAGTGGATGTAGTGGATTGAGTGGATGAAGGAAATAATATCCTAAGCTGCAAAGGCAACTTAGGAATGAAATGGCATGTAGATGAACTTGCAAAAGTATCTATAAATGAAGTGAAAACATATAAAGATGAATTTGTTGTTGGTATTATTGTTGTGTGCAATTACAAAATTGGAGGTTTTATGTAAGACAACAAATGAGCTAATTCAGTAGCTTCATTAATATCTTTAATCCATGAAACATTAATCTTTTCAACTGTATTTTGATATTCAGCTTTATTTTACTTTGTTCCTACTGAAATATTTTTATGTTTTTCATTCAAAGATGAAAGGAAAATAGGATCTATAACAATATTTTTCAAATCAGTTTCAAATTTAGTTTTAAACAATGAATATTCAAACTTCAGATAAAAATCAATATCATTTAAACTCACTAACTCTTTGGGTAAAGAATTGGTTTTTCTTAAAGGTACTTCAGTTTCTAAATTGACAATTTGCTTTTTCTTTTTTCCAATATGTTTTGGGTTATCTACTATAATTGCAGGCTTAGGATCCGGGTTAGACCTGGTATAGTAGGTTTTCCTAGAAGCCAGAAGTATTGTTTTGAATACACACAACCTATAAGAATAATCTTAAAGTAAAAATATAATTGAAAGATCTTCCTTTAAGACTAAATTTAAGATTGGCGATTGGTTAGTTCCCTAGTATGGTCGCTAGTATGTTATCACTCTAGTAATTTCTTAAGTTGTGGGATTTGAGTTTTTAGTCTAAGAAAGCTAGAGGTAACCACAAACCTACTTGGAACTCTAGGATCTAGCCTTCCTAAATTTTAGAGAGGGTTCTCTCTTTAAGATTTATCTTTTTTATTTATTTATTTTTTTAGGCTAGTTATGATAGAACAATTAGTTTTTTTTTTTTTTTAATTTTTTGGTGGGAAAAAAATCACTTAGAGGTAAACTAGAAAAATATACTTGTCCATTGGGTTATGGAGTCTAAATCTAGATAGTAGTACTAGAAGTCAAGTTCAAAAAGGTACAAATGTATTCAGGGCAAGATAAATAACCGTCAGAGATTTGGAAAAGTGTTTTTTGGTGAAATGGTATGATAAGAATAAAGGGCTATGAAGGATTCTTTGATCCAAAAAATGGAAGAAGGAGGCAGGGGTTAAACGAGAGTAGGAGAAATTAAGAATTCCTAACACCGGAAATCAGCAAAAAACATTAAAATGCTAACTAGTTAAAAATAGGGAGTATAAGACTAGCCTGTAGTAATATTCCTAGTTACACATTAAGATCGAACAAACATATAATGAATTTCATGAAACTTAGGAAAGAAAACAATGAAAAAAAGAAAGTACTTCACTCATCAGGTTATCGCAGGGATCCTGAATTATGATGCCAGTTTAGCTTTGTCCAGTCTGCTACTTCGAAATCAACACATAATAGCCTCCAATGTTCAGAAAAAAGTCTGTAGTAAAGTCTAGCAATTTTATTCCACACTCAATATTTCAAATGTAGAAGTATTTATAGAAAATGTAGTTACAAATATCCTATGAGACATCTAGGAATATCTTTAGGAAATAGAAAATATATTTACAAAATAAGAGGGACAACTGCTTAACAAATCAGCAAGTTGTCCTCTTATCCAAAATAAATAGTACTTTTTCTAACAAGGAGCTTTTGAGTGATTAGTTGTCCTGCTTTGCTGGCTGCTAGAAAATATCTTCATTTGAATTGCCCTAAATGATACTCTTTAACGTTGCTCTTTAACTCTAATACATTTTTTAATGGTATTTCCATTGTTTTACTGCTATAAAAAATATTTCTTTTTGCCATAAAAATTCAGCAGACTGTCCTTTTACTTCACTGTTTCTTATTGATTGTTTTCAAGGTAATTTCTTCACTGTTTTACCTTTCATTTTCACATTAAATCTACAAATGATTTCCACTGTTCTTCACTGGGAATTTTTACATTATTTATCTTTCTAAAATTCTCATCTGCCTCCGTGTATTTAGCAAAATTGGGTTTAAACACAAAAGGATGTTTGATCTCATGTTGTAGAAAGAAAAAATCTTCAAAGTGTTGAAGGAGGAATTTACTTGTGGGGGTGCCTTGTGGAAATGTTTTTCTGACTTGCTCCTTGGAAAATTCCCTAATTTTCTTATCATAATCTTTCAGGGGCATTAGTTTTTCATTGAAGACATCAATGTCTGGCAAGCCCTTATGTCTTAAGTTTGTATATTTCACCATAAACTTTGTTATGGCAATGTTCATTGATCCACACTTCTCTTCTAGGTAGTTCATCAATTTTTTCTTTGTTACTACCTTTTTAATATGTAAAATGGTCTTTGTTCTATCCAATACCTATAATTATTCTAATTCTACTCTGTTCTTGTTGTTCAGGAATGTGATGAGATTTAAAGCCTGAGTTGGCTTATCAATTAACTCATCCTTGGTCTTTTGAATATATGCCTAAGCTGCTAACAATAAGTCTCTCTGCTCATATATAATCTGAATTGAAGGGCATTGAGTGTGAATGGCTTCAATTATGTTTGTCCATAGATGATTCTTGACAAATGAAATTTGTTCAGTGAATGTTAGCTCTTTTTGTAAGTCCTTGATTTGTTCCCAAAGTCTAATTTCCTTTTGCTCATGGGTTTTAGCATTTATTTGAGCTAACTTTTTGTGGCTTCAATATTTTCAATCATTTTCTTTAGGCTATTGATTTCATTAGTTTTCAAGGACATTTCCTCCATAGCCTTAACAATTTGACCTGCTCCATCTGTTTGTTGAACCTGTGTTGTAGAAGAATCTGTGTTTGAAGTAATAGTTGAACTCACTAGCACTGTAGTTTCCAGTGGTTCCTTTGGTGATAGCTTTTCTCCTAATGTGGAAGCCACTGTTGTGGTAATCACTGGTATAACTAAATGAATGATAGGAGTGTCAGCCTCTTTCATAGTTTCCTTCTCTTGGACAAGCCGGTCCATTGGGATTCCATTTCTTTGATCTAAGCAGTTAGTTTGAGGATGAGCTTCATCATCTCTTCTTTTTCACTTTTCTCTTGAAGGATTTATTTGGTCTATAGATGCTCACTTTGAGGAAGCTTAAGCTATTTCCTCAAAGTTGCATTATCATCATTATTTTTCTTAATCAATAATTCTGTTGCCTGAAAATTTGAGGGATCATATCCCACCTGTAAAATTAAATCTTCTAAGGCTTTAATCCTTAGGTCCTTTGCATACAAAGATCCTTTGTCTAGCTTCATTTGATCCTGCATGTTAAGAATAGTATTCTGCAACTTGGTAGCACTCATTGCCTTTGTCACCACATTTGAATACAATATTTCAGAGTTGTGTCTATGGAATTCAATTCGGTCTAGTTCATGAACATTCTCAATGTCTACTTCAAACTCCACCTTTTTATAATCTTCCACTGTCTTTGGTGTTGAAGTAGTTGGTTGCAGAAATGACATAATAATTTTGTTTTTAGAATAGTCAAAGGTTGTCAGTAGCCTATTTTTATTCCTTGGTTTTTTCTTGAGGAATTGAGAATATATCTCTGATTTAATTTCCTCATTCTTCTGCTTTATCTGCTTATATTTTTCCTTGATATCTAGGTATTTTTCCTTAGCTGTCTATGAGGAAGAGGCCTCCATATTTTGTTTCTCAATCATCTAAGTATCATCTTTACCTGTTGTTTGATATTTTTCAATATCTGCAAAAGTTTCATTGATTATCATTGTAGCTTCATCATTATTTACCTCTGGCTCATTTGTATCCTCAACATCAATTACCTTTCTTTCCCAATAGAATTGAATTTAAGCCTTTTATTATAAATCAGTTTGAATTTTGTTTTGGTAGTTGTTTCAGCTGTGTATGTTCCTTCTTCTCTGCTTCTTTGGGCTAAAGTCTCTAGCTTCTTTACAACTTCCAAGGATTGTGTTGTAACCATTTTTCCTGTTGTCTATGTATTAATTATTCTATCTATCAATGTGTTTTCTGCCCATTCTTCTTGGTTGGAAAACTTCTCAATTTTTGGCTTGGGCTCATGTATGAAGGGTGTAAGTTTATATTTTACCCTTAAATTTCTCAGGATCCCTTGAGGATCATAGTAACATGGAAAAATTTCTTGAAATTTGAACTCTACTAGTCTCTTTGAGATTTCTTTTTCTACCTCTCTGTTATTTATGATGAAAGGACCAACCTGATTCTTCAACTTAAATTGATTCTTTTTCCTTGTAGTTAAGAAGTTGATAGAGTCAAAATTGAGAATCTGTCTTAAATATTCCAATGCAAAAATTCTCATGTTCATGTATTTTGGCAACTTATAAGGTAATAAGTTCGATCAAAGAATTCTTATCTCTGTATGTTTTTCATAAAGAATCCAGTCTCCCATTTTATTTTGTTCTGATAGTTGTAAGATCCTTTTCATTTCTTCATTGACTCTGGGCTGCTCTGCTTTGTACAAAATGTTCATTGCTAGATGGAGGAAAGGTCTGAAAAATTTGTATAAGTGAATTCACTATTCTCTTTCCTTAGAAAGGAAGTCCAAAAGACAATAGATAAAGGCTTACCCTCCAAGTCCATATTTTGCAATGCAATTGGAAAATGATCAGCTTGGAAGAATAAAAACAAGTGAAGCAAGTAGGAAGAGTATCTGAAAACCCCTTCAGTGGGTAGTTTGGTAAGATGATGATGAATACTGTCTGCTATGAAACTCGCATAATAAAAAATGAGTGCTGGAGGTTGGCCTGGAGATAAGGTGGATAGAAAGCCAAGAATGGACTCTTTAGTGAATCCGTCTGTAAAGTATCCCAGTATAAAAGATAGCATTGAAATAATATGCCTAGACCCTTCAGGAAATTTGGCAGTGGAATAAGGAGGGTTCAACTTAGGAATGTCAACATGGGAAGGAAAAACTCTTGAAATATCATAAAATTCTTTGGGAAATCTAGGCTTAAGTACAACTGGGTCAAAAATTCTATAGATAGGCGGACTGATTGAGGATCAGACTGTAATAGTAAAAAGGATTTCTCTGTCAGCATTAGCAATGGCCCTTTGGTCTGGCTCATAATGTTTTTGACACAGTCTAACAAGGTCTTGTCCAGGGTGGGTCAATGGAACTACATATTTGGGTAAATGAGTCTCCCAAATAGGCATTTCATCTTTGTCCAAGTACTTATCATAACACCAATTATGTATTTCTAAAAGGTTGAATTCTACCACAAGCTCAACAATCTTGTAGTCCATATCAGTCAATGGAAGGGTTTCTTTAGCAGCTACAGGTGGCTGGAGAGGATTTACTGATACAGTGGATTTAGTAGTGAGGTTTGGAGTGGATTTGACAGCTTTAGGTGTTACAGATAAAGGAGGTTTGGATCCTCCGGGCTTGGTTGGGTTAGAACCTCCAGGTTTAGCTGTGATCTGCTTTTTGGTCATTTTGGACTAACTACTGCAATCTTCAATTTTTTGCAGGAGTGAACTTTTCTTTGTCAGAGGATATAAGCTGGAATAAGACAAAATATGAGGGTTTCCTAAATAGATTGACTGCAAACAAGGGTTTTTAGGATATCCGGAGGCTTTAAACCCTTTTCTGTATGTGAAATTGATCTTCAGAGGTCACAAATTGAGGAAATTATCTTAAAAAGTGGTTTTTTCAGATTCAGAACATTCTGGGAAAAATTGGCCAGGGTTTGGCCTCCTTTTATGTGTTTTTGGGAAATTTCTTCAGGTAAAACCCTTAATTGAAAACTTGGTTCAATGGTTCTTGCTCTAAATTTGAAATTGCAGGTCTTGATTGTTGAAAAATGCCTTTGAACGTAGGTACTTGGTTGCTTGAAGGGTTCTTTTTAGGAAATTGCGGTTGAATTTGAAGTTTGGCCCTGATTACTGGATCAAGAAACTGCTCCTGGTCAATATTTAAGGGTTGAATTCATGAATTTTGGGTATAAACTGAAAAATTGAGGCAAAAATTTCTTTACACTATCGAGCGGAAGTTTTTACATTTTGAATGTGAAAAATAAACATCAGAGTGTTATATCAAAGGTTTTAATCCTTTGATATAAATCACCATCTAATGCATTAAATGCATGTTCTGTGAAATGGCAGGAGCAGTTTTGTTTTTAAATGCGAAATAGGCAGTAGTTTTCACATTCAATTTAGGCGGTAAGTGGTTTTTTCTGAAACGAACGTGAACCAATAGATATTCGCCACGTCATGGAGGGAGAAATGGGGAATACCACCCATTTCGCGTTCAATTGGCATTGGAATGGAAGTTTATCTTTTCCGCGCGATATTACTTTTGCGCTGTTAGATCTGGAGTATGGGAGCGAAAGGTGAGGATTTGATTGAAAGCTGCTAGAAATCTAAAGTGGGACCGGGGTATTGTTAAGCAGGGTTTGTCAAAGGTTTTATATATGTAAAGTCGGGATGATACAAATGGTTAAAAAGGGTTGAATAATGATATTTTTATATATAAATAGATTTATATACAAAGGCGAAGGCACATGAGGCGGGGTTTCACATTAAACTACGATTTATCCTATGTTAAAGGTATGGGTTTTATATAATAGGGATAAATATGAAAAGGGTGAGGTTTTAAGTTTTTCGATATTTTAACCTTAGCCTTAGGTAAAAAAAATGGTTTTGCTTGCAAAGAGGCGGATTGTTATATGTGTGGGGGTTTCCAAGCCTTTTTTCAACCTTGTAAAGTGATAAAACATCTTTCCTAACCTAGGCTAAAATGATATGAGCGGGGTAAATGTATTTTATTACAAAATACATAGGATATGCGTGGAAAGTCACATTTTGAATATTTATTTTATTATATAGTTTTTAGACTTGTTTGAAGGGTGTAATAACTATAAGGGGGCGGGGTATTTAATTAAAATTAGTTTTAGACCAAAGGGGGTATTATTTGGGTTTTTAATTTAGCATGTGGATATTAACTTTGGTCAAAAAACTTTATAATAGTGGGTTTTAGGGGGTATTTTAGATAAAGGGAATTATATAGATAGGATAAGGTATTTTTAGGGAATTATTAAAGTAAGTTAGAAGTTAATATGACAAGGGGAAATGGAATACAAAAAAATACACTAAGTGACTAATTAAAGTGAATAAGATAAGGCAAATCTTGTCATTTCATTATTTCACTATTTTACTTAGGATAGAGTGTTTTTTTTAGGGTTTTTGTATTTTTTTATGAATGAAGGAAGTTAATTAAATGGGATTTCAAGCTTCATTAAGTAAGAAGGATTATTTACATATGAAGATGACTTAAATGTATGAATGAGGGATAAATAATGGTAAAGGGGATTTTATCATAAGAATTCAACATTTTCCACTATCCAGTCATTGAGCCTTGGGTTCGGTCCCAACAGAAGTCAGAGAAATGCTCTGAGTCTCTTTGACTAGAAGTATACAATAATGAATACCTATAGGGGGAGGGAAATTAGTGAATTTTTCCCGGTGATGAATATTACATGATTTTTCCCACTTCTTTCTATCTACCCAACATTACTCTAACATTTTTTATTCCTTTCAGCAGGGGAATTTAAGCTTGCTACCTTGAATCATTTTATTCTTTTGAAAGCATAAAAATATCTAATTCTACCTTATTTCATTCGAGGACTCAAATTAAAATGATGATCTCCTCATTATTCTCTACCTATCTACTGATTTGTTAGGATTAAACTGTCCGACAAAACTTTATTCACTATTTAAAACATGGAAATTGAAAACATGACAAGTCAAGTTTAAACAGTTTAACTCATCATGGATTATGGCATTTATTGACACTGCCATAATCATTTGCAAAAAGTAAAAATTAGTGGCATTGGCCTTGCACACTTTCGTGTTTTATTTGCATCTTTTTTCTTTTGGGGTCTATATATTTTTTAAGTCCTTTGATCTTTCTTTTAGGAATTTTTACCCTCTTTTTGATTTTTTTATTTGATTTGATTTTTTTTCAAAATATGTGAAAAAAAATTGCAGAAAGAAATGCATGTACATATTTTACAAGACTATCAAAATTTGATTCAAAATTATGAATCCTATATTTATAGGACCCTAACAACAACCACGAAGCCTTTCTTGCAATAACTTTATCAAACCTTCCAAGTATGCTTTTAAACCCTCCATATTAGATTCCATGCCATCCTTCAAACCATCCATCTTAAATTCCATGTCTAATTTTAAACCATCCATGTCATCTTTTAGTTCATATTTGGTTGTTTTTAGTGACAAAAAAAATTGTTGCACTTGGTCACATAATTTTGAGATATCATGTTACAATTCTTCCTCTTCATGCATCATAGTAGAGATTTCTAAGGGCTTAATGGGTGTGAAATTATTTTTTTTAGGACAAATTTAATAACCAAATACTGATATCTATGCTTAAATATTCCTTTGGAATCACGTAAAACTATTTTTTCAAACAAAAGTTATGCAATTAAAAAGCAATACCCACCTTTTTCTTGCTTTTGGGATCTCTATATTGAAGTGGTTGTAACTATGTAATTTAATATCTCCAAGGTTTAAAATTCATTCCCATTGTAGCTCTCTGAATTTAATTTCCAACCCCACAAGCGAGACCGAGAATGGAGTCTTAAATAAAGAGTTATTCCTGATCTCCCACAATGACCAAATTATAGACTAGTGTTAGTGTGAATTATAATCGCAAGTGTATGAAAAAAGCTCACTTTAGATGTGCATAAAAAACAGACCTAACATCAAATATGGTTTTCAATTTCCTTAGATTTGAATTTAGTGATCAGAATAAATGCTACAGAAATCTGGATCGATGGAGTTAAAGACATTAAACAACAAATAATAAGCAAGAGTTGGTCCGTGCATCCAATGAACAAGAAAGGAATTTTTAAAGAATTGTTTGTATTATGACACCCGGGAAGGGAACATAGAAAGATGTTACCAGTCTCCCTCAATGGGATGGGTTCTTGTATGTCCTCAGTGTTTCAGATCTAATATTTCTCTCTTGATGGTGCAGAAAACCCAGACAAAAATGGAACTCAAAGGGAGCTCACAAGAAAAAAGTAGAAAAATATGACAATGATGGGAGGATCAAAATCATACCAAAAGTATAGATCAAGTGTGATCTCTAGGCAACAAAAGGTAGTGAATGAATGGAAACCCCTTCGATTTATAACAAAATATTGAGTTAGTCTAGATATTGGTACATAGTTAAAATATTATTAACCAAATCTAGATCCACCTTTTATGGAATATTTTATTATTTTTGTTGGAGGGAAAAATAATTTGAGTTTGGTCAAATCGCTTTATTTATAAATAATAAATAAATAAATGATCTATTTATTATTTTAAGAATGTGGTTAAGTGATAATTAAATAAATAATTATTTTTTCAATTATTTATAAATGATTTAGTCAAATTTAACAAGGAATGTTATTTAAATAATGTTTTAAATAAATATTCCTACACAAATAATAAGATAAATAATTATTTATCTGATTAATTTTCATGTTTTGGGTAAAATATGACCAGGAATATTAATTAAATAGTGGTTTAATTAATTATACCTTGAGTAAAATCGAACAAATAAGGATTTATTCAATTATTCCTCATGGGGTTTCCTGTTTAGACCAGAAACAACTGAATAAATTATGGGTTATTAAGTTATTTTTCAGATTGAAAGAAATTTTACTATGGTAAAATTGGTCTTACATGGTGTACTTTAGTTCATCTAATAGTAACAGGTTAGATAACCAAAAATTGGTGTAACAGATTCCCCCCCAACGTGCGAGCATTAGGAGCTAATCATATGACCGAAGTACGTTGTAAGAACTCAATCACTAGACACTGAAGGGGAGTCAGAGAGAGAAATATAAGGCGGAATGAAGCACGAGAGGACAAAACCCTGACGAGGAAAGACTTACAGGTGTGACAAGTCTCTTTTATGAGTGATTACCTGTTCTACATGAGGCAGGGGAGGCATACCTATGTCCACCGAGATAACAAAGTAAAAATAATAATGATGCGTCCAGCAAACATGAGACTAAACTATATAGTACATGATGGCATAAACATGAGCTAGATAAAAAAATTATAATGGATCCCACATACATATTGTGCCTAGGACAACAACCAAGACTTATACAATAATATATGAGTATATGAGATATAAGTACAACCAAAGAGGCCCTGCAAAACAGAAATTGACTCTAAAAATCTGAATGATACATGAAAATTGAAAAGGCGCTGCAAGTGGATGAGGCCAGAACCATCAAATATATGGAGCTACATCCAAGGTTGTACTAGAGAGGTCATCCAGGCATGTGGGGGGATACCTAAAGGGCCACCCCCTTATGAGGTCTGAAACATCTCACACACACCCGAGAATCATTGGTATAATCTGTTGCATCACTGAACCATCAAGTATACAGATCTTGATCATGCCATGAGGAATTGGAACTGAGAAAAAATCAAGTCAAAGGGTAATAAAGGGTCCATTTTCCAGACTCCAGGCACCGAACAAGAGTGGAAGCTGGAACCAAGGTACACCGCCTGCTAGACCTGTCTTCTCAAATGAATAAGTTGATGTCGACAAAAGGAGGTCTTCCATAGGTGAGGCCATAAGAAATTCTAAACTAAGGCACGAGGGATAATAGTAGAGTGAATGATAGACTAAAACCAGGGATGATGGTGGAATGGGGGGTACTAAGTAGCGGGCTGACGACTTCCCTTGTTAGAGCATAAAGGGCATGGATGACCTGGCAGCTACTGAATCAACTCCGGAGGGGATAGCGGATGGTATGAATAAAGGAAAAAATGTGTGACACAAGAGAGGAACAAAGCAATGAAGAATGGAAGACTATGGCAGGAGACGAAAGGGACTCATGAAAAACTCCATGGATGCAATGATGACTCAACTCAGATGCTCTAAACAAGGGTGACTTGATGATGCTACCACACAGAACAGGCCCAGTGGGGACCATAAAAACATGAGTAAAATATGGTTAATCACGATGAAAATCGACATGAGCATGGAAAAGTATGAAGGTGAGGTGGTGCCCCAAGTACGAGTGTTGCAAGTGAAGAAATTCAATATTGAGGAGTGGTGAAGTGACCATTTTTTGAAAAAATGTGTCCAAGTGAAGTATCAAATCACAAAAAATGAAAGGATACCCATTTGCAATCTCGGTGAGAGATTTCCAATGGTGTTGACGGTTTGTCAAACCAAGCTACGGTTTGGTCACAGCTGGCAAAAGAAAAAATCCAGGGTTTCCCTTTTGATAAGGCATTTTCCCTCCAATTTGATTCATTTACAAGTGTAGTTGTGGTGAATGTAGAGACGATAAAAGGCCCTAAATCTTGCAGAGATCGTAGCGAAAAAACCGACCGTTGGAATCAAGATCCATCAGTTGTAGGTAAGAGGCCTAACCATACACTTTCAATTCAGTGGATTAAAATTTCATTTTAGGCACCTAGAGCTCAAGAAAAAACCCAACTCCTCTTCACAGTCTGGTCACGCTTTTTGGGGCCTTTTCTGTAACCTCAGTAGCAAGTATTGGGCAGAAAACTCTGACCTTTCCTAGGAATGGCTAGAAAAGTGTGACATGTTAGAGAAAGGGGTTTTTAGTGCTATTTTTGGCTGAGAGCGAGGATTTTATGGTTATCATGTAGTCTTTCCTTTCTTTACACTGGAAAACATGATGGTTTTGTGTAGATATGGCTGACTTGAAGATCAACTGGAGAGAGAGAGACTTGGACACATTATGGTCTGAAATCTGAGAGGATCATGTAGTCTGCACTACATTGGCCAGGTTTGGGGTCTTGAAGTTTGTGGAGAACCCTTTGATGAGAGTAGGAGAGCCCTTGTTGGCACGAATTGTCAGCTATTGGGATTTGGATCAGGAGATATTTATAGAGCAGGGGCATCAGATCGAGCTGAATATCTAGGATATATATTTCCTGGCCGATCCCCTGCCATTGGGGATGGTGGGAAACACACAGCCAGTGTTACCATGAGTGTGGAACATCATGGAGTTTGTAGAGTAGCATTGTCAACCGAGTGTCCATTTGAAAGGGACATGGATACCAATAGGATATCTAGAGAGGTTAGAGACTCGTGTTGTGGCTGCAGCGGTGTTGCGGATCATGGGAAACCAAGCGCTCCACCACATCATTGGGGGGAAGATGATGCTTTTTGAGGGAGAATTGAGTGGTACCTACTATGGTTGGGCCCAAATGATGTTGTCTTCGTTGAAACAACAGTTGTCGCTATGCAAGCGGTAGGTGAACCATGAATTTTAATATGGCATATTTCTTTGCTCGATCTTCTTTGAGAAGATCCCGACACTTCAGCCTCGTATACAGATCCAGTATGCGGGCCTGCGAGAACACAGGATGTGCCGTTGGGAGCGACTACTATGTAGAGGGGGAGTTGGGGCAGTCAGATGGGTGTTCTGACCCGAGTTCTTTGTGCATTGGGATCAGATGCTATTGTACATAGACGACTATCCCTATAGTGGGATGAACTATGATGGGGACCCGTACTTTCCACTTCCGCTAGGTTGAGCATGGGGGCCAGATGGTAAGTGACAAGTTACTTATATTTTATGTGCATTTTTAAGTTTCAGAATATTTCATATGGTACTGATCCATTCTCTTTTGGTACGAAGATATAGCACCAGTGAAACCAGTCAAATATATGGGACTACCTGTATTATCAGGAGCTACAACACCTAGTGGATCGAGGCGACTACAAAATTAGGATGCAGTGGCCCTCGTGGAGGACATTCGTCATAGACGTGAGAGGTTACTGACCAGTGTTTCAGAGTGCGGCTGGAAAGATCTTGATGACGAGTACATAGAACCAAGTATTGGTCTACCCTTTGAGTGGCAAGGAGTCATGCGGCACATGGCGATGGCCGGATAGGGTATGCGCGATCTATGAACTTCCGAAGCCAAGTCATTAGCCCAAGATCCTCGAGATAGTGATTAGATGTAGGGACATGAAGTGCCCCCAATTTTTATTTCTTGTAACATGCTATGGGCATGTCATATGTATCAGATTTGATGGACTCTAAAACATTTTGACCAACATATATAATGGATATGCATCGTTTTATGGTTTAATGTTGTTATCTTATGTTAAATGCATGTGATAAATGCCAATATAGAATATTTTTTGCAATTCTATATTAATAGTGATTTTGTTCTCTAGGTACATGACTAAATGTAATTATTTAAAATTCACGCATCAAAATATTCACTCATAAATATCTTCTAAAAAGGACAGGGTTATGCACACGATAAACAACATTCAATTGCATGACAAGCAGAAATGAATCTAAATGAACATTGAGGTGAAGGATGTGACGAGAGAGGGCATCAGCTAATAAACCTATCACTACATCATATTCGACCTGGTTATTGGTGGTAGTACCAATTCATACGTCGTTAGATAGGACAAGTGAATGCAAGGGGGTAAAAATGGTCGAGGCTAGATTCTAGGAGTAGCGACTTGCACTGTCAACATAACCAATATATGGTGTGGAAAGGGGAGTCCATCTCAAAGGTGCCACAAGGAAACAAATGAGAGGATGATGAAAAATTTTGGCAACCTGAAAGCAACGCAAAAATAAAACAAGCACTAATAGACGGAGTGTTATGGGTAGAATTTCTTCCCCTTGCACACTAAAAGGTGGATGGTGTGGGGGAACTGCCTTGGGGGTAGTTGGTGCTCAGGTCATGAAAGTCACCATAGACACGGATGGTGCCATTTTTCTTATGGGCTGGATAGATGAAGTCAGGGGTGGAAAAGGCTTCCTTGATGTCTTCATGACAATGGAAGATGGGGTGACTGGTGGAAGGATAACCACATGACATGGAAAAGCTACTTAACTCATCATCATGATAAGAGAGGTTCACATGTGCATCATCACGGGGGGTGATAGAAGAACAAGTATATGAGGGATCCACCAATGTTGAGCCCACGATGATCGCTAAAGGGATGTCAGGTGAGACATAAGGGGAAGTCCAAGAGGGGTCTTCCACCGTGGATATCATAGATGATGACAGGTAGAAAATGGTGGTTTAAGGCTCCATCATCTCGACATCAGGAGGGGTAATGTCAATGGGAGAAGATCTATCCTCTGGTGCTGCCAAAGAAAAACTTGCAAATAAGGGAGAGGTGGAATCATTGCACTTGGCCTTGAATTGGCTGACCACTTCCAAAGAGGTGCGGTATTCTTTGAGGCGGGGAGAAAGGTGAGTATAGTGGCCATGGAAATAGCACAAAGCACAAGAATGATTTTTGCAGAAAGAATTGAGTTTCGGGGTTGAATCGGGTAACTTGATAAGGAAATATGGGATATCAGACTCGAGAAATGCTTCATTAACCATGGGCTTGAGAAGATTCAATTCGAGACAGTTATGGGTGGCATGAACAAAAAAATCACATAAAGCACATGAAGGGGTATGCTTTGGATTTTGAGGAGGAGTAGGGGTTGTCTGGCAGCCTTGTCCTTAGGTGAATTTTTCGATCTCTTCCCCCCTCACCTGAGGCTTTCGCAACAAGAGTAAGATCTTGTTGAGGTGGCTGAGTCACAAAAGAAAAGGGAGGAGTCATGGCGATCGGTTGGATTGGGTCAGATCTATATAAGGTTTGGGCTGATCAGGCAGGATAGTGGCTGGGGGATCAATGTACCAGACTGGGACCCCTAGGGTCACGTTAGGAAGAGATAAGGTAACCATAATAGCTACTGAAAACACTCCAGGAGGGGGAGAAAGAAATGGTATATGACCGGAGGGGTAATGGTTGGGTGGGACATCTCCAAGATGGTTAAGGCCAGGGGGAACCATTCCATGGGGATATATAGGATCATGGACACCAGTTACAGATGAAGGGCCTTAAGGAGGGGCCCCTGAAGGCTGAGTCGAAGTACTAGGAGCAGGTTGCAGAGGGCGGGGCTACTAGCTAGTCGAACTGGTACATTTGAGGTCGGACTGAGACGATTGCATCATGCAAACATTCAATGAGATAGGGTGAGAGATGACAGGGGGGATATGAGGGAATGAACCAAGCAAAGACGAATCTTTATAGGCTCCGAGTGAGCCACCGGTCGGAGGTTCGACTATTTTTTTATTGGCCACCGAAGAATAATGGACTCAAGAGAGGTTTGAGACTTCAGTTCGTAATATGTCAACTTATTTATGGTGACGATGTTGAGATTCAACAAGATTATGAGCTTAGTGAAAAGATTCATCTTCAATAAGTTGGCCCACAGGATATTTTTGGCGCAAGTCTATTTTTAGACTATGTATATTTTTAGACATGGTGGTCATATTTCAGAAGTTGCAGGATGCTATTTGTGGATGGTTGGTAATGTTTGAAAAATATATGAAATTCTATTTTTATAATATTGGGCGAAGTCTATTTATAGATCGTCGATCTAAAAATAGAAGTGTCTATTATTATTAGCTTTTAATAATAATCCGACAATAAACAACAACTTATTCTCTTGGAGCACTTAATTTCAGTGCACAGATTTGGAAAATCAATGGGTTGAAGGAATTACACAATTCCTAGGGTTTACTGGTGGTTCATGCATGGAGGACTCAGTTAGAACTAAAGTGGAAAAGTTATGACAAAGTTCGAAGAGTAGTTCATGGAGTTGTTATTCCGTTTAACTCAGTTGAGCTAGTTGTATCTAGTCTAGCTAAATGATACACTAGTGAGAGTGGAGTGAATTAATTAGTTAATTAATTCACAAATAATAACTCATTAATCAACTAAACAATACAGCAGTTAACTATAGTGCATGGTAGTTCCAGTGGAGACCCAGTGGAGAGATAGGTAAAATGGAAAGATGGACTATCCATTGTGACTATAGTGATGTTTTGATTGCACCACACACAAATTGGAGTTTCCAATGATGATTGCATAGTCAAGGCAAGGGTAATTCAAATTCATTTAGAGCTATTCTTCAATAGGGATTGCGCAGTGGAGGCAGGTTATCAGGAGACAAGAAATTGGTGCATAGAGATGCAAATTTCTGCATGAAAGTGTGTAATGAATCTATATTGTACTGAGAGCTTGATGTACTAATATTTGTATGATATTGTTACATGATCTCCATGATACATAATATATGTTATTTTTGGTTTTCAGCTTCAGGTTTTCCCGTTAAACAACTGTGTTATGTGTGATTTTTTTTATTTATGCTCCACATGTGTTTGCAATTAATTTTCCGCAAAAGATTAATAGTGGAATGATTCTGTATTTTTCAAGAAGTTAAATATTATGAGATTAGGGTAATCTGGATGTATGCATGCTTAGTGTATATAATTTCTACATGGTATCAAAGCAGTGTTTATTCTTGAAGATTGCAATTGTGAAGAATTATTGAGTTTGTGTTGGTGGACAATTCGAATTTGCTATAGAAAATTCTTGGTGCGACAGTTGAGTATACATTGAAATGTCTTTCAATGGGTTGCAATTGGAGTATGCCCTTGATGGCAGCTCAAATTACATAGCCTGGAAGGATAGGATGGAGGTGGTGCTGGAGGATAATGGACTGGAGGAGTTCATTGATAGTGATGTTCCTAAGCCGGGATCTAGCGATGTTGCATTACTTAATGCATGGCAAAAGAAGATAGCAAAGACAAGAAGAATTCTTTTGGAAGATGTGAAGGACCATATTGTGTCCATCCTTCACAGGAAAGCCACTCCATTCTTAATGTGGAAGGCTTTGATATATTTTTTCCAAATTAGTAGTGACGAGAGGAAGTTGGCGCTGAAAAACAAGCTCAGAAAAATAAAAATGGAGAAGGGCGACAATATTCCAAAATATCTCGCAAAGTTTGTCCACTGTAAAGATGAAATCGGAAGTGTGGGGATTATTGTTGATAATTAAGACTTGGTGATATTGGCTCTCCTTGGGCTTCCAAAGAGTTGGCATAGCTACGAAGACTCTGTCAATGTACAGGAGAAACTATTGGGATGGGAGCAACTTTGGTCAGATCTTGTGCAGGAGGAGATAAGGCGGGGTACCAGGGATGGCTCTTCATCGAAGAATGAAGATGAGGAGAATTGGCTTTGGCTGCCAAAGAAAGGAAAGAGAAGGGGAAGAAATTTCCTTCAAAATCCGAAGCTAAAGGTAAGAAGCAGGATTTGTCCAAGGTGAACTGTTTTCACCCTCACGAACATGGGCATTTCGCCACTAACTACCCACAGAAGAAGAACAACAAAAAGGTTGTTGGAGCTGCAACTATAGAGGCCTTAGTCTCAAAATTGGAACTTGATTTCTCTTTGATCACATGCTTGGTTTCAATCTATATGGGATCGGTGTGGTATCTTGATAGAGGTGTGTCTTTCCAGATGACGGGAGGCAAGGAGTTGTTTAGTGACTTGGAGGAGAAGGACATCCATATGCATATAGAGATGGGCGACGATGGTCAATACAGTGTGACCGGCATTGGGACCATTACCTTTGAGAGGAAGTATGGTAATCCATTCTTGTTGAAGTATGTTATGCATGTTCCAGGTCTAAAGAAGAACTTGGTCTTGGTCGCAATGTTGGAAGACAAAGGTTATGAAGCTATTTTTAGCAATGGAAAAGCTTTCCTACAACATAAAGAAATGGGTCAAACCAAGAGGATAGGGATTAGAGTTAAGAATCTCTACAAGCTGGAGGTAAATGGCTGCGTTGCAATGGTGGGAAAAGCAGAAGAAGTGGTGAGCTGAGATGAGGGTGAATTATGGCACAGGAGATTGGGCCATCTTCACCATGGTGATTTGAAGATTTTGCAGCAGATTTCTACTGGACTTCCCAAGGGTACTCTTGCACAGTCAAATCAGTTCAAGGGATGTACTATGGGTAAGTTTGTGAAGACCACCTTTCATGAGAAGGAGAACCATGCTTCGGTGATCCTGTAGAGAATTCACACAGACGTGTGTGGACCTTTCTCGGTTGCTTCAACAGAAAAACATAGGTATTATGTTATATTTGTTGATGACTATTATCGTAGATGCTGGATCTTATTCATGTAGAATAAGAGCGAAACATTCTCAAAGTTCTGTGAGTTTAAAGCATTGGTGGAGAAGGAGTCGGTGAAGCAAGTGAAAGCTCTACTGAGCGAAAATGGTGCCGAATACATCTCGAGCGAGTTCAAAGACTTCTGTAGCAAAGAAGGAATTAGAAGAGAACTGATAGCACCTCATAACCCACATTAGAATGGGGTTGCTGAGAGGAAGAACATAACAATCGTGGGTGTTGCACGAGCTCTTCTTGAGAGGGAGCTAGACTTGCATGTAGTGAAGGAACTACTTGTTCTGAAAGATGAGCCTTCGGATGTGGATCAGCCATAAGAGGAAGTTAATGTTGTGGAGGAGTCCACTCATGCAGAACCAAACATCAGACAAGGTAGAAAGAAGACCACAAAATATGAGAGACTAAAGCTTGATGTGGCACAGAATGTAGGAGTCCCTACATCACAGCGCAGACAGAGACAATCACCTGACCGATTTACTAGATACATGGCTTTGATGAGCAAGTGTATCATGACAGAGCCATCTTCTTTTGAAGAATCAGTGCAAGAGCCCACATGGGTAGATTCCATGGTGGAGGAGTATGATTCCATTTTCATAAATAGTGCTTGGGAGATTGTTCCAAGGCTAGTGGTAAAATCAATTGTAGGATCAAGATGGATCTACAAGGTAAATCAATTTGCTAATGGGAGTGTCGAGAAGTATAAGGAAATATTTGTTGCCAGGGGCTTCTCACGGATCGAGGGGGTTGATTATGAAGAAACCTTTGCACCTGTTGCACAGTATTCTTCCATAAGGACCATCCTTTCTCTCAGCACAGATGGGTTGGCACATTCATCAAATGGATGTGAAGACTACGTTCCTTAATGGCATCATTGAGGAAGAGGTGTACATGGAGTAGCCTAAAGGATTTGAGAGATACAGTGGCGAGTCGCATGTGTGCAAGCTCAAAAGAGTGTTGTATGGGCTGAAGCAAGCACCACGTGCTTGGTACACACAGATCAATAGCTATTCACTGGACTTGGCTTCACCAAGAGTGAGGGAGATGCAAACTTGTACAAAATTGTGGTGGAGGGTAAGCTTTTAATCATTGTTATTTATGTTGATGATTTAATACTAATGGGTGATGAGCAGTTGATACACTCATGCAAGGCAGATCTTGCAAAGGAGTTTGAGATGAAGGAATTGGGCCTCCTTCATTATTTCCTTGGATTGGAAATATGGAAGCGGGAAGGTGAACTATTTGTGTCTCAAGGAAAGTATGCTTGGGAGATACTGGAGAAGTTTCACATGCAAGGTTGCAAGCCTATCAACACTCCTCTTCCTAGAAATTAGAGGAAAGAGGATGCTACATCGACAGAGGTAGTGGATGCCACTATTTATCGACAATTGGTGGGGTGGCTCATGTATTTAGTTAATACGAGACCGGACATATGCTATGCGGTGAACCAGCTTTCACAAATGATGGTTAAGCCTACCAAGCTCTTTTGGAAGGCAGGAAAGCATTTCCTGAGATATCTCAGGGGCACATGTGAGTATGGTTTATGGTACCGAGAGACAGATGAGGTGAATTTACATGGCTTCACGGATGCAGATTGGGCAGGTAGCCCAACAAAAAGAAAGAGCACATCAGGAGGGATTTTCAGTATCGGATCTATGGCAGTTTCTTGGTACAGTAGGAAAAAAATATTCGTGGCACTCAGTTTAGCGAAAGCAGAATACATGGCAGCAATTCAAGCTACATGTGAGGCTATCTAGATGAGGAAGATCCTGGTCAGCTTGTTCGGTTCACATTTAGATCCTATAGTGATACATTGTGATAATCAGAGTTGCATTAAACTCTCAATTAATTATGTGTTTCATGATAGATCTAAACATATCGATATCTGGTATCATCATATCAGATATTGTGTGCAGCGGAAGATCATGTTGCTTCAGTACATTCCTACGGAAGATTAGGATGCAGATATTCTGACGAAGGCACTCACCAGGAGAAAATTCGAATACCATAGAGGCAAGATCGAGGTGAAGGATAATCCCTATATTGTTGAGAGAGAGTTTTGAGATTCAAAAATATGATGAGCTTTGTGAAAATAGTGGCCTTCACTAAGTGGGCCCATAGGCTATTTTTGGCGCTAGTCTATTTTTAGACTATGTCTATTTTTAGACATGGTGATCATATTTCATAAGTTGCAGGATGTTATTTGTGGATGGTTGGTCAGGTTGGAAAAATAGATGAAATTATATTTTTATAATATTGGGTGAAGTCTATTTATAAATCGTCGATCTAAAAATAGAAATGTCGATTATTATTAGCTCTTAATAATAATCCGACAATAAACAACAACTTATTCTCTTGGAGCACTTAACTTCAGTGAAAAAATTTGGAAAATCAATGGGTTGAAGGAATTATGCAATTCCTATAGTTTACTGGTGGTTCATGCATGGAGGACTCAGTTAGAACTAAAGTGGAAAATTTATGATAGAGTTGGAAGAGTAGTTCATGTATTTGTTATTCAGTTTAACTCAGTTAATGGAGTTAAACTCAGTTGAGCTAGTTGTATCTAGTCTAACTGAATGATACACTAGTGAGAGTGGAGTGAATTAATTAGTTAATTAATTCACAAATAATAACTCATTAATCAACTGAAAATACAACAGTTAACTATAGTGCATGGCAGTTCCAATGGAGATCCAGTGGAGAGATAAGTGAAAGGGCAAGATGGACTATCCGTTGTGGCTATAGTGATGCATTGATTGCACCACACACACATTGGAGTTTCCAATGAGGATTGCACAGTCAAGGAAAGGGTAATTCGAATTCATTCAGAACTATTCTTCAACAGGGATTGCGCAGTGGAGGCAGGCTGTCAGGAGACAAGAAATTGGTGCATAGAGATGCAAATTTGTGCATGATAGTGTGTAATGAATCTATATTGTACTGAGAGCTTGTACTAAGATTTGTATGAGATTGTTACATGATATCCATCGTACATAATATATGATAGTTGGGGTTTTCAGCTTCAGGATTTCCCGTTAAACAACTTTGTTATGTGTGATTGTTTTTATTTATGCTTCACATGTGTTTGCAATTAATTTTCCGCAAAATATTAACAATGGAATGATTCTTTATTTTGCAAGAAGTTAAATATTGTGAGATCAGGGGAATCTGGATGTATGCATGCTTAGTGTATAGAATTTCTGCAATATCTACATTATGAGGAAAGCACATCTTACGGTGAACCATAGATGGGACAACAGACATCGCATAAGTGTAGCTACAACCCAATAAAATGTTGTAGTCTAAGGGGACATCAATGAATTCAACGTCAACACAAACAGTCTTGCCCACAAGAGTAATAGGAAAATTGTGAAACATACCAAGGGGCTCAGAAGAGTGGTCATCCCATGCATGGAGGGTGATAATGGAAGGGGCTAATTCAGGAGATCCGCGTTGCATCCAAATAGAAGCGAACATCACACAGGTGGATGCCCCCTAGTCAATGATACAACGGGGGACGTTGGCATTCTTGATCTTGACATGGATTTGGAAGGCGACGGATGTAGGAAGGGGGGGATGCTCTGAATTTTAAATTTTGAATACAATCAAAAAATCATATGAAGGATCCATAATGCCCATAGCAATTAGTAGAGCTTTTCATTTCTAAGGGCATGAATGTAGGACTTCGATCATTGACATAGTGGCAGAGGATTGTGCCAAGTCATCTACTATATTGTAGGAGTGGGCAGCTTTACTAGAAGCACCGTTTCGTCATAATGGTCCCTTCGGGATCTTGGTATGAACCTCTGTCCTAGGTTGATGGATCAGTAAAGGACCATTCGAGGTCGAAAAAGGCTCTGTGGGACTTGAATACAGGGGCTCGGTGGCAGACGTAGCAAGGGGCTTGTTGTACTGACGAGACTGAGTCTGAAGGTTGAGGTCAGTGGTGTTGGGTTCATCAGAGTTTATCATGAGGATCTAGTAATTAGAGGTATGAGATGAAGGAGGTTGAATGGTTGCCTAACCTTTAGTGGATTGAGCAGCCACATATGCTTGTTGGGGAAAGGATTGGTAAACACAACCAGTTGGATCAGGGTAAAATTGGGAGGAACCGAAGGGGAGGCTTGTTGTCCTCAGGATGCTACTTGAGCTTCCCACATATGACGAATTTTGGGTAAAAGAGGACAACCATGGGTATAGTGACCATAGACACAACAACAAGAAAAATTATTATTCGGGTGAATAGGCCTATCATGTTTGGGTTGAGTGCCCTATTGCTGGGTTGTAGTGTTAGATGTATTCCCTTGGGGATTGTTTCCTTGATTACCTGTGGAAGATTGGTTTTGGTTGCCTTTCCTCTTCTTTTTGGAAGGAGGAGGATTAGTCGCACTCTGCTGTGCATACACCTAACCCTGAGGGAGGGATGACTATTATTGCGGAGCTTGAAAAGGCAAGGGAGGCTGAGGTGCTACTCTAGGAGGAACTAGAGCACCAAGCTACGAATACAGATAATAAGGAGGTTGGGAAACATTGGGGTAAACAGGTTGGGAAAAAGGAGGAGGCATGTCATATCCTAGATACATGCTGCTGGGAGGAGGAAAAGTGGTGGAGGAGCTGGCTCTTCCCTGAGGGAAACCATAACCCATGGGAGGATGAGTGTACAGATATGAAAGGGATCCAATGATACTGTGAACGACATGGGATGCCCTCAATGCATTGGCACCACTGAGTCGAGGGATATCAGGTAAGACGGTATAAACATAACCATATTGTGCGTAGATGAGGTCATATTTCAACGCAATCCGGAGGGAAACTTCCTCCATCTGAGGGAAGTGAGATGCAACATCTTTGCAAATAGCACAAAAAAGGGATCTGAGAAACTAGTCCATGTAGACATGATATTTGAAAGCAGGGGCTCGACATAGGTTATTTCTTCTGTACCATTCTTGAATATGGTGAGATAGGAAAGTAACAGAAGTTTGATGGAAACAGGTCAAGAGTTCAGTAGTTGTGCAATAATGAAGGGGAAGTTGGAAGTAAGACAAAAAAATCCTTGGCAAGGGTCACAAAAGTAGTATGGGAGGAGGAGGCTTTGTGGACATACCACTTGGAAGCTTCTCCAGTAAGCCTACGCTGGAATAATTGAAGATAGACAGAGTCATCGGTGATGGAGTTAGATGAACACCACATGTGGAAAGAACGACCATGGTTGGTAGGATCCTCTCTAGCAATTCCTTCAAACTTGGGTATGTCTGAAGGGAGCTTTGTTGGCATAGCAGACCAGCTAGGATCATGGTGTATGGGGTCATTAATTAACTCACTAAAATTGGGAAGGCTTAGGCCTGCCATATAAGGAACCAAGGGAGAAGCTGGAATAGTTCCTGTTGCGGCACCACTAGTAGCATTCCAAGCATTAAGGTCAGGGCTACCACCATCGTTAGGTCCTAAACTAGATATGGTGAAGGTGAAATGTGGAGGAAAGCCGGGAATATAACCAAAAGGGGAACCCAGTGAACCAGAAGCAGAGTTAGAATGGGGACTCAGTGGAGGATGAACACGAACCCTATGTGGTAGGGTAAGTATTCCTAACGAAAATTGAGGATGAAGGCCTTGGAGTCTCCAGGATAAACACCTTAGGGACCCAATGATGGTAAAGAGACATGGAACACAATAATGAAGAGAGGTAAACAAGGGAAGGGAGGTGGAGGTAAATTGATTATAATGTTTAAGTCTTGGCTTGGTGGTGTAAACCAGGCACTCTTCTCTTAGGGTGTGCGTGTATGTGATAAGTGTGTTAGTTTTAAATTAAGCCAAGACGTGTGTAGAGAAAAAAGAAAAAATATGTTGTATAATTGTAAATAAATCTGAAAATGACAGCAAAGGAATCTGAATGCGACAGAAAAATAAACAACTAAAGATGCATCAATTTAAATGCAAGGATGATGGCTTCCCAACAACTAGTCTATGGGTGGATGAAATCTAGTCAAAACACACAAAGTGGCCAATGGATCTAAGGTTGGAGGGACATGGATCTAAAGGTCATATTTGTTTGAAAGAGGGGTAGACAACAACAAACAAACAGAGGGAAAAATGTTGCAAAAAAGGTGGTGAAAGGCTACAACCTGAAGGGAAACAGGGTGGACTCTAGAGAAGGACCTAAAAAAACTTAGAATAGGTATTTTGGATGCATTAATAACAAATCTGAAATGGATCTGAACGTGCAGGTGCAGATATGAAAAAATCGTTGAAAACACTGAAATCTTAGAAGACCTGCTTCAGCTAAAATCCTCCTAAAAAGGTGGAAGCGTACTGAAGCCCTAAGGGGCTTGGTTCCTACTTCGAAAAGTATAAATAATAAATTACTAGTATAAGACAAGTGAAGAGGGAGGTAAAAAAACCTTGAATAGTGACCCAAAAAATTCACAAAAAAATCCCGTAAAAAGTATAGGTCGCAGTTTCCGACTTGTTTTCCGCTGAGGTCACAGTTTTCAAGCTATTTTCCACTACCTGAGAGTTGAGCTCATAATTTTTGGCCTAGAAAGTGTCACTCACACTTCCCTCTATCTCGGGAGCAGGTTTCAGAAAAAGGTGTCGTCTCTGTTGCGGCTGATACTTGTAACCTACACAATAGGCCCAAAAACACAGGAAAGTTAGAATTTTTACTGTTTTAGAGTTTTAAAGGTTAAAAAAAACATCAAGAAATTAAAAATAAGAAGCTGAAGAAAAATCCTAGGGGTTGAAGCAGTTGGTCATGCAGGGATTTGAAAAACAACAACGGTCATAATTATAAACCCTTGTGGAGTCATCAGTTCTTAGTGTGAATTCTAATCGCAAGCGTATGAAAACTCTCTCTTTAGTTGTGCATAACAAACAACCCTAACATCAAATATGGTTGTCAAATTCCTGAGATCTGTTGTGAGTGATCAGAATAAATTCTATAGAAATCCAAATCTATGCAGTTAAATACATTAAACAACAAATAATAAGCAAGAGTTGCTCCATGCATCCAATGAACAAGACACGAATTTTTAAAGAATTTTTTGTATTATGACACTTGGAAAGGGAACATAGAAAGATATTACTAGTCCCGTTCAATGGGATGGGTTCTTATATGCCCTCAACGCTTCAGAACTAAGATCTCTCTCTTGATGGTGCAGAAAACTGAGACAAAAAATGGAACTCAAAGGGAGCTCACAAGCAAAAAGTAGAAAAATATTACAACGATGGGAGCATCAAAGTCAGACCGATAGTATAGATCAAGAGTGATCTCTAGGAAACAAAAGGTAGTGAATGAATGGAAAAATCCTTCGATTTATAACAAAATATTGAGTTAGTCTAGATATTGGTGCATAATTAAAATATTATTAACCAAATCTAGATCCAACTTTTATGGAATGTTTTATTATTTTTGTTGGAAGGAAAATGAATTTGAGTTTCGTTAAATCTCTGTATTTAGAAATAATAAATAAATAAATGATTTATTTATTATTTAAATAATGTGGTTAAGTAATAGTTAAATAAATAATGATTTATTCAATTATTTATAAATTATTTAGTCAAGTTTAACAAGGAATATTATTTAAATAATGTTTTAAATAATTATTCCTATAAAATAATAAGACAAATAATGATTATCTAATTAATTTTCCTGTTTTGGGTTAAATATGACTATGAATATTAATTAAATAGCGATTTAATTAATTATGCCTTGAGGAAAATCAAACAAATAAGGATTTAGTCAATTATTCCCCATGGGGTTTCATGTTTAGACCAGAAACAAATTAATAAATTATGGGTTATTAAGTTATTTTTCATAGTGAAAGAAATTTTACTATGGTAAAATTGGTCTTACATGGTGTACTTTAGTCCATCTAATAGTAACAGGTTAGATGACCAAAAATTGGTGTAACAACTAGTTCAGTAGAGAGAACTTGTATTGAGTGCCACGTGTCATTGTTTCTACCTTTGGCCCTGAAATTGCTACACAAAAATCACACTCTGTGAAATTTTAGACCCTTCTTACAAAATTCAAATATGATGCCCGAATCAAAAATTATGATGAGGTTACCTAGGTATTCTATTTGATACTGAATTTTGGAGCCTGCTCAAACCCCGACTCCCACAGATCATATCGCCGAAACTATAGTGAAAAAAGATCTGAAATTTTTACATAGTTTTCCCCAATATTTCAGCTCCACATGGTCAAAATTTCAACTTCTAAAGCCTCCTAGAAAAAAATTTATAGTGAAAATTGCAAGATTACCTATTTGAAGAAGAAAAACTCTAGAATCCAAAACTTTGATACCAAATGTTATGC
Source organism: Pinus albicaulis (assembly GCA_034641835.2). NCBI lineage: Eukaryota > Viridiplantae > Streptophyta > Pinopsida > Pinales > Pinaceae > Pinus > Pinus albicaulis. The sequence continues at coordinate 604,930,273 of CM076574.1, forward strand.
AACCAGCTCCCAAAATAGAAGAAAATATAGATCAACGGCTTAAAAATTATCCAATTTGAGGGGGAAACCTCCTCTAAATTACATAAATAAACAATTATTTGATGACTCAAATGAAAAAACCTCCTTTCTATATATAGGATTCTAAGGGGTTACAATATAATCAGAGACGACATAAAAATAGTAATGTAAGGGAACAACAATATTAATAGTGAGTTTATATGGGCACAATAATAACAATGTGGGGACTACATGGGCACAACAATAACAATAAGGGAGCTACACTAACAATAATAATAATGGGATACAGTAGTATTATAGGGACCTAACAACGAATAGGACCTCATACAGGTTATGGATATCTAATTTAGAGGTTTATGTGGACTTGAAATCATCAAGGGGTTACAAGTTATGGTTGTGCATTTTGAATATCACCAATTTTTCCAAGAAAGGCAAGGGGAGATACTTTAGAAAGATAACTTACTACCACTAGAGATATCCCTCCTTGTTTTTTTGCTAATGTACTTTTAGCTTTCTCTCGCTCTCTAAATGGAATACATAAAAAGGAAGGGCGTGTGTTGGTCCTAATATTTTACTTACAATGTGGTGAAAGCAAAGAAAGGACATTACAAATCCTTTTCCTTGTGCAACACCTGGTACTAGTTTTTTTGCTTCTCAAACCCATTATAATTTGACTGGATAGACTTATGGATTCATTTATGTTGGTACTACGTATGGTTTACCTGGTTAAAGCTAAGCAACTTGATCAACAGAACAACTTGGTGCTAGCGAAAGGATATAGGACTAGGTCAAATAGACCTGTTGTTATTGCATCAACCTTCTCTTGGGTAAGCTATTGATGGTGATGCTTAGATATAGTTATGAAATAGGTGTTTAGCAAAAAATTATGCATGGAATAATCTTATAACCCTGTAGCCTGTGTGGAATGTCTAGTTCTCACTCCTCTAGGAGAACACCAATTCAATGGAAAACCACTAGAAATGGATTATTCAAAGTGTGAAGGAGTTTGGGTATCGACATCAAGTGGGCCCTGTGACCACTAGAATTGTGAATGAATTCCTTGTATGATGCGGACAAGTAGTTAGTTCCTCTCCCTTTAGTTATTCGCCATCCCTCATCTCATGTGTAGTCAAGCCTGCTTTTGCACCTCTCCTTATCAGTCGATCCTAATAAGTAAATAAGTCAAAGACACTCTATGTATATTACATGGTGTTTAAACATGTTGGGTATTTGTTATATTATTTCCATGAATATTTGCACGCATGGGGAGGGTGAAAGACCCCATGTTTGTTGTGTCGAGTGAAACAAGGGGGTCACAGGGGGGTGATAGCCCCCCTATCCAAGGGTTTCTAAGGGGCGGGCAGCCCCCTGCACGGGGTCCTTGGTAGAGCCCCGGGAAAAAAAATTGGACCCTATTTTAGGTGTGTAGACCCGCCTATGGTGTTGTGCATGGGTTTGCATATGGTTTTGGGGCATGATGGTTTTTAGCCCCTGGTATTTTGTAGATCCGTTCAAGGGAAATACGGTTATATTCTAATCTAGGGTTAATGAATTGGGATTTATGAATGCTTCAACATCTATATATATGTGTTGTAGCACTAAAAGGAATATAATAAAAAATAAAGCTGATAGTCCCGATTTGGGATGCAGGGGAAAAATCTATGTGTACATATGTTTTATGTTTTATGCTCTCGCTATTCTTTATTTTCTATTTTTAAAATTAGTTTACAGATAATTTATGTACAGGGTTAAAACCTACATTTGGTATCAGATTTGTTTCGGCTTCAAGGGGATGCCTTTGCTACTGAGGGGTTTTTTTCTCAGGCATGTGGTAGACTCCTATTCAGTGGGAGATCTACGGGATCGATTCTTGCAGTGAACGAGGATGGCGAGAAGTGGAAATATAGAGATCAAGAAATTTAATGGTCAAATTTTTGAGTTTTCGAAGCTTAAGATGGAGGATCTTGTGGTGGATAAAGATCAATGTACAGTGATAGAACTGTGTACTAAACCAATGGTAATGTAGGATGGAGACTAGATGAAGTTGGATCGAAATGTAAAGAGCACAATACGGTTGTGTATCTCAGATTTGGTATTGTTGAATGTATCTGAGAAAGCTACGACAAAGACTTTGTGGGTCAAGGTAGGGACTTTGTACCAATCTAAGTCTCTGGTGACTAAATTGTTCTTGTGGAAAAAGTCGTACAACCTGAGGATGAAGGATGGAGACTCAGTGACAGAGAATCTGAAAGCCTTCAAAATTGTGGTGAGCTAGTTGTCATATGTTGATAAAATCTTAGATGAACATAAGTGCACTATTTTTTGTGTTCTCTACTAGATTCGTGGGACAGTATGGTTATTGCAATAAGTAGCAATACAACTACCTTGAATTTTGATGAAATTTTCTCAACCTTGCTATTAGAGGAGATGAGATGAAGAAATATGGAGGGCCATAATGGAGATGCATTATCTTTACGAGGAAGTTCCCAGAACAAAAAAAAAAAAAAAACTCGATTGGGATATCTAAATCTAGAGGGAGATATAAATCTCCAGGAAATTCTGTAAAGGTGTACTGAAAATGCGGAAAGGAAGGGAACTTCAAAAAAGACTGCAGATCTAAAGCTCCTGAGAAAGGAAAGGGATCTGATGATTCTCCTTCTGTAAAGGCAAAAACCACCTCATATGAAGGTGGGGATGTGTATTTGGCTTCTTCTTCAAATACACATGTATATCATGAGGCATGGTGTTTTGAAACCGGCTCCAAAAATAGAAGAAAAGAGAGATCAACGTGTTAGAAATAAGCCACTTCGAGGGCGCAACCTCCTTTCCATTACATAAATGAAAAATTATTGGATGATACAAATGAAAAAACCTCCTTCTATATATAGGAGTCCATGGGGTCACAATATAATCTTAGCCGACCTAACAATAATAATGTAAGGGCACAATAATAACAATATGGGGGTTACAGGGGTACAATAATAAAAAAAAGGGGGGCTACACTAACATCAATAAGAGACTACATTAGTAATAGAGGGACCTAACATGCCCTTCTCCTTCAAAAAATTGTTTTCCTCAATTCTTGAGTTGCTCTGGATGCTTCTATATAAAATTCTCATTCTCTAATTTAGAATCTTTAGTGGGTAATTTCTTCCACTTCATGAGATACTCTAAAATTGATCGATTTTGTAGCTGTCGAGTTCTTGTCTATGTGACTACTTCAGGTTAAAATATGATTTTTTCTTACTCATCAAGTTTTGTCAATATTGTTTGAACTACAATTTTTTCACCTATAACCTTCTTTAAGCATGAAACCTGGAAAACTGGATGCACACACGAAGAAGCAGGAAGCTCCAATTTGTATGCCATAGTACCAATATTTTGCAACACCTTGTAAGGACCAAAGTAATTTGGTGATAATTTATCATCCTTATTAGCTTGCTTGAGGGACATTTGTTTGTATGGTTGTAGCCATAAAAATACCCAATCTCCTACATCAAAATTTCTCTCGCTGTGATGTTAATTTGCCTGTTGTTTCATTCAATTTTGTGCCAAATTTATGTTATCCTTTAAGATTTGGAGAAATTGTTGTTAATTATTGATGTGATCTTCCACTGCTTGAACCTTAGAATTTTCTCTTAAATATGATGTGATGTACGGTGGATGATATCCATAAAGTACCATAAATGGGGTCATTTTTGCTGCAGTATGGAAGGAAGTGTTATACCACCATTCAACCAAAGGTAACCAGTTGACCCACTATGTTTTTTTATCATATACAAAACAATGAAGATATCCTTCCAAACATTTGGTCATTATCTCAGTTTGGCCATTGGATTGAGGATGATAAGATGAGCTATGAGCTAGTTGAGTACCCAAACAAGAAAATAATTCTGTCCATAAATTTCTAGTTAAAATATGATCTTTGTCGCTTACAATAATATTTAGGTTTCCATGTATCTTTTGAATTGTTTCCATAAATAAATTAACAACTATACTTGCTTTAAATGGATGAGATAACGCACAAAAGTGTGCATACTTGGTAATTCTATAAACTACAACCATGATGACACTCTTTCCTTCGGACTTAGGTAAACCTGTGATAAAATCCATTGAAATAAAATCCCAAATTTGACTTGGAATGGGTAAAGGATGTAGAAGACCCGAGGTATTAATTTTCTCAACTTTATTTTGTTCGAAAACCAAACATTCCGCCACAAAATCTTGAATATCAAATTTAAGGTCATCCCAAAAAAAATCTTTCTTCACCCTATGGTAAGTTTTTAAAATTCCTGAATGTCCACCTAAAGGAGAAGTGTGCAATTCCAAAAGAATATTTTGTTTTAGTTGGGAATTATTACAAAGATATAAGCGATCTTTGTACCATAATGAATCATTTTTCCAACTAAATGTATCAGATGTACTAGGACCTTGATACAAATTTTGAATGAGTATCCACACTTCTTCTTCCTTCTTCATTTCATCCCTTGCTTCGATTATCCAATCAGGTTGAATAATAGAAATGGCACAAAGCAATGCTTCCACCTCTTCATCCTTTCTTGAGAGTGGATCTGCAACAACATCTAGCTTCCTTTTTTTCTATATGATTTCAAAGTCATAACCCAACATCTTCATGACCAATTTCCGCTACTCTTCTGAAGATAGCCTTTGTTCCTAAAAGTTTTTAAGACTATCATGATCATTTTTTACCTTGAAGTGTCTTCCCATTAGGAAAGGTCACCATTTCTTTAGTGCATGTAATATTTCCAACCTTTCATTCTCATAAATAGCTTTCTGTAGATACTTTCCTTTCATTGGACGACTTTGAAAAGTAATGGGTCTTCCTTCTTGAATTAAAACATCACCAATTCCATTTCCTACGGCAGCACATTCCACAATAATTTTCCTTTGTGAAGTCTGGTGTAGCTAAGACTGGTGCTAGGCACATTGCCTCTTTAAGATGTTCAAAAGCCTTAGTTGGTTCAAGAGTCCACGAAAATGCATCTTTCTTCAGGAGTCCTATAATTCTTAACAAACTTGCGATAATACCCTGTTAACCCGAGAAATCCTCGCAACTGCTTCATGTTTGTGGGGAATTTCCATTCCTTAATGGATTTAATTTTTTTAGGGTCTACCTTAATAGCCTCATGAGATACAATATGACCCAGATATTCCACCTCTTGTACTCCAAAGAAAAATTTGGAGGTTTTTTCATATAATTTTTTCTCCTCCAATAGTTTGAGCACCCTGTCAAAATTTTGAACATGATCCTTCCAAGACCTGTTGTAAATTATTATATCATCAAAAAATACTAACAAACGTTTTCTAAGGAAGGGTTTGAAAATGGAATTCATCAACCCTTGAAATGTAGAAAGTGTGTTGGTAAGGCCAAAAGGCATGAACAAAAATTCATAATGACCCTCATGAGTTTGAAATGCTTTTTTTCAAAATATCTTCAGCCTTCATTCTAATTTGATGATATCATGAATGAAGATCCAACTTGGTAAAATAAATTGCTCCATCTAGTTCATCCAATAATTCATCAATCACAGGAATGGGAAATTTATCTTTAATAGTGAGATTTTTGAGCTCCCTATAATCTAGACACATGCACCATGATCCATCCTTCTTGTGCACCAATACTACTAGAGCAGAGAAATAATTTTGACTAGGTTGAGTTATACCAGCCTCTAACATTTCTGAAATCATACGTTCAATTTCACTTTTTTGGACATAAGGATATCTGTAAGGCCTGGTGTTTGGAGGAATGCTTCCTAGAATGAAATGAATAGCATGATCATGATCACAAATAGGTGGGAGTCCTTTGGGAGTTTCAAACACCTTGGAATGATTGCCCAAGAATTTTTGGAGATTTGGAGAAATAGATGATCTTGATGTTGGAACTTCTAGTGAGCATAATTACGCAATTACGCCTTGTTGTTCTTTCTTCAAATATTTTTCATGAGATTAGAGCTTATTATCTTTCCCAGCTTCCCTATGATACCTCATAATTTGAATTTCTTTTCTTCTGGAAAAAAAATTCAAGAAAAGTTCTTGAAAATTAAAAGCTACTATCCCCAAAGATTGTAACCATTCTATTCCTAGTACAACATCAAAAACTTCCATTAAAATGGAAGGCATTAGACTATTCAATACATATTCCCCCATGGTTAGCTTGATATTATGGCATTTTCTAGAGAAATTTATAGTTCCTCTATTTTCAACCATCACTTGACATTCTGGTGCTTAGTATAGGAAGGAATTCAATTCCTTGGCTACCTTACAATGAATAAAATTATGGGTTCTACCTAAATCAATCAACACTATTACCTTTTTATTCTGATATGTCCTTCTATATTTAGAGTTTGAGGAGTGGTAATTCCTTCCAATGCATTACATGATATGGTAAGAATCATTTCTTTTTTTCTCTAGGGTTTGTTCCTAGTGTATGTAATGTTCCAAAATTTTAGCCTCCAAGCTAAATGGAACATTAGAGTTAGTAGCAACTACAGTCAGTGAATAAATGGGAAGAAAATCCCATAAGTCTCCTAAGGAGGAATAAAATACTCCAAATGTGAAAGGGGACACTCTTTTTAGCTCAATAAGACACCTCCATGTGTGAACAAGGTAAATTTGAAACTGCTTTGACTAAGTCAACAATGCAGTTTTAGTGGAGGAGGAATCCTAGGTTGGATAATGCAATTTTGGAGGGAAATGTAACTTGGGTTAGAAGCAACCTATGTGAGTGGGGAAAACGGAAAGAAAAATCACATATTATATAAGGAAGAGAATGGCAACATTATTGATCATGTTGTAAATTATTATTCTTGGCTGCCAATAATTGTTGTTGCTTTGCTGCTTAGCAAAGCTGCAGTGCTGTTTAGCACGGGTGTTCCCAGGCGGGAATCCCACCTCTTTCCTTTGAGGAGATCATTGGGAGAGTTTGAATTCATCATTCTACATTAGGTTTTCAGGCCAAGCTTCAGCCATCTTCATCGGCACAACTTTTCCGGAGATTGTGTAGTGTTGCTGGGTGTAGCAGTGGAAGGGATTGGAATCCCTACTTCTGAGCTAGTTTCTCATTGGAGGGAGGTTTCCTTCACATGAGAGATATTTTTGGAGAGATCCAGATCTTATTTCATATCTTTGGTATCATAAAACTAATTTCCCATACATTCCCAGCGTTGTTTCTTCTAGGAAATGCGTTATTTTGGAGGCAGTGCTCATTGCATGGTTTGGTGGCTCAGTTCCAGTGTTTCCTTGTGATTGAGAGGTTAATCCTTTCATGGGAGGAATCCATTGAGGGATATACATCATATCAGACATATTTCAGCCTTATACACTCATTTAATTCATTTTTTCAGTGGTGATTCATTAAATTACTGAATATCCCATTTTGTATGCAGAGTGTTTGACAAGAAACCCTTGTCGGTTTCTTTTGTATTTTGTAAAGGGAGATTAGATCTCTGTTCTTCAGAATTATTTATCAATACATGAGTATATATATTATTCTCTTATTATTTTATGTGTAAACCATCTCTTGGACTGAGCATTCCCTTGATCAGATGCTCCAGCATTTTGCAGTTTTGGGTTTTTAGCACTTTTTGGCAATCCTGGTGTGGGAGATCTGTTTAACCCACCTAGTTTTCTTTGTTTCAGCTCTATTATTGGATTTAAGTTGAATATGGTCTAATATATGGGATCCAAGAGTCCATTTCAATTTTTTATTGCATTTGTTGCTGGAAATGCGTTTTTGATGTATGTTTTATGAGCAATCTTGAAAAAGGAACATTACAGTGTATATCCTCTTCTTTTGAAGTTTCTTATTCATTTTCTTCCTCCTCTTCACAATCTATGTAAAATTATTTCTTCTCAGCGCACTTATGACCTTTAGTATATTTTATATCACAACTATAGCGAAGCCCTTTTTCTATTTTTTCTTCCAGTTGTTGTGGTGTCAACCTTGTAGGTTGTGGAAGTCTAGGAGTAGAAACATTTCCATCTTTATAGATGTGAATGGTAGGCTTCCTTGTCACCATAATTTTACGTTCAAATTTTCTTTCCAACCTGAATGCCTTTTCTAATGAATCAAGTTCCCAAAGGAAAACTTCATGTTGGATGTTATCCTTTAAAGTCCCTATGAAGACATAAATCTTCTGTTCCCCTGAAATATCAGTTACCCTTATATTCAATTTTTGGAAGTCCTCAATGTACTTCACCACTGAACCCTTTTGTTTTAGAATTATCAATTGGCTAAATAAGGTGTTATTATTTGTATCCTCATAATTTGTTATCATTTCCTCCATAAAAATTGACCAAGTGAAAACAAATTTATGGGAGCAAAGCCATCGATACCATACAAATGTATTTTGTTCTAAATATAAAGTTGAAATGCGTACCTTTTGTGTTTTTTGCACATTATTGAGATCAAAATGCTCCATATGTAGTATCCATGTTAGTGAATCATTGCCATCAAACTTCCTCATATCTATCTTTGGAATATGGTGGGTCTTCCATCCAACATTCGAGTTTATGAAATCATGATTAACATTTATTTTTCTCTCATCATGAGTTTCCTCTACTATATTGTCACTATTAGGAATCATTTCTTATATCAACTTTGTCAAATATTCCTTCAAACCTTCCATGTCTTCCTTCAAACCTTCTATTTTTTATTCCATACCATTATTTAACCCATCCATCTTAGCTTCCACACCTTTACTCAAACCATACATATTAGCTGCCATGCCTTTCTTCAAACCATCAATCTTAGATTCCATTCCTTTCTTCAAAACTTCCATTTCATTTTGTGTTGCTCTTTACGAGAGCGAAATTTGGTGCACTTTCTCTTGTAATTTTTATATATCATGTTGCACTTATTCATATTCATAAGTCATAGTACAGTGTTTTGTGGGATTAATGGGTGTTGAATTCTTTTCAGGGGGGATTTTAGAATCCAATACTGATATCTATGCTTCAATATGCCCTTGGAATCACTTCAAACTATTTTTTCAAACAAGACTTATGCAATTTGAAAAGGAAAAATACACACATTTTTCTTTCTTTTGAGGAGCTCGATATTGAAACTAAATTATATCTGTGATTTCAAATCTTCAATATCTAAAATTCGGTCCTATAGTAGCCCTCTGAGTCTTCTTTCAAATTCCATGGGTCTGACCTGATTTGGATTCTTCAAGGAAAATTTATGCCCAGTCTCCCACAATGAACTAATTATGCACCGGTCAAGTAGAGTGAATTTTTACGGCATGGAACGTGTCATTGTTTCCTCCTTCATCTCTAAAATTGATACACATGAAACTCCAGTCCGTGTAATTTCAACCAATATTTACAAAATTCTAATCTGATGCTCAGAGAGAGAGTTATGACAATTTTCCCAATATCACCTCTTTTAGATGAAATTAAGGAGCCTGCAAAAACCCTAACTTCCACAAATCATATATCTTAAAATTATTGCGAACCAAGATCTGAAATTTTTACACAAGGTTCCCTAGGAATTTTGATTTGCATGGTAAAAATTTTAGCTTTTGAACCTTCGCATAAAAAAATTTACAGAAAAAATTCCACGATGACCTATTTGGAGTAGAAAAACTCTAGAATCCAAAGCTCTGATACCAAATGTTATGAAACCAGCTCCAAATATAGAAGAAAAGAGAGATCAACAGCTTATAAATAAGCCACTTCAAGGGGGAAACCTCTTTTCCATTACATAAATGAAAAATTCTTGGATGATACAAATGAAAAAACCTCCTTCTATATATAGGAGTCCATGGGCTCACAATATAATCCTAGATGACCTAACAATAATAATTTAAGGGCACAATAATAGCAATATGGGGGTTACAGGGGTACCACAATAAAAATAAGGGGGCTACACTAACAATTATAAGGGACTACACTAGTAATATAGGGACCTAACACATGGTTAATTGACTCAGGTGCATCCTTTCACTTCACTCCACATAGGGAGTGGTTCTACGAGTATGAGAAGTATGATGTTGGTGATGTATTATTATGGGATGATAGGAAGGCCAGAATTGTTGGACGTGGAAAATTCAATCTTAAACTGTAAGGTGGAATGATTAGAACACTTCGTGGTGTTCTACATATTCCTGCATTGGCTAGAAATCTGATTTATGTAAGCAAGATGGATGATGCAGGTGTAAAAATAGTTTTCAAGAAAGATACCTGCAACATGGTTACAGGAGCATTGGTATTAATGCAAGGAGTTTGGATTGTAAATCTATACAAGATTCAGGATAACACTATTATTAATGGATGTAACAGTTATGGGGTTCCTGAAAGTGGAGCGAAAATCCTAGTCGTCTCTGGAGAAATTCCATGCTATGGCATCAAAGGCTTCGACATATTGGAGACAAGGGTTTTCAGATACTGCATTGTAATTGTATGGTAGAAGGTATGTCTAATTTCTCTCTGGATTTTGATTTTTGTGAGCATTATGTATATGGGAAGCATAATCGGGTGATTTTTCCTTCTGATGCTAAGAGAGCGAACGATGAACAAGATATTAGAGCTTGTGCGCAGTGATATGTTTGGACCTATTTCAGTTCCAACACTCAGAACATTTGTGTATTGTGATTCAATCATAGATGACTTATCGAGGAATACATGGATATATTTTCTGAGGAAGAATTATAAATTCTTTGATAGATTTAAATAATTTAAGGCACTCATGGAAAAATAGATAGAGAATAAGATAAAGGTGTTGAGGACAGATAATGGTGGAGAGTTCTGGAAGAAGGAATTTGAAGATTTCTGTAGGAAGTACGGTATAGAAAGACAGAATAATAATCCATACACACCTCATCAAAATGGAGTTGCAGAAAGAATGAATAGAACGATGATGGAAAAGGAAAGAATAATGCTCAGTGCTACAAGGTTAGGACATGAATTTTGGGTAGAGGCAGTGGAGACTGCATGTTACCTGGTTAACAGATCACATTCATTAGCGTTGGAGGATAAGACTCCACATGAGGTATGGATTGGTAAGAAACCCTGTCTTTCACATCTAAGGGTATTTTAATGTGATTAATATGTACATGTTCCAGAGGAGAAAAGGATCGAGCTAGATAATAAATCTGAAAAGTGCATATTTATTTGGTATAAGGATGGTTTAAAATGTTACAAGATTTGGAACCCGGAAAGAAGGAAGGTTGTTTACAACTGAGATGTGGTGTTTAGAGAGGTGAAAGATGTTTTTGAACATGGATTCCTACCAGAGGAACTTGAGAATATAGAGATTGAGATAAAGGAGGATGAATCAGACTCTACAATAGAACACAATTCAAAAGAGGAAGAGCCACAAACTCTAGCTGTGAGAAAATTAGTTCAAGAAAGAAGGCAGCCAGAAAGGTATATTCCATCTAATTTCTATTCAATTTTTTCTTTAACTATCACTGATGATGACCCCATAACTGTTAGGGAGGCAGTGGATTCATAGGATGGAAAACTTTGGAAGGAGGCCATGGTTGATGAAATGACATCCTTGCACAAAAATGAGGCATGGGATCTGATTTTGATTTCTACTACATTTGATTTTGAGGTAGAACAGATGGATCTAAAGACAAAATTTCTTCATGGGGATCTGTAAGAGGATATCTAAATGAGTGAACCTAAATTCTTTATGGTGAAGGGATAGAAATAACTGGTATGCAGGTTAAAAGTATCTGATGGGTTAAAAACAGTCACCAAGGATGCGGTATCAAAAATTTGATACCTATATACGGGGACTTGGCTTCACCAGAAGAAAAGAGGTTCACTGTGTGTATTTTAAATTATTTGGTGATTCTGTTATTTATTTGGTCTTATATGTGGAGTATATGTTTCTGGTTGGAAATGACAAAGAATTTATCCAAGATTTTAAGACCCAATTGTTCTCCAAATTCGACATGAAGGATCTTGGTGCTACCAACTATATTTTGGGCATGGAAATTAGGAGAGATCTCTCAAAGAGGAACTCTAGTTAAAACACAGTAAGTATGTCGAGACAATATTGTAGAGGTTCAATATGTAGAATAGTAAACGGGTGAAGGTTCCTAATCCTATAGGTGTAAATCTATCTATTGAATAGTGTCCAAAGGCACAAGAAGAAGAGGAGGATATGTCCCGTGTTCCATATGCAAGTGCGGTGGGTAGCCTGATGTATGCGATGGTTTGTACTAAACCAAAAATTGCACATGTAGTGGGAGTATTGAGCAGGTTTATGTAAAAACTAGGGAAGGAGCATTGGAAAGTAGTGAAGCAGGTTTTTATATATTTGTGTGGCACTAGTGATTATGGCTTGTGCTACCAGGGAAGACCGAGATTGGATGGAATTTTGGACATCTGTGGTTTTGTTGATGCAGATTGGGCTAGAGATTTGGACCAAAGAAGATCTACAAGTGGGTATGTGTTTAACCTATGTGGAGGTGAAGTCAGTTGGATGAGTAAAATACAATATGTAGTGGCTCTTTCAACTATAGAGGTAGAATACACAACAACCACTCATGCAAGAAAGGAAGAAGTTTGGTTGCAGAGCTTGTGTTCAAGTATGGGGTTGGTATAGCGAGCTATAATGATAGACTGTGATATCCAAAGTGAAATTTTCATGACTAATAACCCTCCTTATAATTCAAAGACAAAGCAAATTGATGTTCAATATCGCTTTGTGAGAGATATGGTTGTGGATAAAAAGGTGTTGTTGGTAAAGGTGGACACTTTGAATATTGTTGTAGATGCATTGATGAAGTCTATGAGAACTCATATTTTTTCTTGGTGTAGAGAAACAATGGGTGTTTCAGGGCTGGACTAATGACTAAGCTCTCATGTGACCTGCTACGGAAAGAAAACAACAAGTGGGATAATGTTGCGTATGTGTTATATTATTTTCACGAATAGTCGCACGCCTATGGTTTTGTGCAGGGGTTTGAAAATGGTTTTGGGGCATGATGGTTTTTGGCCCCTAGTGTTTTGTAGATCCGTTCAAGGGAACTATGGTTATCTTCTAATACAGGGTTAATGGATTGGGGTTTATGAATGCTTCAATATGTATATATATGTGTTGTAACACTAAAAGGAATATAATGAAAAATCAAGCTACTAGTCTTGATTTGGGATCCAGGGAAAAAATATTTGTGTATATATGTTTTATGTTTTATGCTCTCATTATTGTTTATTTTCTGTTTTTAAGAATTCGTTTGTAGATAATTTATGTATAGGGTTAGAACCTACAAAACATACCATGACTCAAATACATGCAGGAACAAAATTTCAAACTGCGTAAACATGTGAAAATAAAGAAAGAATAGAACTTTAAGTTTTCCACCGAACTCGCCACCTGTGATTCCTGCAATGAATGAGTGATAGGATTTTGTAATACAGGTGGAGGATGCAAAAATTTTAAGACATAATTATTTTCAATATGTGCAATAGAGTGATGATGAGCCTTGAAAGATTCAAGAATATTGTGATCGAAAGGGGAACTGACCTCAATACTACAAGAAACTGAAATAACCATAAGCTCGAGCTAAAGTGCCTTGACAACATGGGGAAGTTCCAACTCATCAAAAGGTATATCATCAAATATCAGTGGCTTTGAAAAATCAAGAGTAGATGAATCAAAATCATGAACAAATGAATTAACAAAAAGGTCACATAAACCATGATAAGAAATTTCAATATCACAAACAGATGGATCCTCATGGTCTAATTAATCATAAATATTGGAAGATGAAAAATAAGAAATTTCACCCACTAAGTTTTAAGAAACATGAGATGAAAGATTGAGAAGATCTAGAGTAGAATATTAGTCCTCTCAACATCTGCATGAAAAACTAATGCCTCACGTGTTCTGCAAATGATCGGAAGTAATAACAACATCACAAACTAAATTTTCACATGATTCAACATAAATGACATAATTTTGGAAAATTTCGGGATGATGAAGGAGATGTGCGAAAGGATGAAAAGCATCCTTCTTTTTATATTCTTGTTCAGCTATGGGCTCCTACACATAATCGTCGTAAATGATATCGTAGGTTGGTTTCTCAACACCAACTCCATCCAACACTTGATCCTCATAACTGTCACAAGAGATATTTAAAATAGGTGAACACAAAAACTCACAATATAGAGGATCAAAGAGACAAAGGGATGGAGGACGAGGAGATAAAACTTCGTCGTAACCAACATATTCACATTCCAAACTTGCACTGAAATTATGATTATGTGGGGTGGGAGAAGATGGTGGTAGGTCAGTAAATTAATTCTCAATCTCTCCCACCTCAGCCTACCGAACTAGATTTGTTTGATGAGAAGGGAAAAGAGGGTCACTTGGAACAATGACCTTGTCTATCACAAATTTAGAATCTCTAATACCGTTGTATGTTGGGATAGGTTCTAAAGATCTAAATCGTGTGGATTTTATAAAATGTGAACAAGAACAACCAACTTCATCTTCAGTAAATTCAAATAAAAAGTGAGTAAAACAATCGTGAAAAACCTAGATGCATTCATCAAGTACTTTTCCCAAATTCAAAAGATTTTGACACAAAGATTTGAGATCATACATGTCAAACACATAATTTTTTTTTTTCAAAACATATTTCAAAGAGTGTATGGAAGCATTAGGAAATGTTTTACACCAATTCCTTACGCACCCTTCGAACCTGAGAATGAAAAAATTACGACCAACATCCTCACAGTGGATGTGGTGTTTTGTGAAGAAATTAAGAAAATGTGTGATGTGCTCAAATAAGGATGTTTCACCCTTTCCATTGAATTTTAGTGTTGACAAGTCATCAATGGTAATTGTCGGTAGTTTTTTATTTGTGTTTCTAAAAAATATTTTGGATTTATGATTTTGGAAGAAGTCATTAGATGAGTGCGGAAATTTGAAAAAAAATTCAAAGGCTTATCTTTTCATCTTCGCTCCTTCTAGTGCGATAAATGTTGATGGTGCTGGAAACACTAACATTCCTTGGATATCCCCAGTATGATGTCACAACTAGACCCACACCATTTGGTGTAGGATTCCCAAGAGTGTGTTGAGGGAAAAAATGCGAGTTGTTGCCCCATGGCATAGTGTGTGTTAGATCATTAGAAGAAAAGAATAGTCAAGAAAACATCATGGATTGAAAATACATTATGATCCACAAGAATTAATGCAATCTTTTAGTGATATGAGGAAGAAGAAGCTACCTTGCCTCCTCAAATGGGAGGGAGAGATCTTGGGTTTGATTTTGATTTGTTGCGGTCCACATGAGTGGTCTATCCGATCTGACTACAATACCAACACCTACACATAGTCACAACTATACAAAGACAACAAGTGATATTCCTTGGAATACCATTAGATGAATGATATCATAAAAAAATTGTAAGATCTGAACATGTAATCATATACAGGATGGGAACACAGATCTTCATTAATATATAAAATGTCACTGCGATACCTTACTTGAGTTTCCTCACTAGATAAGAGTATGAAAAGCACTCTCCTATAGCATGAGACCTCACAAGCTCTCAAGATAATGGTAAGATAGAAATATGGTGTCAATATCTCAGCAACAACATGGCTCTCTCTGGAACTAAAATTATGACTCTGGCAACCAACAAAAATGTGACCAGCCTAATCCTCTCAAATGATCTAGCATAAGTAGGTGAACGCTAGGTCTATGGAGGATGAATGTAGACACTCAGGATGACGATAACTTAAGGAAAATTCTAGTGGATCAGTCCTCGAAAACTCAAATTAATGAGTAATCAATCTCATATCCTAGTAACACAATGAATCTAGAAGGTTCCCTAGACTGTTGGCTCCAAACTGATGGATTAGGGCTTTATCCATGGGCACAAGTGGCCCTAGTAGTGGCTCAAGCTCCTAGACCATGGGCATAATCCTACTAGTCTGTGGTTCAAGGTCAAAACTGAGAAATGATCCCCTCCTACTAGGAAACATTCATAAAACAATGAGGGCTAGGGGTGAGTGATATAGTGGTATCAAAATATCCTAATAATATATTCCCCCTAATGTATGAGGTCAGAATGAGTAGATGATGGTTGAAATACATTTTAAGAAAAAACAAAGGTCTTAGTGGCAGTGGGTAAGTAGAGCCAGGATCACAAATCAGGGAACAAAGAACTAGAGGTCTCAGTTGCCAAGATAACATCCCAAAGGTAGCCATACCCATGCTTGGTCATAAGAAAATATTGAACATGGCCGCCAAACATACACTACGGATCCATAATATAAATGACTAGGACATGGCCACAATAGACATATATGATGGATCAATGTGACTAAATGAAAATAACATAGCCACTAAAAAATAATCATACCTCTATATCACACTATACATCAATGGGACTATGGACACATGACAGACAAAGGAGTGTCCCAGATGGCCCTCAAAGTACATAAACGATAAATAACTCTAACGCAACCTAGGAAGGCTGGCATATAGGAGTTAGATGTCCCTAACCTAGGGTCTTTGACATAACCCCAAGTTTACACGGTAA
The DNA here is from genome assembly GCA_034641835.2 of Pinus albicaulis. NCBI lineage: Eukaryota > Viridiplantae > Streptophyta > Pinopsida > Pinales > Pinaceae > Pinus > Pinus albicaulis. The sequence continues at coordinate 604,946,827 of CM076574.1, forward strand.
TTTTTCACTCTGCTCACTTCCCATCCCTGATCCTAAAGTTCCCTATGAAGAATCCTGTGCAGTATATCCACCTAGGAAAAATACATAAAGAAATACTCTATATACTCAAAGAAAGTTTCCTTGAAATATAATCGGAGAAACTTAGTCAAAATCATAATTTTCTGCTCCAGTGCTCTTCTCTAGTGACCAGCCCGTGTTGATGGTAGGTTGACAGTTCTAGCCTAGCACTGTTAGCGCCCTTTTTTCTAGGAAAACCATGTTGAACCCTTTTTGGCAGTATTTCCTCAAATGGAGGAGAAACATTGACCTCTAGAAATTCCAGGGTGGGGAGTTGGTTGTTAGTCAGTGGTGATAGGGTCGAGTTCTCTGATTTTAGAGATTTGATCTTATCAATGGGGGTTTATCCCTTGGAAAGTGGGCCTTCCTCCTTATTTCATGGGATCCCAACCTCTTCTCCCTTCCTATGAATTGATCCCCACCCTTCCACCACTGGTTGGTCATTGTTGGGCTGGTCTGGTCATTCATGTTCCTTGCATCCCTGTATTGTGATAATGCCTAAGCTATCTGAGGGAAGGAGTGCTTTAAGAGCTTTCGTGAAGGATTCAAACATTACCAAAGGGAGGCCTCCAACATCAAGGCCACTGTTGTAAGCTATCTCTTTCATACTTATTAATAAAACATCTTGTGTTTTTTTTCTATATTTTTCTAATCATTTTTTCAAATATTCTAATGTTCCTCGATCTGTTAGATAGTTGATATTCAATGTATGTTCTGTATTACATTACATTTTTTTTTGTCTCTTGTTCTTCTATAGTTAATCGTATGCCACTAGTAGTGAGGAGCGATCCTGAGGGACTATGGATTGAGTACATCATCAAATGATTAGAGCATAGCATCAGGAAGAGGTAGGCCTATTCCCTTTCTCATGTTGTTTTGGATATTAGCTAAGAAAGCTTGCATTAGATAGTATCTTAAGTTGCTAGACCCAATCTAGGGTTAGAGAGATCACCTCTATTCACAAAGGGGATTTATCCTCACAACTCCATTAGGGAGCTTTAGCCTCTTTTCCTTCCCTTTCCCAAGTTGATTTATGATTAGTTTGACCGATCATTGAGATCTAAGTCTGATAGGGCCTCTATAGGTCTGCATAGAATTTGATAGTTATTTTTGTGTGTCAGGTTTGGTTTTTGTGTGAAACTATTTTTTATTTTTCCTTGATTTTACCACTCAGTGCATTTTCCTCCCTTACAGTAGCACTGACAATACTTTTTAATACAAAGTAGTCAGGTTGATTCACCTTTCAACATTGTTCTGTTCATCATAGACGCGTTGATCCTAGGTCTACGACAAAGTTAGGGTTTCCCCTATATTCCCAGTGTGTCATCATCCCTGAGAAATTTTGTTGAGTCTGAATCACCTCTTGCCATTGTATTTTGTTTGTTTGTGTTGTTTTAATGGTTGGTTTTGTCTCTTTGACTTGCTTGTGGTTAGAGTGAAGTTTAAACATTGCCTACATTTTCTAATAAATTTATCTTCTTTTGTCACTTTTGTTTATCGTCAGAGAGTTCATAGCCTATGATTTAGAGTTATATTCCAGTCAGTTCAAACACCGCCACACATTGCTTCTGGCTTGTTTCGAAGTTGTTTTCATTTGCACTGCACTTAGAGATCACCTTCAATTAAGTGTCAAACATAAGATAACGATTGGTTGATTCACAAGTTTGGAATGGGATGTGTTATTTAGTTACTGAATTCAAAAGAATTAATTGAAAGTGATTCTCATTTTGAAATTTTGATTTTCTTTGTTTTTCATCCATTTGAAAAAGAGTGAAAGTAATTTTCATTTGTGCATTTTTTGAAGCGATCTTATTTTCCATTCGACACAAAGAAAAGTGAAAAGGACTCTTTTGCATTTCTTTGTTTGTTTGGTTGATTTTACTTTAGTTCAATGATTGGATTTTCATTTTCAGCTTTTAAAGTAAAAGAAAAAAAAATTGTAATTCGTCTTGATGAAAAGAGAAGCAATTTCATTTTTCAATAAATTTGCATTTTGGGGAATTGTGAAAATGAATTTGATCTTAAAAGAAACATTTCAATAGCTTTGAACTAGTTGGGGGAGAATCATTATTTGTTTCATTACTTGCACCATTGTTTTCATTTCTACCCTCATTTGTTTAGAATTCATTAAAATGGAAATAATCTCTTTTAGCATTTAGCTGCATTATAGGGTTCAGGTGACATCGATATTGAGCCTTAAAGTGAGACTTAACTGAAAATAAACTTTAAAATCTATCTAGTTAACCTTAAGGAGCATTTGAAATTAACAAAAAAATTTAGAGGTCTACGGTAGAGATGTGTTTCGACGTCATTAAATGTAGGACTTTTTTCTAGCAGTTTGTGTTACATTCCAGAGGTGAAACCCCGTCCCATGTATGGAAGTATATAGTACTATGCTCCACATATGAAAAGTATAACGGGACACTCTCATCATACGGTTACACATTAGACAACACTACTATAGACTGGAATCCCACGTACCGTCGAGTATATATTAGGAGACACCACTAGGTTGCAAGCCTACCATAGGTAACTGAGTCGGCTTCCTTGTAGACGTGATACATCGAACACAGCATTTTGGGAGATTGGTTGTAGTACGTTAAGTCCTTGGAATTTTTTTTTATCATTTATCATTAAGGCGTATATTGTAGTTCATGGATACTTGGTAATCCTTTATTCCTAGTTCACCCTTTTTTATTTATTTTTTGTTCAATTTCTAAAATCAACTGCCTACGATAACATCTTACCTGTGAAGTTCTCTGACCTCATATTTTTCTGGTTAATTGTAAATTTTATGCTAATCAAAATTGATTCACCTTTTCTCTCTTTTATCTTGTCTTAAAGGTCATCGTCGCTGAATCATAGGATTCACCTCCTTCCTCTTCTGAAGGATCTCAATATCCTCCTCCTCTGGTCCCCTAATTTCCAATAGGACCCCTTGAAGCTTGTTGGAGCAGGGTCTCCTACACTGATGAAAGCTGGTCCAATTTTGTATTATTTTTATTATATTTATTCTAGCACAGGGGTGATAGGGCAGATAAAAGCCCCAATACATTGTAAGCGGGTAAATAGGTAAAACTAGGATTCCACAAACCACGGTTTGCGGACCATGGTAAGTCTAGGCTAAATTGGTATAAATACTAAATCTTTTTGAGTCGATAGGGAGAAGATAGATAGAAGTGAATGCTAAGTGTGGATTGTTAGTTTTTGGTTTTGGGTATTTGGGTTGGATTCCTGCTGGCTGTGTGCGTGGAGATCCTTTGTCCTGCTGTGTGCGTACCTTGCTGGCTGTATCCACTAGTGGGATTTGGGGTTATGTAAGAATCTACTAATAATATATAAGAAGTATTGCTGGTATTTCATTCTAGATCTATCTGTTATATGAACCTGCATTCTATGTTAACTTTGTGATAAGGTACGAATGATCTGTGTTATCTGCTATGTTTATTTATAATATATGCTATTCATTCTGTTGCATGTATTGTAATTTATATCTTTGTTGGTCGAATGCACGTGGATGCGGACCTAAGATCTAGATCTATAATATTGTGTATATCGGTTATCTATTTAATCCTGCAAACTAGCCCTGTTTCCATAAGTTTGTGCGATGTGCATGGCTTGGCTTACTTGCTCTCTTTCTGTGTGCGGAAACCTGGTTCTAGCACCCTCCCATATTGCTTTGGGTGAGACTTTGACCCGCGCAAGCAGGTCACCGCCGAAAGGGCCAGCAGTATAGGGGTTTGTTGGCAAACCTTAACATGTGAACCTGTGTCAGGACCCCTAAAGCCAACAAATAGTTCCATTGCCGGGACCAGGAGCATTTTGAAAGAGTAGTCAGGTAATGCTAGAATGCCAAGGTAGATATGGCTGCAAACTTAAAACTACCTACCTTCAAGGGTGCGGGTGATGAGGATATGGATAGGTTCTGGTTTTTTGCTGAATCAGTTTGGACAGTGCAAAACATCACAAGTGATTCGGTGAAGCAGGCCCAGCTATCTCTGGATTTCGAAGGAAGAGCTCTGGATTGGTATATGGGATACGTTGGACAACATGCAAATGAAACTATTGATGGGATCAAAATGGCACTGAAGCAGTAGTTCAAAAGACCTAAATTCTATTCACAGATAGTCAACGAACTAAAAGACATCAAGCAAGGATCATCTGAATCTGTATGGGAAGTAGATCAGAGGTTAAAGAAAGCAATCAGGGAAGGTGGATTCTAGTATGATGACTGAAAACACATAGAATGGTTCATTGATATGATACTACCTCATTTACGGGTACCCATGGGACAAAAATCTATCAAATCACAGGAGAAAGCACTGGAAATAGCTATGAAACTAGAAGCTTCCCGAAGGGATGACACCCGGTTGGGGGTACGGCAGATACAAGGCCAACTAGAGGCGATTCATATGGAAATTCAAAATCTACGCAAATATCAAGGGCCAGTAGCCAGCCCCAAGAACTGGTGCATCCAGTCTCGAGTAAATGGTCACACCAAGGATAAATGCCCATTACTAGTTGTGCTTAGCCCTTTACGACCTAGGGAGGCCATGGGATCCAGTATAATAATGATATGGTGTGAGGAGTGTCACGTTGCTGGGCTACATGACACTAGCCACTGCCCTCGCGCTACCACATATGGTCTAGAAGTTAACCAACAATGGTGCCGGTTCTACAGAATAGTTGGACACGAAGAGAAAACGTGTCATACATATGACTTACTAATTAACCGGGGAAACATATTCAAGGTTCGGTCCGATCCAGCCTCACCCAGGTCCCCCGCAGGAATAGGAGGATCGCCAACACGAGGAAGGGAAGAAGGCTGAGGAAGCAGCGTAGGCCGAGGATGAGGTCAACTGATTTGCTACAATAGTGGGGAAGTAGGCCATTTTGCGCAAGATTGTATCAACCCAACTCAGCAGACGTGTCGATATTGTAGATATTTGGATCATTCTATGGAGGAGTGCCCAATTCTATTGGAAAGGATTCAGGAAAAGAACCCTGCAAAAAATGTGCAGAGGGTGAAAACAAAACCCTAGGGGGCAGCATCAGCAAATGCCTTAGTCCAAAAGGGGTCGATGGAAGCCACTGTGGAAGAAGAGGGATACCCCTCAAAAGAACTCAACCCTGGCGCGAGTAATGATTACGAAAAAATAAGAGCACCTAACACGGAGCGGGGAAACGAGTTCAAAACATTATTACAGGAATGCATAAAGTTGTTGCACAACCAACAAGTTTTGGAGAGTCTTTAGGAACTAATCGATGGGTGAGCAGAGAAGACCACGTCTATCACAGAAGAACAAAATGTGCACAAACTATACACACAGAAGAAGCAGACAGGTTGAGAAATGTGGTTAACGACGCATATTGGGGATTTTGAGATGGAGCAAGTTGTTCTTGACTTAGGATCCGATGTGAACGTGCTCCCTCAAAAAACTTGGCAGCACATGGGTAAACCTAAGCTCTAATGGTCCGTTGTACAGCTATGCATGGATAATCAACAAAAGATAGTGCCACTGGGAAAACTATTGAACATAGTTGTGAACATTGCTGGGGTCAGGATACGAGTTGACTTTGAAGTTGTCCAAACGGTAGAAGATTAGGACCCCCACCCAGCACTTCTAGGCTTGGATTGGGCGATTGAAATGGGAGGCATCATCAAATTGAAGAAGATAAGTATGATATTTTAGAACAATGGCCTACGAGTAATTATCTCGTTATACCCCGTAGAAGGACAAGGATATATCAAGACAGTGCAAGGAAGCGAAGAGGAATATTACTTATATAGGGTATCCACACAGAATGATAGTACGTATTCTGAGAAAGAAAGTAATAATGGGTACCTCTCTGACTCTGAGGGGGAGTTAGAACTATGGAAACATTGGTTGCAGAGCGCATCCACACTACGATGCCTCCGCATTACCATAGATATCAGATGTATGATGACGGAGGTAAGAAAGTTGCCCCGGTTTGATGGTTCAGGAGGTGTGGAGGAATCCTTGTGAAGCACCGATCACGTGGCGTGGGGTCCCTCACAACTAACCTTCGCACCTAACATGCCTACCAGCTTCCAAGGCACCGCTCTAGAGAACAAGCCTGTGTTGGTGGAGGATGCACCTCCTCTCCGGATGGTTGAGTCAGATATGGTATAGATACCAAACGCATTTGGGGTTCGAAAAATAGCCATTGGAATTAGCATTTATAGTAAAAATAAGAAGTTACCATTGTTAAGGAAGATTAAACGAAAATTAATGAAGCAAATCTGGTATATTATTATCCGTTCTCCGGATGGTAAGTTCCGCATAAGATCTACCCAATTGTTGAATAATCATGGAGGCTATAAAACAATTGGGCTAACTCAGCTTATAGTCCCTTCTTACTCACACTCCATAACCGAGACTTCTCTCTATGCTATGATCCCCATGTCTCTGCAGACCACCCCTCCTCCTGCAAATTACCCCCCAGAAATTGAATTCATATTTCGAGTCTGAACAGTGACTCCTATCCCTTCTAAACTTTCTACACCAGTAGGTCACGATGAAGAAGATATAATGGAGATTGAATCCAAGGGAGAAGATGCACCTGTAACCCCACTTACAAGGAAGGGCAAGGAACCAGCCCAAGGATCAAGACAGCCCCCGCCGGATGCCAGAGGGGATGCGGGAAAAACTAGAACATCCCCACAGACGCCAAAGTCACCCTACTATCTATATATGCCAGAAGAAGCCCAACTAGCTAACCCCATCGACTGGCTACCTCCAATCTCTCGACCACGTAAAACATTGGCGTGCACACCAGAAATCCTGAATGGCCTGGAAGCATATGTACAATCTCTCTTGACTCTTGAAGATGTTCCTATGATTGGAAACCTCTGCAAAAGCTTTCGGGGAGTCAAATTTCTTGATCACGACTTGGAAAATCCTAAAAATTTTTCTGAATTGACCCTGGCATTATACTGTGACACAATCAGCATGAATGAAGGAGTCATGGTCATTCCCTAGTGCTAGGTGGACAGCCTAGCTGGATCCAGAATCTTGAACCTCATGCGCATGTCCCACTTTGGCCATTACATTATAACGGATCAGGTGGCCCGCCAATTTCTCGCACTATTTCACAATGGTTGTTTATGGATTTGGGATAGAGTTCCCATTGATCCTGGGCTAATCAACTGGATTACAGGCCTCCCTATGACTGGTCCGCACCCCATGGAAAAAGTGGGTGAGAAATACGAAGCAGAAATATCCGTCGAGGTGCGTTAGGACTACCGCGTGCTCAGGAATATGAGGGGGTTCGTCATCAAATCCATCAATGATAATGCTACACGATTGGGCACCCAGATACTTTCCTATAAATTAATGCAAAAGTGCCAGCTCGCAACGGTTCCTGCGTATGTCATCCAGTTAGCTGGTGAGTGTGCAAAGGGGGTTTGATACAACTGGGCACAACACCTGTATGATGATTTCCTGATCAATGTTCGTGACTCCCAGGTCCTTGAAAAACCTTTCCGTTTTTCCTGGCTACTACTTCTTATAGCCCTCGTCACCTAGAAGACCCCTGAGGGAGCAGTCATCCCTGAGATCAAACTTGGTACGTGTGAAGGAGCTCGGTATGCCCATCTTTGGCACTCCAAAGATGCACAACGCTCATAAGACAACCAAGTCTTTTGGGTACTTTCTCAGAGTATCTTGCCAGAAGCAATCAACTCGCGACCCCGGCTATCCCCCATCATATATGACAAATAAAAAGGGATCACCAAATTCCAAGCTATGATAAGCCACATTCAAATTTTCAGCCGTATGGATAACACATGGATGATGCTTCCCTTTATGGTATCAGATGAGGACGTCGAACATGTGATTACACAATGGACACCTGCATGGAAGCTAGGCTTCGAACACCCCCCAAGGAATGTTGAAGCACTCAGTAGTGCCTCGAGATAAGCTACAGACATAGCAGCAACTGATAACACTCCACCAACCCAACACCCACATAGGACCACTACAAGCACTGCGGGAAAACCTCCAGATATTGTTGTAGGAAGTACCAAATGAACAAGTGAGCCTGTAAAAGTAGCACACAAAAAGCACCAAGCTCAACGCTAGGAAAGAGACAAGATGATTACCTTAATGGAAGGCGATCTTGAACAAATATTAGATGTTGTTACATTGGCCACAGAAGAGAGATGGGCAGCTCTTGTGGAGCAACAAAAGCTTGTCTTAAATACCATTCTGAATGAACTTTGCGCTCTGCAAAGTAAGACAGATGACACACAGACTCGTGTCACTTGAGGCCGGGAACCCTCACCTTCGAGCGAACCAGCGTTAGTTATGGGGTAAAGGCACTTTTGCCAAATCCCTAGCAGTTCCCTTCTCATGGAAGATCAGGACCCAGCAACACTGATCCCAGTAGGAACAAGAGTACATCTGAATCTTACCCAGCTTTCACACGTAGCAGTACAGGATCTTCATACAGTGGTTTATCATGCGATCCACCATCAGAGCCAACATGTAAGCTAGTAACTTTCCCTGGCTGAGCTAATAATCGCACAATAGAATATTGCAGTGCTTCTCGCAACATCCCAACAAGCCGAGCTACAGACAGTTATACACCAGCTCTACATGGAAGTAGCAGAGGAACCTTCCCCTGGAGCCACACCCCGAGTAAAGATAGAAGCATTGGCAGTAGCACTAGCGGCTTCCAGAACAGAGATGCAGACCCTAAAGACATAGATGGAGCAGCAAATAAGTAATCTCCAGGCCAAGTTACAGCCTAAGATGCCTCCCGAAGTTTTCTCCTAGCGAGCTACGTTACTTACTGCAGCCACCCACACCATTACGAGACAAATTGACCAGGGTGCATAGTTATTGGAGACTAATTTGCAGCTCTAGACGCAGATTCAAAATGATCTAATCATGTGACAAATTAATCAGATGCTCTGCTAAAAAGAGGAATAGTTTGAACAACTTGGGGCTACCATCTCCGCTCTGATACTAGTTCAGTGCCTCACCCATCTATGAACCAGTGAATCCCTCTGCACTGAGATTGAGGCACTTTGGCACAAGAAAGACGCCCTTGGACAAAGATTTAAGCCATGGGCCAGTACTGCCCTCAAATTTTCCCAGAATATAGATACTGAGGTACGAAGACTCATCCAAACACTGGGAAGTGTGACCGCTGCCACATAGGGTCCCATATCGCAGAAGTTATTAGATATCACATAGAATGCTGCGGCATGGAGCCTAGAAAAATTGGCCCCACTGGTTATAGTTGTTCAGACACTACGCACGTAGGTGGAGGCTCTACCAATATTGCAGTGACTCGGGACGAGTCACAAGATTGTGTTAGGGGATTTTTGGAGCAGGGTCTCCCACACTGATGAAAGCTGGTCCAATTTTGTATTATTTTGATTATATTTATTCTAGTGCAGGGGTGATAGGGTGGGTAAAAGCCCCAATATGTTGTAAGCGGGTAAATAGGTAAAACTAGGAGTCCACAAACCACTGTTTTCAGACCATGGTAAGTCTAGGCTAAATTGGTATAAATAGTAAGTCTTTTTGAGTCAACAGGGAGAAGATAGATAAAAGTGAATGCTAAGTGCGGATTTTTAGTTCTAGGTTTCGGGTATTTGGGTTGGAGTCCTGCTGGTTGTGTGCACGGAGATCCTTTGTCCTACTGTGTGTGGACCGTGCTAGCTATGTGCGCAAGTGGGATTTGGGGTTATGTAAGAATATATTGATAATATATAAGAAGTATTGCTAGTGTTTGGTTTTGGATCTATCTGTTATATGAATTTTCATTCTATGTTAACTCTGTGATAAGGTACGAATGATTTGTGTTATCTGCTCTGTTTATTTATAATATATGCTATCTGGTCTATTGCGCGGACTGTAATTTATATCTTTGCTGGTCAAATGCACATGGATGCGGACCTAATATCTAGATCTGTAATACTGTGTACACCAGTTATCTATTTAAGCCTGCAAACTAGCCCTGTTTCCATAGATCTGTGTGTTGTGCATGGCTTGGCTTACCTTCTCTCTTTCTAGGTGCAGAAACCTGGTTCTAACACTATCCCATACTGCTTCGGGTGAGACTTTGACCCACGCAAGAAGGTCACTGCCGAAAGGGCCAATAGTATAGGGGTTTGTTGGTAAACCTTAACATGTGAACCTAGGTCACGACTCCTAAAGCCAACAAATGGTTCCGTTGCCGAGACCAGGAGAATTTTGAAAGAGAAGTCAGGTAAAGCTAGAACATGAAGGTAGATATGGCTATGAACTTAAAACTACCTACCTTCAAGGGTGCAAGTGATGAGGATATGGATAGGTTCTAGTTTGTTGCTGAATCAGTTTGGACAACGCAAAACATCACAAGTGATTCGGTGAAGCAGGCCCAGCTATCTCTAGCTTTCGAAGGAAGAGCTCTAGATTGGTATATGGGATACGTTGGACAACATGCAAATGAAACTATTGACGGGATCAAAATGGCACTAAAGCAGCAGTTCAAAAGACCTAAATCCTATTTGCAGATAGTCAACGAACTAAAAGACATCAAGAAAGGATCATCTGAATCTGTATGGGAAGCATATCAGAGGTTAAATAAAGTAATCAGGGAAGGTAAATTCCAGTATGATGACCGGAAACACACAGAATGGTTCATCGTTATGCTGCTACCTCATTTATGGGTACCCATGGGACAGCAATCTACCGAAACACAGGAGAGAGTACTAGAAATAGTTATGAAACTAGAAGCTTCCCCAAGGGATGACACCTAGTTAGGGGTGCAGTAGATATAAGGCTAGCTAGAGGTGATGCATATGGAAATTCAGAATCTACGCAAAGATTAAGGGCCAGAAGCTAGCCCCAAGAAATGGTGCATCCAGTGTCGAGTAAATGGTCACACCAAGGAAAACTGCCCATTACTAGTTGCGCTTAGCCCTTTACTAGTTGTGCTGAGCCCTCTACTACCCATTATCACTATCTAAGATTATTGTGGTTCCACCATTGAGTGGATGATATACAATTTTTTCCATGCCTGGGGGGAATTCCAATCCTCTTTATGCACCTCCCCTTTTGAGTGGAGGATATCTGAACTCTAGACTGGTTTTGAGGGTGGGATAGCCTAATGCTAGTCTAGGCGGAACATATCTTTCACATCTAACAAATATTGTCATAGGAACTACTCCATTGAGTGGTCAACCTACTTCAACTATATTTTTCTATCAGTTTTCCCATGTTCAATATTCTCAGGTTCAACAAACCCATCTTCAACAACCAACATAAAATATCTGTATGTTCAACAACATAACATACCTCATCAATATGTTCAACATCCGAATATGCAGTATCAGTATGATCCCCAACCAAACTTCTTACAGAAATACATCCAACAACCCCAAAATCTAGTGGGTAATGTTGTGACTAACCCTCAGTTTGGTCCTTACACCCAAACTAGTCTGAATATCCCTTTGGGTTAAACTAGTGCTCACCCCAATCATCCTAGCATCCAATACTAGAAAATTCCTTAGGTTCAATACCAACAATCCCAACCACAAACTAAACCTAGTACACAATATCAACATATACCTCAGTACCAACTGACCCAACCAGGAACCCAAGATAGACCTCATGTTCAGTAAAGACCTTAGACTGGACCATGTGTCTAGCAAGGACAAAAATTTCACACCTAGCAGGGACCTTATCAACAACCCAACAGGGTCCCTACGTTCAGTAGCAGTTGCAACAAGGTCCTTACCAACCATGGGGGAAGTATGTGTATCCAGATCAAAATCCGCCCTATTGGGGGTAGAAACTATATCAACCAAGTTGGAACCCTCATATGGGTAACTTCCAAAGATAATTTTCTCCTCACCATCCTCCCTTGCCATTGTTAGCTTCGTTGGAACTGTCAGATGTGTCTAAGCTCATAAAATACCACATCCAACATATGTTTCATTGGCCTCCAGTTCCAACCAATATTTTAGGATATTTCCCAAAGTTTGAAGGTAAGTATGGGGAAGATCCCCAAGCCCATGTCATGACATACCAGTTATGGTGCTCTTCCAATTCTTGTGTTGAAGATTCAATTTGTCTACGTATTTTCCAACACACTCTCACAGGTGCCACGACTAAATGGTATATTGAACTCCCTCGAGGTGTCTTCTTCAATTTTAACACCTTGGCCATGGCTTGCATCACTCACTTCCAGATAACTATCTAGTATGAAATCGACACCCACCTTCTCACATTGTTGCAACAGTAAACTACTACCCATATTTCAGATCACATCCACAAATGGAGGAGCAGACGTCGCCTCACAAAATTTGAGATCCCCGATCAGTTGTTGACTAAATGGTTTATGAAATCTTTTGTCCCGCAAATTGAAATAGATCACGCCATGGGTGGTTGCATGACTAAAGAGGAAGTCATTTCTTGTACTCAATTTCTATATTTGGCTTATTCCCAATCTGGAACTTTGTATGAGATCCTACCTGATGCACCGCGACCTTCAACCGATACAACATCATCTCAACCTCTTTTTATGACTCCTGTTGATGGTGTTATTGGGTCAATGGCCCATGCTGATAGTGGTACACCCAAGTCTTCTTCAAATCTAAGTCCACCGTTATCGCTACACCCTCCAAACCTTCGAATAACCAAAATAATCCTGGTAAAACCGCTAAGGTAAATTATGTCCAATCTACCGCAACAGAAAAATCCAAATATGATGACCCTAAATAGGATTCCAATAAGTCATATATTGACAACGCTTCCAAAGAAAGCCTAAACATCCTTGTTTGATATGTGATGATGACCATTACACCAAGTATTGTCCTTGGCGTGCTGAATTTTTTCATATGTTGAAGGGCGCACCTGGGTCTCCGACTATATCAAAAGAACCATTTCCATCCTATCAAATGAAAATGGTAGATCAACCCCAATCATATGGAATATCCCAAGTTTTTATGGCTGGAACGTAACCTATTTCTATTGCAAGGTGATTTGAATATTACCCAAATCCATCAAAATCTTCTATGGAATAGGATGCCAGAGATAATCCTTCCTCTTCTGTACCTCCACAGATAATCCATATTGAGAGACCTAGTAGTGATTCCATGATCCAACCACCTCTCAAAGGTGTTATTCAAAAATCGTCTTACAATCTGTACACACGAGCTACTCAACATTATAACATTGTAGAGGATTTAGCTCAGGCACCTTCAACTTTGTTAGCATTGGAATTCCTTTAGTCATGCCCATCAAAACATAAGGCACTATTATCTTCCATTGGAGGTATTGATTCAGTGGATTCCAACCTCATTACTTTCGATCTTGAGAACTTTCTTCCTCATTTCCCATCTCAGGTGGATTTTCTGATTCAAGTCACCATTATGGGGAAACCCATTCCTAGGATTTTTGTTAATGAAGGTGCTTCAACCTACTTCATGTATATCACTCGTTGGAAATCCATTGGCTCTATTCTTTTGAGTCAGTCCTCGAACACTTTGGAAGCTTTTGACGACATAGGTTCTTGGTCATATGGTATTCTCAAATATTTACCCATCCTCTTGGAGGGAAAGATATTAAACCTGGAAGTAGAGGTGGTGGATTCCAACTTGAATTATAACCTTCTTCTTGGATTCATTTGGACCCATGAAATGATTTGTGTGCTCTCCAACCTCTTGAATGTTCTCTACTTTCCTCATGAAGGAAATATTATGACCATCGATCAGTTCAATTTCTTCTCCTCTGATTCTTCAACAAAAAACATCCATATGTTTGGAATACCTCTACCCTCTATGAGAATTTTGGGTTGGGCCTTTTCAAGGACTCATCCATTATTGGAATTTTTCCACTCCCGCCTCCTATGTTTCCACTATCAACATGATATCATCTCGTCACAATCCATGGATTCTTCCTAGTCCCGACCAGCTTGAAATATTTGGTGATGTTATGCCTCTCATTACTGCAAAACAAATGTATCAGAGCATTCTTCTACCTTCTTAGACTGTTTCCAAAACCAACAACAAATTGGTTTCATCTCTCGACACTTATGTGTAGTCCCCCTGGTTTGGTTCTTTGGATTCATATGATCCCTTGAAAGAGACATTCCCCACTGACGAGAGTATCCTGGAGGTGATTTCTCTCAAAGAAACTTTGTGGGACGATGGTCATCATCATTCCTCATTTCTCAAAAGCCTAGGTGAGATCTCCACCTATCTTCAATATCATGCTTCTTCTGAATCGACTGATAGGGAAAATTTTAAGCATGGAAAATTATCTTGAAGTTTAAAAAATTGGCGAATCTCACATGTCCCTAATATGCAAACTATAAAATTTATATTGATGTATTAGTAAAATTAACACATTTATAATGATATTATATATATTTCTATATAATGTTGGAAATTTTGAACGTCAAATAATTTTATATTGTAAAATTTGGGTGAATCATTTTTATAAAAAAATGGAAATTGGCGAATCTTTTTTTTGGAGAAACCATGGAAAATTAGCCCAACTATGAATATTAGCCCCTAAAATTTTCCATGTCGACCGAATCACTTCAGAATCCCATCGTGATTAACGAAGTACTATGATCTATCTGAAGGAAACATGGGGATTATTTTCACCACCATTCCCATTGAAATCTCTGTTAAACCAGGGATTGTCGAGAATTTTCATATCAATGCCTATTGTTTTCCTTATGAGGTCAATATTTACACTGAGATTTAAGGAATTATGTGATGTCTTTGCATTGTCTTATGAAGAAATTCCTCGCATATACCCTAGTATTGTAGTGCATGAAAGCCCTACATATTCATAATCAAAGCCCATTCATCAATGGATTCATCCTATGCACCTAGGAAAGGCTCTTGTCATAAAATGGGAAGTCAAAAAATTTCTTAAGGCTGGTTTCATCTATCCCATACCCTTGACAGATTGGGTCTCTAATATTTTTCCCGTTATTAAGAAATAAGGCACCATCCTGGTTTGTGTTGACTATCATGATATCAATCGAGCATGAAATAAAGATAATTACCAAAATCCCTTTGTCGAAAAAATCATTGATGCATGTAATGGGAGTGTGATATTTTATTTTATCGACTTTTTTCCTGGTTATAACCAGCTCAACATCACTCCAGTTGATTAACATAAAACTGCTTTTATCTGTCCATGGGAAACATTTGCCTACAAGAAATTCCCTTTTGGTTTGAAAAATGCTAGTTCCACTTTCCAAAGAGCTATGGCATATGCCTTTCATGATATTAAACACATATTCCAACCATATCTTGACGACCTTCTGGCCCATTCCGTGAAACGTTGAGATCACCCCGAACATCGCAGAGCAATATTTCTTCATTTTTGACACTATAATATTTGGTTAAATCCTCATAAATGTGTCTTTTGCGTAGAATCAAGTTGCCTCTTAGGTTTCATGGTGTCTAAAGAAGGCATTCAGATAGACCCTCTTAAATTTTAGGCAATCATCAATTTTCCTCCTCCCTCTTCCATGCATCAATTGAAAAGCTTGCAGGGGAAGGCCAATTTTCTCTGTTGGTTCGTACCGAACTACACTGAGCTTTCCAAACGATTCACTCACTTATTGAAAAAGGGAATGCCATTCATTTGGGATTAATTTTCCAAAACTCTTTTGATGCTTTAAGGAAATCCTTGATCAATACTACTTTATTACGTTCTCCCAACTATAATTGCAATTATTTCCTATATTTGGTTGCCGCAGAGAGCATTATTAGTATGGTGTTGGTTTAGGATGATGATTGTTGGAACACCTAATCCTACATGGGTAGGTATGGAATGCGAAAAGTCACAATGAATTCCAAGTGACCTTGGAATATGAAACCAAGAGTCACACCATTGTACTATAAATGTACATCTTTGTATAATGAAAAATATGAGCTACACGTTTATCCTTCATTGTGTTGAGTTTCTTGTTGTGTGTGTGTGTTTATCTTTCTCCACACCATGTGTGTGTTTAACATGGTATCAGAGCTCTGAATTTAGAGGCCCCCATTAAGCTTCTGAATAGTGTTGGCTTGTGTTACATGAGTGCAATATCTACATCTATATTTTGTTATACTGTACGCACAAAGAACGATTATGTTTCTCAAGGTTGAATTGGTATGAATGTTGGATTTCGTTGAATTGTTTTGTTAATAACAGTCTTTGCATTCAAGACTGATTGTGGCATATGTGTGTATAATTGGTTGGAGAACTCCTCCGGAAACCGTGTGCAATGGTTGTGTTTTGACCATAGAAATGAATGTATGCCTTAATAAATGAGTAAAAATGTTGCATTTTATGCGTTGATACTCGTTGTTAGACTGTGCATATGAATTTTTCAATAGTTAGTATTCTGTGGGGAAGACCAAACGACTTCGCCTTTGTGAACCGACTCTGCTACATTGAGCTGCATTAACCATTCTGTGCATGCTCTAGCATGAAATTTCTAAGGGTGCCTATGCATATCAATGGAGTAGGAACAGCTTCCGCATTGCCATCATCCATCGTCGTATCATCATCCATCAGATCATCTTCTTCCGGCTCGAAATCGACAGCATCAACCTTCTATGCCGCTGCTTTGTAATATGAGTTATGTTCATATACACTAGTTCAGTATGCATTATTCTTTTAGGTATATCACTCTCTAGTTCATCTACCAGGAGAGTGTTTGTCGGTATACCACTCTCTGGTGTATCTTATCCTCCCAGTGGTATCCTGGTTCTACAACTCTCCTCCCACCACATTATAACGCATTTCTCATTCACAATATCAGTTTCTCCATTATATATAGCATTGCCTCTCTGTCATTTCAGATACCATTGTGCATATCCATTCACATACCCTCATAATAGTTCTTTGACTCTTCTCTCGGCATCTCATTGGCAGGCTCCCTCACCATCTCTCCAACGCCGGCTCCTCCGCTTCACCTCTCACTCAACATTTCGGTTTATCATGTTAATACACTTGGCTCTCGACTCACCCGTCCCAGTACTTTGAGGTGGAAGGAGTGACGTTCCGGAACAACATCTTTGTGCATGTTCCTGTGTTCTGGTTTCAAATCCTCTCATACTTAGCATTTGTGGCGATTGGTGGCCAGGTCGAGTTGGTAGGGTCGAAGATTGTTGGTTGGGTTGATTTCAGAGATTGTTGGTCGGCTCAAGTTGCAGAGAATTGTGGTGGTTACCAAAACCAACCAAGGTGATGCAAGACCATCAGATTGACCGCTAAGAAGATCCATCACGGGGTATGCATTGAGTGCCTCGCCTAGGGTTAGGAGGAACCCGAGATCATTAAGTCAAAATAGCCGTGAGTGGATTCTAACTGTGGTTGAATTATCCAGAAGGAGTTTTTTTAATGTTGCATGTATTTTGTTTTAAATCCAAAGTCTATGAGTCAAAGTTTAGAAATCATGGTTTTATAACCATTACACCAAACTTTTATTCATCATGTCTATTAAATAATGTCTAGAGATGCGAAATTAAATTTTGAAGCACAACCTTCATTGCTATAATGCTACCTATTATATGATATTCAAAAAAAAAAAAAAAGGGAAGAAGAAGAGAGAAGAAGAAGAGGGGAGATGGTATATGAAAAAAAGGGTCTTTGAAGTCATTTGTATTTTTTTGAAATTAATTTGAATCACATTGTAAGTGGGTGCATTATCGGTTTAAGCCGACACCCTTTATTTCTTTTGAGCCTGAGTTGTTGAAAAAAAAAATGGCTAAAATCAATGAGGCATTAGAGTTGTTGAATAACCTCATTCATTTAAATGTTGATGACATGATAAAAATGAGCAAGAATTCTCTTTGTAACATTCAAATTTGTTTGCAAGATGCACAAGAAAAGATTGATTTTTTGCAGTTGGAATCTCAGCTCCAACAAGACGAACTTTAGCAAAAGAGTCACCATTCTGAACTTGTTTCTATTCAGAAGATTGAGAAGGACTCTCATCAGAAAAAAGAAGATAAAGTTGTAGTTTATTCTCATTCAGTTCCTTGTACTAGAGCAGATTTACATGCAGATGCAGCAGTTCAACCTGCACTTCTCAAGCCCATCATCAAACCTTGGGAAGAGCTTGTCCACAACAAGCACCAAACTGGTCTTGGATATGAAAAGGATGTGTCCTTTCATATTCCAGACTACTCAATGCCCATCATATTTCAGAGTGTCGGATTCTTGTATGACAGTTCACCTGCAGCTGTTCCAGATCCTGCTCCACAACAAAAACAACAGATTGAAAAATGCCAACACTGTGATCGAGTTGGCCATATGAAAGATCATTGTTTTGATCTTCATCCATGCAAGCGCTGTGGTCGGCACACTCATTCTTCAGACAAATGCTTTAGAAACAAGCCTCCTGCAAGAACCAAGATTCATCTTCGATGGATCGCTTATTGGCAATGGGCATCAGTAGCCAAGAAGATGTTTAAGACACATGTCAGAACTTGTTCATGGATATTGAGCAAACTTGCAATTGAGTTTTCGCCATCATCTCACCTTGTCCCTAACAGGGGGGGAAATGGTGGTCATGTACAAGCTTCAACGTTAGATCAAGTGAGCCTGAGCCACAATCTCTTATTCCATGTTCAGATTTGTAGCCAGAGATACAGCATTTCAAGGGAGCTTGATCCACAATTTGTCTTTCTAGATTCAGATATGTAGCCAGAGACATGGATGCCCATGAGCATGCCTTCGGTTGGTGGACAACCTTAAACCATCATTTTTGGTTGGTGGATAACCTAAAACCATCACAAGTAGTAGACCTCCCTTATTTTAGGTCGAAGGTCTCCCTTTCATATATGAGGAACACTTCCTCTAGCAGAAGTCTTCAACTTCTTGCCAGCTTTGGTTGAGTTCCAGGAAATGCTTCAAGCATTCCAGAGTTGTTGGTAATCCTAAAACCATCACAGGTAGTAGACCTCCCTTCTTTTAGGTTGAAGGTCTCCCTTTTTTATGAGGGACAATTCCTCTAGCAGAAGCTTTTAGCTTCTTGCTATTTTTGGAAGAGTTCCGGGAACTGCAACAAGTATTGCGTTCCAGTGTTGGTGGTCATCCTTAAACCATCTCTTTTTTCCAACATTTCAGAGAGTTGATTCATCCCAAGTGCTGCCATGTATACTTTGCAGATTTGTATTACAAATCTCTTCTTGGACTCACACATACCCCTTCATATTAAGGGGGGATGTTGGAACACCTAATCCTACATGGGTAGGTGTGGAATGCGAAAAGTCACAATGGATTCCAAGTGACCTTGGAATATGAAACCAAGAGTCACACCATTGTACTATAAATGTACATATTTGTATAATGGAAAATATGAGCTACACGTTTATCCTTCATTGTGTGTGTGTGTTTATCTTTCCCCACACCATGTGTGTGTTTAACAATGATGACAAGAAAGAACATGTAATTTACTACCTGGGCCACAATATCTTCTATGCTTAGACCCACTATTCTCATGTTGAGAAACTTGCATTCACCCCTATTCACGTTGTTCATCGTTTTTGTCATTACATTCTCCTCTGTAAAACTATCGTGATTTCTGACTACAATCCCATGAATTACATTATTACACGTCATTTTCTTGGGGGAAAATACTCGAAATCGATTTTTATTCTCCAATAATCTGGCTTGGAGTTTGCTATAGCCAAATTGAAGAAATAACTATTCTTTGTTGAGTTTATCTATGATCTTCCCACTAAGGTTGATCCCACTCCCTTTGAAGAATTGATTCCAGATGAATCTCTCTTTCTCATAAGTACTCTTGACCCTTTGTATGGATATCTCATTGTTTATCTCTAAACCCAAGTCTTTCGACCAGAGCTATCTCACACTGAGATACAGTGGGTCTTCACCAATCCCAACCATATCGAATTATTGGAGATACTTTGTATTTCACTGGTGTTGATTCCATCCTCCGTCAATGTATCACGCTAGAGTAAGTTGAGAAATTCCTTAACGACTGCCACTCAAGGGCCTGTGCTGGTCAAGTGTCCGGTTATGCTACCACCCATAAAATATTTCGAGAAGGATATTTTTTTCCATATATTTGTAAATATTACATTCTTTTCGTTCAAAAATGTCATGATTGCCAAATTTTTTCTCGGAAAGAACGTGCCCACCCTCACCCTTGCACCAAGTGGTGATCGCCGAGCCATTTTCAAAATGGGGCATCGACTCCATGACCTGTAAACTTCACTCAGTCAGGGGGCATGATTATATTATTGTCAAGGTCAATTATTTTACACATTGGGCTGAGGCAATGCCTACATGTGATAATGAAGGTAAAATTGTGACCCAATTCCTATTTAATCATGTCATAGCTCAGTTTAACATCCCAACAACCATTGTCACTAACCATTGATCTCATTTTTGAAATAATATGATGATAGAGCTTAATGCTTAGCTAGGGCTACACCGCAATAGCTCCATTCCTTACTATCCATAGGTCAATGGCCAAGTCGAAGTTGTTAACATGGTTTTGGTAACAATACTTCAGTGAACCATTGCGAGAAACATATGAGATTGGCATCTCATGGTTTTCAGAGCTCTGTGGGCTTACTGAACTTCCACTAAGACTGCTACTGGATTCACACCATTTCAGCTAGTGTATGGTTTGGAAGCAACATTCTTGATCGAGTGTCAAAACCCTTCTCTCAAGATAGCCATCGAGATACTTCCTGGTACTTTTCCAAAAAAGGAAAAATTTCTTTACCTCAAGCATCTCGATGAGACCCGAAGACTTGCAATTTTAGTCATTGAAGCAAAAAATAAATGAGTTAAGCCTCAGTACGAAAAATCTATCAACCCTCAAATTTTATCTGAAGGTGACTTGGTCCTCCTCTATGATCAATACCATGATAAATTGGGATTGGGGAAGCTCGAACCAATGTGGCATGGGCCCTATATTGTTCAATGTGTATTTGGAAGAGGTGCTTATGAGCTAGTAGATTATGAAGGTAATCAGTTGGCTGAGCCCCAAAATGGGATCTATCTGAAAAAGTATTATGATTGATCATAATTATGGTACCTTGTACATTAGTGTGTTTCTAATTAGTGTTATTTTTATATTTTTTGGTGTGATTTTTTGCTTCGTAGACCTGTTTCCACTGCTTACCTAGTGTTCCACTTGCTTTGCAGATGTCATTGAACCATTATATCAGTTTCGTTGATGGTGCTTTTCGTAGCACACAGAGCTTATATTTCGTAGCATAGGCACTATTTTCCCTTGATGGTGAGTTGATTAATCTGCAAGGTAATTTTTTGGGTCGAAGAAGTAATAATATCATCAAATATAGTGTGGTCATCGAACTATTATGAGATGCAATCGATATCGATGTAAGAGATTTGGTTGTCAATTTAGACTCACAACTTGTTGTTTTACAATTAAATGGTAATTATTAAGTTATAAAACCCAATACTTATGCATGTATTTATGTGTTCGATTATGGGAAAGAAGTTTTGATTACATTACATATCAACACATTCCAAGAAATTTGTATACATTGATGGATACATTAGCAAACTCTGTATTAGATAGAAATATGTGTAACATGTAAAAACAAATACATCATCATGATACATTAAAAAATATGTGTTCCATGACACAAATGGCTCTGTGAGCATACATTAGTAAAAAAATGTAAAATAAAATTTGTTATCTTCCCAAATGGTGCTTGTGATAGCATGTGACTGCTCAAATAGCTCTCTAGAGTAATGACGCAGTTAGCCTATGACTCCCACAATATTCCTCTGATAATGCATGGGGATGTCATCAAAATTTGTGTATTCTGATATCCCTCTCTTTAGGCTTGCTAGGTTACGCTCCACCTATACTACTAGGTCTACCCCCTCCTCATAGGGAGCATCCTCGATTTGGCGAGCTACTCTCATAATCGGGCAGATACCAGGTGGTCTCTAAGGCCTAACATCTATAAAAACATCATAACAAAAACATAACAAAAAAATTTTAAAGTAAAAAATTACCAAAAACACTTTTTACCTGCATAAAACAAATGTTTTCCTGGAGGAAGAGGTAGATATGGGTCTCCTCTGAAATCAGTGCCTGCATACACATGGTCTTCAACCATGATCAGTTAAAAACACAACCGACTAAAAAATGTTGTGGAAAAATTCGTTTGCTAGTCCCCTCCCTAACAGGGCATGATTTTGCACCACCTCAGTAGCCTCAAGTCCCTCGCAGTTGGATCATAAACCTATAACTGTTGATACTGAAACAAATTCACCCTCTCCAAAAAGAAGGTAACTAAGATGGAACCATACCCAAACTGTTTCAACTGATTTGTCTTACACTTGGTTAGTTGGCTCTTCATATTGGCCAACAACTCCTAGCATCAGTTAAACATTGTGGGAGCCAGACAATCCACCACATACTGGAAATGAGACTTCATTGCCTCATGCAATGCTTGGACTCTGGCTACTCGGGCCATGCAATGTAATATTGTACAAAAGGGAGATTATGGGATTAAAGATATTTCCACCTTGCCACTTTGAGTCTTTTTGGCCTCAGGAAAATGTCTGTAGATGAGGATGCTAGTGCTCTCCCCTCTAGTGTGAGCCCCAGATATTTGGATTCACTCTGCTCTCATAGACAACCCTGTAATGAAGTAGATGTCCATGAAATCTATCTCAAATTCTTGATCCCGAATTTTGAAAATTTGGTGATCCACATCTCATAATCCAATCAAATACTCGAATATCTATAAATGAGCTCTCAACCCTGAAGTATGGAATAATTTTAGCAATACATAATTCCTTAATGCATTTACGCAATTTGGATCCTAGAGAGCTAGGTGGTATTCAACCTCGTGGCCTCTTTCCTTCCATTTGATGACTATATTCACTGAAAAAACCTACAAAACATGTCCAATTGACATTTTAGGAGCTTTCATTCGAGTAATTTTTTAAATAAACCATTGAAAATGAGAGAATTAAATTATTCCCTGCAGTAAGCGCGACTGTAAAATTTGGAAGGCTGCTAACGACGCAGTCAAATTTTAGGCTAAGGGAGACCAATGCGAATCAGATGCTCGTATTTGTGTTGATCACCAGCAAAAATGAAATGTGAAATTATCCCCCCTAATCACAAATTTTTTAAACTAAACTACTTAAGAATGGAATTAAAATGAAGAGGAAAGTTTGGGCTCTTACCTGAAGCAGATGGATTTCTGAACGATGTCCTAGATCGGCTGCACCACTGATCTGAATTTTGAAGGAGAAAGGCGTAAAATGCACTTTCACAATCTACTCCAAATAAAATGGCTTAAATGATATACTTTTTGTCTATTTATAGGTTTTTGAAGATATTTTGGGCATTATTTTATTATTTTTCCTTGATATCAATGATGTTTGTCATTTTTTGTGCAACAACAGGATTCCTTATACTGACAATGATTATTTATGATGAGACGAGTTTTATTTTATCTCTTTTTTGCACTCGGTAAAAATAAACAAAAAATAAACGAAAAAGGAACCCCCTTGGAGTCATGTTTTATCTCTTTTCTAACTCTCAAAAAATTAAATGATTGCCAAGTACTTGCCTTTTAGAACTCGTTAAAGTAAATGAGTTGATGTGATCTCAGTATACATTTACCACATTTTCAAGTTGATATTAACTATTTATGAAAAATGAATACCTTGATCGAACATGGTGAGTAGGTTCTCTCGGATATTATTTTCTACCTTTTCAGATCTGGGATATGATTTATGAAAAGGGACATGGTGGATTTTTCTTTTATGTTTCTTTGTCAAACTCCCTAAACATGAAAAAGACACCGAGTTCCCCTTTCATCAGACTCATTAAAAATTCAATGGTGAAAGACTTGTCACCATGACAGAATCGAGTTCGTCCTTCCTAGGGCTCGTTAAAATTACCAGGATGGATTCATTTATAGAATGAACTTACGTGCTCAAAATATTTTATCCTCTTCACGTTGGCTATCAAAAATAAAGAGGTACTTGTTAGCAATAACGGGTTAAAAATTGATAGTGGAATATCTTGTGTATTTTGGGAAGCTTGTCGCTCTTTAACATGACACTCATCTACAATTCATGTCAGGTTGGGGATATCCTTCATTCATCGTTTTTCTTCCATGGGTTTGGGGAATACATTTTCCTCCTGTTAATCTCTATGAGTCACCATTAATCAAATGTACTCTTTCAATGGCAATATATAGGTTCCTAGGTCAAATTTTTATAATTTCAAATAAAATTTGATTATTGGTCGGTGTCTAGGTATTATTACCGATCCCTTCATTTTCAAGGTCATAAAATTCCACCATGATCATGTCATCACTCCCTATGATAGGGCATCAAAAAAGTGTATTTGTCATAATTTTGGTCATCAAATTATAATCATGCATAATTCAAAGGTTCAAAGTTCCAAATCATGGTTTCACATATGCATTTGGTGTCATCATTAGGTCATATCATCACAAGTCATGTAGGGAGTCATGCCATCACCTTATTCACCATCATGGGAGATATTAATTAGGTAAAAAGTGTTCAAAAATATTCCAAAGGTACATCTACCCTTCATGGATATGTAACCTTGACAAATAAAGTTATAAAGTTGTGGTACACTACCTCATCACATCATTTCTCAAAAAGGACATGTGATGTCTTATCATCATCAAAAGAAAAATTCAAATTTCAAGCTATAAAGAGACCATCCAAGAACTAAAAGACTTCATTTAATCTTCCTAGAGCTCTCGTCTACCATCGAGATTCACCTCAACCTTCAAAACTCAGATATTTTTCATCATCAATCCTTTTCCAGCAAGCACACTGGGTTTTTTCTTAGCACGTTGTGCTTATGTCCAACACATTGTGCATTTACGTTTGGAGCTTAGAGGAAGCCATAACAGGATTCATTTAGAAATCTATAGGTTCCAAAGACTCTCAACACGTAATTATAGCCTCTCATCAATCCTAATGTAGTGCTTTTCCTTCAGAAAATGATGAAATCCCTCTCCTAGGGTTTTTTGCTGCGCTTTTGGTGTTCTTCATGTTTTCTTCAGTTCAAAGACAAATTTCCTAGTTTCCAAGTGTAGAAATTCCTAAATACCCTCAATGAACATTCCACATCACTCCCATAGTCAAAATTCCCTCATATTATCATTTGTATTCCTCAACCCTAGCTACTCGCTACGCTTTTGACTAAGGATTGTCTTTTGTTATTTTCAACCCTTTTTCCTCATCTATTCTGAGAAATTGCACTATCATCCTATTCCTAACACTCATCCCCATCTCCAAAAAATTTCCCACAAATGATCTCACTCTCCTTATCCTCCATTCTCTTCCCTAAACTAGCTACCCTTTTTCCCCTGTTTTCCCAATCCTACCCTTCCCTCCTATCAAACTAGGGTTTTTGTTAATCAAACCAAGACCATGGCCAGTGAGAAGAAGAAGTATAATAAAGGAGGGAATATCTAAATATATGAGCCAACTCATATGTAGGATATCAATGCCTCATCATTCATCAATAAGTCATTTGAAGATGTGGACTACCTAGGATTTTGTGAGAAGATACAAGAGGTGGGTTGCCATGCTAAGTTGACCAATATTTTTGCCACCCATTTCAAGAGGGATAAGACCAACATAGTATGGATGGACTTCATAATACAAGAATATGCCATATATTTAGCTACAAGTATCCCTAACCAAAGAGAAATTTGGTTTAAGGGGATGGATCTGGATATTGAAAACTACAAAGTTTTCGTGAAACCACATTACAAGGATGCTACCACTCATATCTTTCATTTCAGGAAATTGTTAGATAGATATTCTCCTTTTATGTAAATGATAATGAAGTATTTTAATTGTGAAGGGAGGTTTTCTAGGTTATATCAGTATCACATAAATTTTTTGATGCATTTCACTACCATAAAACCTTTAAACCTACCCCCTTACTTATTCAAGAGGCTGGTCAAGATGACTGGGAAAGTGAAAAAACAAAGGGAGAGATCACTAGCTAAGTTTATTTCATCATGGTTTTGTCAAAATCATATTTCATCATTAGCTTTTACATATTAATATACAATGGGGGAGATTCATGCAGTCAGTTGCTCTTATGCCTGACACTAGTCAACCTGATAGTAAAATCACTCAATTAGCACCATCTAGGCCACATGAGGTTGCCTCATCAAGTAGGCCATGAGTGAAAAAGACACCTAGGTCAAAGATATCAAAGACTTATAGCATAGGTAAAATATTTGTGTTTACCCCTATCAGTGAAAGAAGAGTTCAACTTAGCACTATGAGACAATAGATATGAGGAAGTGAAGATGATGCACCATTGCATAATCAAGAGAAGAGACCCACTGATTTTGAAATGGATAACCTATAGGAGTGCAATGAAGAAAAATTAGCTGAAGAAATAATCAAGGAAAACCAGGCAAAAATCAGAGAGCTAAGGGATGACCTTGCCAAGGAAAACTTCATAGTATCCTTTTTACAGCAAGAGAACATTCAGCTCAACAAACCTAAAGGAGATCATCCCTCATCCAACAAGGCAGATTTGGTTGTAGAGAAGAATAAGAAAAAGGCTATCATAGATGTGGAATAGTTAGAGGAAAATAATTTCAGGTACAGCCAAGGAGGCCAAACAAAAGAGCAGTAGCAAGACAAGAAAGATAGGAAAATGAACCATATCATCCTCAAGTACACCAGAACCTAGATGACACTATCGTAGCAAAAATTGAAGAGGAAAGAGATTTTTGGCTTGGGGTAATCAATGAAAACCTATAGAAGCTTTTAAAGAAGTCCAATAGAGATACAAACCTTTAGAGACACATGTCAAGACACTATTACACCAGGAACTTAATTTTCAAAATTAGGGTTAGGAACATGAAAAGAAGGCTTAAGATAACCCTAATCAGGCTCAATAATAGAGATAATATTTATTTTCTCTCTAATTCATCTTTACTTTTCTATGCCATGAATAAAAAATGAAGAATCAGAAATTTTTGACAATATTTGGTCATTTTTTAATTTTTGTGCTAATTCTAGAAATGTTTTATGCATAAAAACGTAGTGTGCCCACATTGCACTTCTTTTTATAGAATCCAAATGAGGAATGGCGCACATTTATGGATATATTTTGACCTATACATCACATATATGTACTTTTTTTCTCATGTCAGCTCACCAATTTCAAAAGAAAGGCCAAAAACTAGCAGTTTTTCATGCTTCTGCCACCATTCTGGACACCACACTGCGCTTCTGGAGTAGCCTTGGGAGATTGGATTTTTAGGTGCCTTGGAGGTGGATTTTTGCAGGTTTTAAGATTCAGTTGACTTCTACACATCCTAATTTATCTTAGCCTAGAGATCAATCCAAGCCACCAAAAATCTCCTTAAAGACCACATTACGTTTCTGTGTATTTTGGTGCGCTTATGCGAGAAAGCCATATTTCAAGTTTTGTTTGGTAAGATTCAAATTATATTGATGTAATTTGACTTCCTAAGAGTTTAAATGATGTAATTAAATGCCATATTGATGGTAAATATCAATATCATGTCAATTTCATCGTAATCAATGCTTGCAAAGTCAAATTAAGTCAGTTAAGTCTAAACAGGGAGTTGGTTTCTAACCTCCCTAGTTTTAGGTATGGTTATATATTTTGTTGTAAACAGTTCCTATGATGATGGATTCAAAAACTAAGAGAGGGAATGTATTTTTTCATCTATCTATATTTATTGAAGTCAAATGAAGGGTTGGATACTTGTAGCTCATACATGGACTTGTGTACTTACCTATTTTGCATAAATAGAATAGATAGTTGCTGCTATTGTCGTTGGATTCTTGTGTTTTCGTTTGTGGCTCTATTTATCCAGTATTTTATTTATTTTTAATAATTATATTTATATATCTACCATCTACATGATTCTTTCTCTTTATCTTTGAAGGTCTAAAATAGAAATCATCACATGTATGCTCTGTTTTTGTTCAGATAAGAATTTATGTGTTTTTTTCTTCATAAGTGAATTCATGCTTTTTCTCACTTAATATCTGCTACATTTTCTTCAACGTCACTACAATGAAAAACATTTTTGAGCCATTGATTTCCTCTACCTTGCCCCATGTTATGTCTCCGGCTGGCCTTTAGAAATATTTTACCTAGTTCCTAGTTTTAGAACTCTTATCCAGCAAAATCATAAAATCAAAACACTCGTGAGCTAAATATCTCGTATAATATCTATTTTAATCTCCAGTATATTATTTGGTTGTGATATTTTAGAGTGATCCCTCTATAATTTGGTATGACTAGCTACCAAATCCAAATTTGGTTTGAGGTTACCTCCTTCGTTCTCCTTTCTCATCCTTGCGAAACTGAGGAGCAATAAAATTTTGGTGCTGCTACTTGGGAAACAAGTTTGAAATATTCCCTTGGATTTTTCTTAAAAATTCTTTGAGGTCTAGGCCTATGGGTGAAAAGTCCTAGCTTTAAAAGAAGTTTGATTCAGTTTTTCAGAGCCAAAGTGCAAATTCAAAAGAACACTGGCTCCCAAAAAGTTCACGAGGTCTAATCCTGATCAGAATCCTCCATCACCAGTTGAGGACCGTAGAAATATATTGAGGAAGAAAATATCTCAGCTTGAGCAAGTTTAAACAAGCACATCTTCATTGGTAAGATCCATATCCTTTCCAGCAAATTTGAGTGCACTTGAAGACTTACCCTTTGATCTCAAATTTGAGCTTTTGTTGTTTAATTCTAAATCATAATCTTCCCTTTTAGAAATGGTATTTGATCATGTTAAATTTTAATTAATATTTCCATCATTAGAGTCTTCATCTACTCAATTTGATAGGAAATTTTGGTCTTAGTTTCATAACCTTCAAAAATTTGTCAATCACCTACATTTTACCTCTGAAAAATCTTACATTAAATATCAACAAGAAATTTTGTCTTCTGCTACATCTACACCTACACCTCCTCATTCATTTTTTCCATGATCCTCCACTATGCATCCAATACGTCCTCCAAAATCAACTTCTCCATCAGCACCCCCTATTTTTATTCCCACACAACCTTCTACATCAATCATGGAAAGATTTTCTCCTTTAGTGTTGCCTCCTGCACTTGTTGATTTGGCTCAAGGTTATGGTCATATATGGCCTTTGTTTGATGGGAAAAAAGAGGTCACAACTCAACAACATATGGTCAAAGTGACTGATTTTATTGATCTTGAGGAGATTGATAATGATGATGCCAAGATGTGTGTAATAGCCCAGAGTTTTGTGGGACATGTTAAGTGGTTTCGTACTTTAACAATACATTAAGTAGCCAATCCACAACAATTTATAGACTTATTTTTAGCCAACTGGGAAGAGAAGAATAATCCTCTTCAAATTTTGGCTGAATACAATGCTTTGAAAAGAAATCCAAATGAATATGTACAAGACTTCACTGTCAGATTCAACATGGTATACAACTTTATTCCAAATGACATCAAGCCTCGTCCTGGTTTGGCATTGCTTCATCATCCCAATGCATTTGATCCCGACATGGCCTATCAATTGAGGGAGAGGAGTCCTACAACTCTAGAATAAATGAAAAATAATTTCGTGAGTGTTGAAGCAAATTTGTTGATTTAGAAATCGAATACAAAAACAGAAAAAAGGATCACAATCAAAGAGGAGACATCGACTTCATTGGATGGTCAGCTTGAAACTTTAATCAAGAAAATGGAGAAGCTGATGGATAAGTTGATAATATCAAATAGAAAATCAAACAATAAAATCAGAAATCCTGATTTCAGAGGTTAACAATGACAACCTCAATTTAGAATCGAACAAAGGGAGCAAAGAGGTCAAGATAAACAAGCACAACAACAGATTCATACTCCACTTTAGCAGAATTATGCACAAGGACTTGATGAAGAAGAAGAGATCCTATAATTAAATCACCTTTTTGACAAAGATCAGCAACCTATTTTCTTGAATGAGGATGATGAATATTCTCAAGAACCTCATCAACCTGATGATCAATAATTTTTTCTCTTAAATGATGATATGTTCGTAGTACAAAAAAAAAATATTATCAAAGAGGTTACCAAAATTCCCTTAGCATAGTGAAAAGGAAATATAGTTTGAGGAACAATAATGTGCCTATTACTTCAAATCAAAAGAGGCCAACTTCTCAAAAAGATACTCCTCCCCAAGAAACCACCCCTACAAATCAGCATACAACTCACTCTACAAATCAAGACAAAGAAAAGGAAGTTGCTTCCAATAATCAAGGAACAAACAATGAAGCATCGACCAGTACTCAAAATAAATACAAAGAGACTCAAGTTGGAGGACAGAGAAAGAATATTCCCACCAGAGAATAACCCGAAAAGAAGGATATGACATCCAAAGAGGTAGAAAAGCATCCTAATATGTTTAGTCTTGAAAATGAGATTTTCAAATTGAAAGTTTCAATTCCTTTGACTGAATTGATTAATAATGATCAGTATAAGCTCCATGTAGCCAAAATGCTTAAGGTCGATCAAATGGTTGATATGGTGAATGTTATTGATGACCATCCCGAGTGTTTGTTTTCCCATGCCATAGATGGAAACTTAGAAGACATCGAGGTCCCACCTTTTTACCACAATCTTAAGATCCATGACTTCATGCTTCACAATTCCGTAATATTCGAAATTAGCTTTTAGCTATTTGGAATATTAAATTTTTCTTTCGCCACTTATATAGGTGAATAAGAGGGCATAGAGACCCATAAATCTCCTTAGTATGAATAAAATCACTCGTAAAGTGAATGAGAATCATTTTAGTAGTTGGATAAATCACCCTCATGTGTGAATAGAGGTTGAAGCATGTGAATGGGGTCAAGTTTGACCAAATCAAAAATGATGGTATGGAGGGAGTGGATAGTTAATGAGGGACAACACAATGTTAATGGGAGGAAGTCTCCATGAGAGTGGCTTTAATGATTGGGACCCAAGGTGAGAAGGCTCACAATGCTTATAAGGAGGGGGAAGGTAGCCATAGAGGAAATGTTGATTATTGTTTATGTCTTGGTCTTTTATGACTTCTTGCACGCTTTAGCTGTTGATAAGATTCCGTTGTGCTATTTAGCACAAGGGTGTTCCTGAGCCGAAATCCCACCATCATCCTCAGGGGACTTCGAGTGCCCACTCAGGAGAGTTTTTTTAGCTGCATATCCACATTTTAGCATCAAGCCATCTTCATTCTTCCTACAAAATAGTTTCTTCCAGGGTGGTGTTGTGTTGTAGGGAAGAGTCAGTTGAGGATTGATAGGACCATTTTATGTGTTTGTTTTTCAATGGAGAGGCAGCCTTTCCACCAGGAGGCTAGCAAGGGAGATAATTGGGCATTATTTCATCATTTGGCATCAGGCCAAGCTACTACCATCTCCTTCAGTGTAGTTCCCTTCATAGATTGAGTTATTTTATTGATCAATTGCAGTGGAGGGTTCAGTGCATCATTTGGAGAGTTAGATTTCCATTGAAGGGATTAGCCTTTCATTTAGAAATTCTATTGGAGTAGTTTCCATAAATTTCTACATCAGCTCAGCCACGTCCTTTCAGGTGTTCAGTTGCAGAGCTTATTCAGCCCTAAGGCTACATTCCGGCATTTTGTATTTTGTGTATTTCCGGAAACCCTTTCTAGGTTGACTTGGAAAGGTGCTTGGGAGCCTAGATCTCGATTCCAGAAATTTCTTTATCCATTTATCAGGAGATCTATATTATTGTATTTCCCAACAACATTTTAACTCACTGGGACTGCCCTGCACTATTTCTTTGGTATTTTTATAGCAGCAACATCTCACATATGAGAGTGTTTGTTCATTGGAGGCTTGTTTTCCTATCTTGTCTGATTTGTGCCTCAGTATATTGTCCTTATTTGCTACTGATTTACATAATAAAATGGCCCTATATTTGTCTCACATCTTGGTGTAATGATATCCACTGTTTTTTCCATTTTTATGAGAAATTCTGCTTCTTTTCCTTTTTTAGAATATTATAGTGGTATCATAGCATAATCTTGGCTCAACCTATGTATTTCAGCCATTATGTCATTAGAAGAAGGAGAACCTCTCACATAAAGGGAGAGGAGGTATCTCAATGGAAACTGGAGATATGATTGTACAGGCAATAAAGAAGACATGGGAAAAACTCCCATATTAGGAGAAGATGAAGAGGAGTTTCCCAAAATTCTTCACCAAACCATGCAAAATATTTCCTGGGAAATCAAGGAGATGAGGATGGATAGACACAAGGAATCCCCTAAAGGGTTTCTACATGGAGAGGGCTCCAACATTTCACATCACTAGTATGAACAACCAGTGAGGCAGCAAGTTTCCCAATGCCCACTATGCCTACATTTTTAGTAGCATGAAATGGAGGATCCCAAGAGAAAGAAACTATTGAAGACTATTTCATAGAGTATGAGTCTCAATCTGAGAGATTCAAAGATAATATAAGCTTTCATAAGTTTTGTCAGATCAAGGACAATTGGAGACCCTGGTATAACCATACAAGTGGAGGATTCACATAGAAGAATGATCTACACCGAACTATGGGTAGATTCTTTTTCTCTACTTTTGATGGATCATCCAAATCCACAGCCAAGTCTTGGGTGGAGAAGCTAGACATCTACTTCTAGTTTAATCAAGTACTGGAGATGGATGCCATAAAAAATAACAGTTTTGCACCTTGAGGGTGAGGCACATGATTGGTGGTTTCATGGTCTTTCTACATTGGGGCATGCCAATGTGACTACATATTCAGATTTCACTTAGATATTAGTAGAGAGGTTTTATTGAATAGACCCAGAAGCACCTTTTATTGAGCTAGCCAAGCTCAAGCAGTCAGGTAATCTAGAGACCTATATTTTTGATTTCTTAAAACTTTATGTTACGGTTCCTGATTTTTCTACAGCTAGGAGGGTTTATATGTTTATTAATAGGCTATAAGAGCCTCTACATGGGTTGGTTAAATATACTTAACCAACCACCCTTCAATATGATATTGAAAGGGAAAGAGATTTTCAAGATTCCTTGCCAAAGGCAAAGGCTTAATTTCAGCCAAGGCCACCCATCCAGCAGAAGGGGAAAGATGGGAAAGGTCCTCCTTCAAAGGAGAACTAAAACAAGGGACCTCTTAGTGATGATGTCCGAAGGGACTTGAGAAGAAGGAAGTTTTTCTTCACATGGAAAGAACCATGGGCACTAGGACATCAATGTGAAGCAGGGAAGCCACACTATATAGAGGTGTTCTCTGATAGTGAAGAGGAGGAAGAAGAGGAACCAGAGGGAGGCCACAATGCTAGGATAGCAGGAGAGGATCCACCACCACCAGGAGGTAGGAATCAAACATTTTCTCCAGTTGGAGGGGCCCTTGTATCTTTGAAGGGAGTACCCAAGTATCCGACTTTGAGATTCTGAGGCACCATTCAGGATCAGAGGGTATCAATGTTGATTGATAGTGGGGTTACCCACAACTTTATTTGTGCTTAGTTAGTGCAGAGGAGAGCAACACCCATTGATGATTTTGAGGGATTTTCAGTTTTGGTCTGAGTTAGAACCATGCCGTGTCTGAAGTATGTTTTGGAACTATCTGTCACCATGGGAACATACATCTTGACTGATCACTTCTTTGCGGTTGATATTCCTGACACCAATGTGATATTGGGTGTGAAGTGGTTGATTAGTTTGGGAAAGGTCGCCACAATTTCAGAGACCTTGCAGGTGGAATGGATAGATAAGAAGAGTGGAAAGCATTAGTTGATCAAGGG
Source organism: Pinus albicaulis (assembly GCA_034641835.2). NCBI lineage: Eukaryota > Viridiplantae > Streptophyta > Pinopsida > Pinales > Pinaceae > Pinus > Pinus albicaulis. The sequence goes on from CM076574.1 coordinate 604,980,693, forward strand.
AATGCACACTTATCCCTCTTAGATATTTTATGCACATAAGACAGAGGTTAGTTTGTGCAGTGGAGTCAAGGACCCAATATTCCATTCAGTTATGCAGTTGACCTTGGCCCATGATACAATACTATTTGGAGGCATTCCACTAGGAAGGCCCCTAGAGCAACAATTTATTAGAGAGTTATCACAACAGATTGCACCACTCATAGATCCAGATGAGGTGAGAACCTTAGGAGGACTTAGCACAGCGCAGGGAGTCTCTAGTAGGCTCAAGGAGGAGGGAGACATTCTCCTGGTATCATTATTACCAACTCTCACCAAACAACTTGCGTTGAGAAGAGATTTTTCAGGGATGGAGGATGGCACCATTATGGTGCAAGGAGGCTACCCCGTGGCTGTGGAGGACCTAAAGATACTTCCTCATAGGGAGGAATCTTCTATATATGGTAGAGGCTTGTGGGAAATCATGCATACTTTGACCAAACTAAGAAATTTTTGGATGGGTGATAGATTTTATGGAAGGCTAACCTCCATAAAATTCAACCCCTACTTGAGCAGGATCAGCTAGAGGAGAGGCAACAGAGGTAGGATAGTAGCATCTTAGCATATGAATTTGGCATGGGATATGTCAGTGAAGAGGGTAGCAACATGATAGGTGATTTACATTGCAGACCAACAACGCTTTCACTAGTGAGTATAGATCCTTATTGGAGGTCCTAGTTGTTGGTGGAATACTCCAAGGATCTCCTCACACGCAAATTACTTGATGGATAGTTGTCAGATGAGAGATATGTAGTGATAGATGGATTCATCTATTATCAGAATAAGATACTTTTGACTAGAGCTTCTAGGCTCAAGGAAAAGCTTCTACATGTAGCATATGAAGCTTTTCTCTCCAATCACACTGATTTTAGGAGGGCATATCAAATCATCATGGAGGGATTCTCTTGGGAAGGCCTCAAAGAGGAGATGCACTAGAATATCAGAAGATTTATGGTTTTTTTGGAGATTGAGGAGGGACACAACTACCGGGCAGAGTTGTCACAGCCACTTCCTTTTCTGATGGGAATAAGGGAAGGCCCATATATGAACCACCTCACTAGCTTGCTCAAGGTACATGGTAAGGATTGTGTTTTTATGCATAATGATACACTAAATGAGTACTTATATTCCTTTTCCATTCATGTACAGTTCATTGATCCAAAATGGTGCATTTTTCCCTATAGACTTCATGGTCTACATGGGGCCAAAATCACAGATGGGGATGGCCACTCCCTAAGAGATTTTGGTGAGATGATATCTTACTCGGGGTGTACTCAGTTGACACCACACATCCTTCACTTTCTCCAGGTATGTGAGAGGATAGTGGCATTAAGAAAGTGGTTGGGAGACACTCATCATACCATATTCTGAGGCAGTTAGGAGAAAAATTGTGTTGGTTCCACTTGAGGGACTATTACCCTCCTCTAGTATTTCCTATGCCAGCAAATGTATCCTTGATTTTGATCCCATATGTTGATGATGTTGTTATAATTATTGTTGGCATGAATGTAGGGATAGGACATGGGCTGGAATTTCCCATTGGGGGTGATATCTTCCACCCTCCTCATACCTCATGCTTCAGAGAGAACATGGGACAGTGTATGATTGCTACAGTAGATTTCTTGTTTCCTTATGGGGTGAGCCATTTGGTTAACTTGAACACTTGGGAGGATCACTTTATGGATGGATTGATTGGGGGACACCTGTTTCATGAGGGGAGATTATCATATGGAGGTGTCACAAGGGAAGGACGAAAAGTTTTGCACCACTCACCTTCACAGTTTCTTTAGGACAAGCAACATTTGGGGGGGGAGGACTATATTATTCCAAATTAGCCTTCAGCTAGTTGGAATATTAAATTTTTCTTTTTAAAATTAGATAGGTGAATAAGAGGGTAGGGAGACCCATAAATTGTAATATTCCAAAATTACCATGCAGCTAATTGGAATATTAAATTTTTCTTTTTACACTTAGGAGGTGAATAAATGGGTAAGGAGGCCCATACATTTCAGAAATAGGAATAAAATCCCTCATAATGTGAAAATGGATCATCATAGGAGCTAGATTTCACACCCTAATGTGTGAAAAGGGACTTTTGCATGTGGACAAGGTCAGTTTTGACCAAGTCAACATCATTGGGATATGTGGTGGAGATCATCTTTGGAGCAGTGCAGAGATAGTGGGAGGAATATTCCTTGGTGGAGGAAACCCTAATGAGTGGGACCCAAGGTGAGAGGGATTCCATTTGTATAAAGGGAGGGCAAGGCAGCCATAGCAAGACATCTTATGATATGGATTATTGAATTTGTGGTCTGGATGACTTTTGTGCTTTCTTCAACTGTTTAGTTGAAATTGATGTGCTGCTTAGCACAAGGCATTCTTGTTTAGGAATTCCTTCTCCTTCCAAGAGAGGCCTCGTGAGGGAGATTTCACTTCATTTCTCCACATTCAGGGTTAAGGCCAAGCCACCTCCTTTAGCTACAGCTTTATTTCTGTAGAGTATAACGTTGTGGTGCAGAGTGTTGCAATGAAGGTTTCACAACACCACTTCCAGAGCTTATTTTTCAGAGGAGGAAGCTTTCCTTCCTTTGGGAGATCAGTGAGGAAGCTCTTGGAGTAGATTTCAGATCTTAGCACTTGGCCAACACATTTTATATCTCCTACAGTGCAGTCCCTCTCCTTGAATGCATTATTTTTAGTGAGCATTTGCAGTGAGGGTTTGCAGTGATTGTTGGAGGGTGAGATCTTCAGTGATTGGATCAGCCTTTCACCTAAAGGATCCATTGGATGAGATTCGTGCATCACATTTTCTATATATATCCATCTTCATACATATCTTGAGTTGCAGCTGCTATTCAGTCCTAGGACTGCAACTCCGACATTTTTGCACTTTTGCATATTTCAAGAAATCCTTCCAGGATTGTCTTGAAATTGTGTTTGGGAGCTTGGATCTTCACTCCCAACATTGTATGAGCCATCTATTTGAATATTTATGTTATTTCACATTTCCATGTAGCAGTGTACCATTTATGACTGTGCGTTACATGGTCATGAACATTCTGCAATATAGCAGCATTTCACTTTTGGAATATGTATTCATGGGAGGCTTGTTTGCCTTGATTATTTGAGTTATGCACACTTCTATTGTACTCATTTGATACTGATTTACATAATAAAATGGCTCCATGGTTTCCATAACTTTTGGTATGATGTTATTCACTGCTATTTCTAGTTTTGTGTTCATGTATTGTTGCATTCCCCATTTGGGATATTATAGTGGTATCAGAGCATAATCTTGGCTCAGCCTGTGGAATCTCAGCCAATATGTTATAAATAATACAATAAAAATAAAATATGAATAGAAAATACAAGAAGAAAAATCCATTATTTGGAGGAAAGAAGGAGGAGAGACTTTCAAAGTTTCTTTCTCAAACTTTGCAGAGCATTCATGGAGATCTTAAGAAGATGAGGAAGGAGATGTGTAGAGAATATCCAAGAGAGTTTGAATCTGAAGAAAACTATAGATTTTCATATTATAAGTGTGAGCATGCAGCCACACACTATGATGCACAGTGCATTCATATGCCCAGATTTTCTATGAGAGAAATAGAAGAGGAAGAAATTCCTAGGAGGGAAATTCTTAGTGATTTTCTACAAGAATATGAATCTCAAACTAAGAAGTTTAGAGATCATATCACTTTTCCAGAGTTTTTCAAGATCAAGGTAGAGAGAAGAAATAAACATAATATGAGTATATTTTTCCTATCTACTTTTGATGGTTCACCTACATGTTCAGCTAGAGATTGGGTGGAGGAGCTAGACACCTATTTGCAGCAGCACCAAATTTCTGAAGATGAAGCCATCAAAGTTGCAGTGCTGCATTTTGGAGGTAAAACCTATGCATGGTGGATATTTGAGTCTTTTTCTTTGAAAAATGAAAATATTAATTCTTATGAAAATTTCACTAAGAGGGTAGTAGAAAAATTTTATGGAAAATTTTCTGAGATATCCTTGGTGAAACCAAACAAACCAAAACAAATAGAAACTTTGCATGTGTTGGAGGAAAATATAAACTCAACTCCACTTCAGAGACCTATATCTCATATTCTTGAACAAAAGGGCAGGGAGATCCCTTTTTCAAAAGAGGATCCAATTCTTGGGAGGTTTGGACATTCATAATGGAGAGGTAGAAAAAGTTGAGGGCAACAGCGTTGTCATGTCCAGAGCATATATAACACCTCATGCGGAGGTAGAGGGAGCACATGCTCCAAAAAGAGGTATTCTTGTATCATTACAAGAAATTCCCCAGGATCTCATATGTGGAGATCAAAGCACAACCAATGATCAGCATGTACCATTGTTGATATATTGTGAAACCATGCAGCTAAAAGGAGGAGGTAGGGAGGATGACCAACATCATTTGATGAGGAGCACACACCTCTATCTATTTTATAGGGTTTATGCATAGAAGACAGAGACTGAATTGCATATTGAAGGCAGGGAAAAGTTTGTCCATAAATGTATGTAGTCTACTCTTGATCTTGATGTCTCATTGCATGGAGGCATCTCATCAAGGATACCACCAGATCAACAGATGATGAGGGATGCTTCACATTTGGAGGCACCACTCATTGATTCCAGAGGAGTGAGGACCTTGGGAGAGCTTGATATAGTGCTGAGATTCTTCAGTAGACTCAAGGAGAGGAGAGGCATTCTCTCAACATCATCATTACCCACTCTCATTTCAGATTCTGCGCTATGGCGGGAGCAGCATTGGAAGGATAGCAGCCTTCCAACTTGCATCTTTGGCATGGGAGATTTCAAAGAGGAGGAGAGACATATTATAGATGTTCTTTGAGATAGATCATCGGTGCTTTCACTATAGAGGATAGATCCATATTGGAAATCCCATCTGTTGGTGGATTATTCCAAGGATATTTTTACTTGTATGATATTATATGACCAGTTGCATGAGGAGGGATATTTAGTCAGAGATGGGGTCATATACTATCATAGTAGGATCTTATTATCTAGAGCTTACAAACTCAAGAAGAAGTTACTACAAGAAGCTCATGAAGATTTCCTTTTCAGCCACACTTATTCTGTGAGAGCATACCACACCATCATGGAGGGGTACACTTGGGAAGGATTTGAGGAGGAGATATATCAGCATTTGAGAAGATGCATGGATCATGTGGAGATGTAGGAGATACATAACCCTTAGGGGGATTTAACACAGCCACCTCTTTTCTGTTTGAGGATGAGAGGGGATTCATCTATGAGACACTCTATTTGCATGGGCAAAGCATATGGTAAGGATACTATTTGGTTGCATAATGATTTGTATAATGAATATGTGCATTCCTTAACCATATATGTGCAGGGAATTTTTCCAATGAGGAGCATTATTTCTTCTAGACTTCATGGTCTACTTGAGGCCATAAGTAGTTGTGGTGATGGCCACTCCCCAGGAGGTCTTGGGGAGATTATATGTTATGCAGGGCATGCCCACTTTACACCATACAGCAGACACTTTATCCAACCTTGTGAGGAGATTGGGGCAGTAAGAAAGTGGTTTAAAAGCTACACATCATGCCATTTTCTAATGTAGTTGAGAGTAAAACTACGCTGGTTGCACTTGAGGGACCATTGTCCTTCTCCCTGATTACATATGGTAGCTAGCATGATTCTAATCATGATTCCATTTGCTGATGTTGTTATTATTTTTATTAGGAGCATGATTGGGAGAGAGACACATTGGCTCGATGTGTCCTTCGGGAAAGATATTTCCCACAAATTTTTCATTACATGTTCCAAGGGGAGCATGGGAGGTGATATGGCCACTATAGTAAAACACTTTCTTCTTTATGAGGTGGGCCATGGGAGTGATTGGATTCCATATAATGGTGATTTCCTATCCATCACATATGGGATGGTTTGGGCCAGCATGATTCATAACGTTGGAGGGAAGATTTTTGGAGATCTATTCTTCTTCTTGCCACTTGAGGGAAACATTATTGTAGCCCAAGATTAGGGGATACTCTACACTTATCATAAGTGGAGAGGAGGATAGCATGGGGTAGGCTATTTTGTCTACCATGTTCATTTATTTAGCCCACCTACTAGCATGAGCCAAAGGTGGAGGATAATTTTCAGGAGTTGCCATGTTGGGAGGTAACTCACTTTGTATGGATGATAGCTTGGGGATAGAGGATCCACATGCAAATGATGATTCCAAATGCCTTTCAGATCCCATTCCTAAAAGGGACCTCTATATAGCACCTTATTGCCTCCTTGAGTACTCTACTTATTCATGATGATATGTATTTAGCTAGCTTGCATGATTGGGAGGGGCAATATGGAGATTTATTGATGAGACAGCATCTCATTCCTTGGAGGAGTGTATCATATGTGGATGCTACAGTATGAGGAGGGGAGACTTCTCAGTTTTATCCTTGCAGTTGCTTGAGGACGAGCAACATTTGGGAGGGGAATACTGCAATATTCCAAAATTAGCATGCAACTAATTGAAATATTGATTTTTTCTTTTTACACTTAGGAGGTGAATAAATGGGTAAGGAGGCCCATAAATTTCATAAATAGCAATAAAATCCCTCATAATGTGAAAAGGGATCATCATTGGAGCTGGATTTCACACCCTCATGTGTGAAAAGAGACATTTTCATGTGGACAAGGTCAAGTTTGACCAAGTCAAAAACGCTGGGATATCAGGTGGAGATCATATTTGGAGATAGCGCAGAGATAGTGGGAGGAAGATTCCTTGGTGGAGGAAACCCTAATGAGTGGTACCCAAGGTGAGAGGGATTCCATTTATATAAAAGGAGGGCAACGCAGCCATAGCAAGACATCTTATGATATGGATTATTGAATTTTTGGTCTGGATGACTTTTGTGCTTTCTTCAACTGTTTAGTTGAGATTGTTGTGTTGCTTAGCACAAGGAATTCATGTTTAGAAATTCCTTCTCCTTCCAAGAGAGGCCTCTTAAGGGATCTTGCACTTCATTTCTCCACATTCATGCTTAAGGCCAAGCCACTTCCTTTAGGTATAGCATTATTTCTGCAGAGTATAATGTTGTGTTGCAGAGTGTTGCAGTGGAGGTTTCACAACACCACTTCCAGAGCTTATTTTTCAGAGGAGGAAGATTTATTTCCTTTGGGAGATCAGTGAGGAAGCCTTTAGAGAATATTTTAGATCTTGTCACTTGTCCAACACATTTTCTATCTCCTACAACGCAGTCCCTCTCCTTGACTGTGTTAATTTCAGTGAGCATTTGTAGTGAGGGTTTGCAGTGATTGTTGGAGGGTGAGATCTTCAGTGATTCGATCAGCCTTTCACCTAAAGGATCCATTGGATGAGATTCATTCATCACATGCTCTATATATAGCCATCTTCATCCAGATCTTGAGTTGCATCTTCTATTCAGTCCTGGACTGCAACTCCGACATTTTTTCACTTTTGCATATTTCAGGAAATCCTTCCAGGATTGTCTTGAAATTGTGTTTGGGAGCTTATATATTCACTCCCAACATTGTATGAGCCATATATTTGCAGATTTATGTTATTTCACATTCCCATCTAGCAGTGTACTATCTATGACTACGTTGTACATGTTCATGAACATTCTGCAATATAGTAGCATTTCACTTTTGGCATATGTATTCATGGGAGGCTTGTTTGCCTTGATTATTTGAGTTATGCACACTTCTATTGTACTCATTTGCTACTTATTTACATAATAAAATGGCTTCATGGTTTCCATACATTTTTGTATGATGTTATTCAATGTTATTTCTAGTTTCGTGTTCATGTATTGATGCATTCCCCATTTGGGATATTACATAAATCTCCTTAGTAGGAATAAAATCACTCCTAAAGGTGAATGAGGATCATCTTAGTAGTTGGATAAAACACCCTCATGTGTGAATAGGGGCTAAATCATGTGAATAAGGTCAATTTTGACCAAATAAACAATGTTGGTATGGATGGAGTGGATAGTTAATGAGGGACAACACGGTGTTAATGGGAGGAAGTATCCATGAGAGTAGTGGCTTTAATGAGTGGGACGCAAGGTGAAAAGGCTCAAAATGCATATAAGGAGGTAACAGGAAGCCATAGAGGACATGTTTATTATTTTTTATGTCTTGTTCTTTTATGACTTCTTGCACGCTTCAGCTATTGAGCAAAGTCTGCTGTGATGTTTAGCACAAGGGTATTCCCGAGCGGGAATCCCACCCTCATCCTTGGGGGACTTATATTTACCACTCATAAGAGGTTTGTGAGCTACATATCCATGTTTTGACATTAGTCCAGCTTTATTATTCATCTATAACGCAGTTTCTTCTAGGGTTGTGTTGTGTTGCAAGGCAAAGGCAGTGGAGTATTGATAGGACCATTTTCTAGGTTTGTTTTCCAGTGGAGAGGAAGCCTTTCCACCAGGAGGCTAGCAAGGGAGGTCCTTGGGCATTATTTCATCATTTTTCATTAGGCCAAGTTTCTAACATCTACTACAATGAATTTTCCTTCATAGACTGCATTATTTTATTGAGCATTTGCAGTGGAGGGTTTAATGCATCATTTGGAGAGTTAGATTTCCATTAAAGGGATCAGCCTTTCATTTGGAAAGTCTATTGAAGGAGTTTCCATAAATTTATACATCATCTCATCCACCTACTTTCAGGTTTCTAGTTGCATAGCTTATTCATCTCTAGGGTTGCAATCTGACATTTTGTATTTTGTGTATTTCTTGAAACCCTTTCTGGGTTGTCTTGGAAAGGTGCTTGGGAGCCTAGATCTCTTTTCCTAGAATTTATTGAGCCATTTATAAACAGATCCATATTATTGTATTTGCAAACAACAATTTAACTCATTGGGATTGTGTTGTACTAGTTCTCTAGTATTTTGTATAGCGACAATATCTTGCATCTAGGAGTGGTTTGTCCATTGGAGGCTTGTTTTCCCATCTTGTTTGGTTTGTGCCTCACTATATTGTACTTATTTTCTGCTGATTTACATAATAAAATGGCCCTATATTTGTCTCACATCTTGGTATAATGATATTCACTACTATTTCCATTTTCATGATAAATATTGTTTCTTTTCCTATTTTGGAATATTACAAATGCTACACTAGACTCCAGGGCCTCCCACAATCTCATGCCCAAAGCCAATATGGAAAGGTTAGGATTAGATATTACCTACCCATATCATGACCTTTACACCTTTGACTCGGGAAGGGTTAGGTGTCTTGGTCTCATCAAATATTTGGTAGTATCTCTAGATCAAATTCTAGAAAAGATTAATGTTCTAATGGATGTAGTTGTAGCCGAAATTCCTCTAAGGTATGGGATTCTCCTCTCATGATCACGGGGAGAAAACTAAAATGAACTTTGTAGCTTGATTTTTTATATGCTACTATACCGGTGTTCGGCCAACTCAGAAAATTATACCAGGAAACCAAGATGAAATACATGATTAGTAGCAAGGAGAAACCAAATAATCACCCAATATATGTTGTACATACAAATTTAGGATATTTTATTTTGTATAATGATGATAGTTCAATTGAGTTAGATAAGAGAAAATGTGGAATTTTCAAAAGTTTTAGATAGTGTTTGAGAAGTTTCAAATGCAGAAAAATAGGAACAGGGACTAAATGGCTTACATCTAAGTACATCAGTTGAAAGGAAAATGGAATTAGTGAATGGGACAGAGCATATTGAGACAAAGTATCATTCTCAAATAGACAATAAAAATCAGTCATCCAAATTTGAGCTCCTGGATGAAGAAAATGGTCTATGGACCATGGATTTTGATGGGGCCTTAGGTAAGGATGGAGCTAGATTTGGAATTTGGCTTCATGTTCCTATGAATCAGACATGAAATATTCCTCCTCATGTCAATTTTTTTGTTCATACAAACTATCCTTTGATTGTTCGAACATTGAAGCGGAATATGAAGCTTTGATAACCAGTGTTAAGATTCTTAAGAGGATAGGTGCTAAAAGGATTTTAGTTTATGTGGACACTAAATTAATAATAAAATAATTTAAAGTGGAATACCAAGCCAAACAACCAAGGATGTGAGCATATCTAAATGTTGTGTTAGATATTCTTAAGAATTTTTTTTGTAATATTCCCAAATGGGAAAAGCAACAATATAGCTAGCAATAATGGAAATATAGCAAATGTTAACACATTAAATGTGATCCAAATGATATATTCATGGTATTATTTATAACAACAATAAATAAGTACAAGATCTTGGGGATCAATCCCTCAATATAGGCAAAAGAAGCCTCAAATGCCCAAAAAGCACCCAAAACATGTAATATGCAGCTACACAAAACACTAAAGCAAGTACAATGTAGTTTTAGTGACTAATAATGTAGCTGGGAAATATACATATATGGATCTAATAAGAGCATTCTCATACAAGGAAAAAAATGGAGATCTATGCTCCCATAAACTTTTCCAAGACAACCCAAGAAGGGTTTCCAGAAATGCACAGAATATAAATGGTGGATCTAAAGCCCTAGGGATGAAGATTCACTACAACTACAGCACATAGAAGGAGGTGGCTGAATCTTATGTAGATCTGAAAGGAATCCTCCAAAAGACTCTCTCAATTAAGGGTTGATCACTTCAATGGAAAGAAAATACTCCAAATGGAGCACTGAACTTACCTCTACACACCTCACCAAAATAACGCAGTCATGGATTGGAACTGCATTGTAGGGTATCTTAATGCCTTGGCCTAATGCCAAATTCTAATATGAAGCACAAGGAACTTATTTAATAATCTCCCAATGGAAATAAAGCTTCATCCAATGAATACAATCTTAGAAATGGCCCAAATAAACCCTCCACTGCTGCGCCCTACAACTCAGAACATATCTGAATAGAATCTATGCTGTAGAAGAAAGTTGCAGCTTGGCCAAATGCTGGAATGTGGAAATGTAGTGAAAATACTCTTCCTTAGAGGCTTCTCAAGGATAGAGGTGGGATTCCTGCTTGGGAACACCCTTGTGCTAAACAACACTGAAATCTTAGCTAAACAGTTGAAGAGAGCTCAAAGTCTTAACAGACCACATCAAACAATAATCTCTAAAAACATCATCACAATGGCTGCCATCCTCTTCCTTATATTCTTGGTGAGATTCCTCACCCTTGGCCCCACTCATTAAAGGCACTACTTCCATGAAAAGGATCTCCCTCCAAAACTGCATTGTCCCTCATTGAATGTCCCCTACTTCCATACCAGCATTATTGATTTGGTCAAAGTTGACCTAGTCCACATGCTTCTTCCCTTGTTCACACATAGGGGAGCTTTATACAGCTCTTTTTATGCCCTCCATTCACATTTGGAGTGGTTTTATTCCAACTAATGATATTTATGGGTCTCCCTACCCTCTTATTCTTCTTACTAAGAAGCAAAATCAAAATTTAATATTTCAATTAGCTGCATGCTAATTTAGGAATATTACAATGTTCCCCTCCCAAATGTTGCCTGTACTGAAGCAACTACAAGGATAGATCTAAAAAATTTAGGTAACCTTCATTCCCATGTGCAGCTCCAACCTCCAAGCTATCATCCATATAAAATGAATCACCCTCCAGAATGGTAATTCATAGAAAAACGCCTCCCAAATTCTCATGAGAGGCTCCTCCCAAAGGCTCAAGTCAACCATATGGCTCACCTCATAAGGAATCAAGTGATATAATGTAGCATAAGAAACATGGAGAATCTCTCTCCTAAAGGGAACATCCAGACCTTCCATCCTCCCTCCAATCATTCCCATAAAAAGAATAAGGAGATCATCAATGTATGGGATCAAAACCATGGATACATAAACTACCACAAGCAATAATGTAGGTGGAACATAGTCCCACATGTGGAACCAGCGTAGTATATCTCCTAACTGCCTTAGATAATGATATTTTAAGTGGTTTCCCCACCACTTACTTGCTACCATAGTCCTCTCACATGCTATGAGAAGGTGAGTAACGTTGGGTGCATTTGGAGCACACCCTGAATGATAAATCATCTCCCTATATCCTCCTAGGGAGTCGCCATGCTCAACATAGTTTATGGCCCCTATTTAACCATGAAGTTTGTAAGGAAGAATTCTCTCCCTTGGAATAATGGTCTGCACATATATGGTAAAGGAATGCCAATACTCATTAAGTAAATCATTATGAAAAATAACTTGATCCTAACCATATAATTTTCTCACACCAATGGAGTGGCTCATAGATAGATCCCCTTTCATTCCCCAAGAGGAAATAGGTGCCTGTGATAACTCCATAAAAGAGTTATGTATCTCCTCCATCTCCACATGGTCCATGCATCTCCTTAAATGCTGATATATCTCAGCTTCAAAGCCTTCCCAAGTATATCCCTCCATGATAGTATGGTATGCTCTCCTGGAATAATTATGGCTGAATAGAAAATCTTCATGTGTTGCATGTAGTAACTTCTCCTCAAGCTTGGAAGATCTAGATAAGACGATCCTACCATGATAGTACATGGCCTCATCTTTGACTGAATATCCCTCAGCTAGAAGTTGGTCATCGAGTATCATGCATGTAAAAATATCCTTGGAATAATCCACCAACAGTTAGGATTTCCAATATGCATCTATCCTCCAAATTGATAGTGCTAATGATCTGTCATGTAAAACATTTGTCATGTGGCTATCCTCCTCTTTGACATCTCCTATGCCAAAGTCACATACCGGGATGATGCTATCCTTCCTCTGTTTCTCCTCCTATAGCTGCTCATGCTCAAGTAAAGGTTGAAGCTTTTGGAGGTTAGTCTTCCATGGGAAGCTATCTCCTATCCAAAACTTCCTGAGTTTGGCCAAAGCATGCATGAGTGGCCACCATCCTCTACCATGTGTGGAATATTTCTCTCCAAGTGAGAACATATTCTGAGCCTCCAAAGTCAAGGAGTAGTCTCCTTGCACCATGATATTGCCATCCTCCATCCCTATAGCATCCTCTCTCAGTGAAAGATGTGGTGTGAGAGTGGGTAATGATGATGTTGGGATAATGTCTACCTTCTCCTTGAGTCTTCCCAAGACTCTCTGCATTGTAACATGACCTCTGAATGTCCCCACTCCTCCTATATTTATGAGTGGTGCAACATGTTGTGAGAAATCTTTGATAATTTTCCAATCAGGGGGTCTCCCTAGTGGAATGCCTCCATGTAGTGAAACATCAAGGCCTAGAGTAGGTTGTATATGTGATTGTACTTATTTTTCCCTTCCCTCACCGTGTAAATAATCTTCCTTCTTCTGTGCATAAACCTCCTAAAAAGTATGGGTGTGTATGTTCCCAATCACTTGTTGTTGGCCCTCCTTCTCATCTTCTCCCACCTTCTCCAAGTTCTCACAGTCTAAGGTGTCTTTCTCCAATGTAATCAACTCATGCACACCCAAGGTCATATTGGTGTCAATATTTTCAATCACATATAAGTGATATATCATGGTGGTCAATGTTGGAACACACTCCCTCCATTTTTTTTTCTCATTGCCTATCAACATAGACACATGCTACACTTGATCTTCATATGTAGGATCCTTTAGAACTTCTTGCGAAGATACAAGAGCTCCTCTACCTAAATAAATTTCTTCATCTCAATCTCCAGATAGTGGTGGATATCCTCCTTCTTTTACAGCGCGCCGGAGGCTCTTCCTATCTCTTCCTTTCCTTCCTCCTCATTATAGGAGAATACCTCATAATTAAGAGATCCTTTAGCTTGATCCCCTCTTGAAGGAGGAATCCTCATGTTTTCTTCTTGAGAATAAATTTCTTGCCGAAGTGGGGCTTTTTCCTTAGGAAGAGAATGTTGAAGATCTTTAACCCCTTCAACAATGTTTTGAAATTGAGTTGGCTTCATGTATCCTTCTAACTCGTGCAAAGGTTTCGATTTCTTGGGTTTGGCTAGCTCACCCAAGGAAGTTTCAATGTGTTTTACATCAACTCTTCTCACTAATATCCTAGTGAACTTTGCATAAGTAGAAATATTTTCATTATTCAATGAATAAAATTCATAAAACCACCAGGAATAAGCCTTAACTTCAAGATGAAATGCTGCTACTCTAATGTGTTCCTCTTCTGAAACTTGATGCAGCTGAAAATATGTGTCTAGTTTCTTTACCCAAGCCTTGGCTGTGCTCTTGGGTGACCCATCAAAAGTAGGTAGAAAAAATCTACTCAAAGTGTGTTGCATGCACCCTCTTCTTCTATTGTGGTTACTGGGTCTTCTATCTTCTTTGATTTCACAAAACCCTTGGAAGTCTAGATGCTCCTTGAATCTTCTAGACTTATTTTCATATTCTTGGAGATAGTCGCCAAGAGTCTCCTCCTTTGGTGTTTCTCCTTCCTCCATCTATCTTGCTATGAATGTAGGCATAGTAGAGCATTGTAGAGTTGATTTTGTGGCTGAATCCTCACACCCATAATATGAAGAACTGGAACTTTCTTCATGTGCAAATATTTTTGAGGGATCTTCATGTCTTTCCCTCCTCACTCCCTTTATTTCTCTATTAAGCTCATGCATAGTTTGGAGAAGAGGTTTTGAGAAATTCTTTCCCTCCATTTCTATAAAGAATGGAGACTTTCCTTTGTCTCTTCTGTGAGTCTCATCCTTTCTTTGAGAAGCTTCTTCTTCTTCTGATAACATAGATGCAATTTCTTCACAGGCTGAGCCAACATTATGCTTGGATACCACTGTAATATTCCCAAATGGGAAAAGTGGCAATATAGCTCACAATAATGGAAATAGCAGTAAATGTTAACACATTACATCTGAGCCAAATGATAGATCCATGGTATTATGTATAACAGCAATAAATAAGTACAAGATCTTGGGGATCAATCCCTCAAGATAGGCAAAAGAAGCCTCCAATGCCCAAAAAGCGCCCAAAACATGTAATATACTGCTACAAAAAATGCTGAAGCAAGTTCAACATAGTTTTAGTGACTAATACTGCAGTTGGGAGATATAAATATATGGATCTGATAATATCATGCTCATACAAGGCCAAAAATGGAGATCTATGACACTTTTCCAAGACAACCTGGGAAGGGTTTCTGAAAATGCACAAAATATGAATGGTGGCTCTAAAGCCGTAGGGCTGAAGATTCACTGCAACTGAAGCACATAGAAGGAGGTGGTTGAATCTGATGTAGATCTGAAGAGACTCCTCCAAAAGACTCTTAATGAAGGGCTGATCTCTTCAATGGAAATAAAATACTCCAAATGGAGCACTGAACTTACCCTTGCAACACCTCACCAAAATAAAGTAGTCATTGACTGGAACTGTGCTATAGGGGATGTTACTACCTTGGCTTGATTCAAAAATCTGATATGAAGCACAAGGACCTTCATTACTGATCTCCGAATGGAAAGAAATCTTCCTCCACTGAAGACAAGCTTAGAAATGGCCCAAAGAAACCCTACACTATTGTACCTTACAACTCAGAACATATCTAAACAAAATCTGCGCTATAGAAGAAGTTTGAAGCTTGGCCAAATGCTAGAATGTGGAAATTTAGTGAAAATACTCTTCCTTAGAGGCTTCTCAAGGGTAGAGGTGGGATTCCTACTCAGGAACACCCTTGTGCTAAACAACACTACAATCTTAGATAAATAGCTGAAGAGAGCTCAAATTCTTAACAAACCACATCAAATAATTATCTCCAAAAACATCATCACAATGGCTGCCATCCTCTTCCTTATATTCTTGGTGAGATTCCTCACCCTTGGCCCCACTCATTAAAGGCACTACTTCCATGAAAAGGATCTTCCTCCAAAACAGCATTGTCCCTCATTAAATGTCCACTACTTACATACCAACACTGTTGATTTGGTCAAAGTCTACCTAGTCCACATGCTTCTTCCCTTCTTCACACATAGGGTGTTGAGATTGCAACAAGATGATGAGCTTAGTGAAAATAAGTCGCCTTCACTAAGTGGACCCGCAGGCTATTTTTGGCGCAAGTCTATTTTTAGACATGTTGATCATATTCTATGAGTTGCAGGATGCTATTTGTGGATGGTTGGTAAATTTGGAAAAATAGATGGACTTCTATTTTTAGACATACAGTAAGGTGGAATCTGTTTTTAGATTTCCGGTCTAAAAATAGATGTGAATATTATTAGCTCTTAATAATATTTGGACTATAAACATTATCTTATTCTCTTGGAGCACTTCGGTTAAGTGCACGGATGTGGCACGGGAGCTGGCTTCGAAGGAATTACACTATTCCTGAGAGTTAGAGTGGAGCTATTTCATGGATACTTCGAGTTATAACTCATGTGATAGAGTTTGGTGGGGTTATTGAGGTGATTGATGGAGTTGTGTTCGGTTTAGCGCTTAGGTTAAACATAGTTGAGCTAGTTGTATCTAGTCTAACTGATTGATACATAGTGAGAGTGGTGTGAGTGGTGTGAATAGTTATTAATTAATTCACTAATTCTCCTTTATTTAATCAACTAAAGAATACATCTAGGTTAACTACAGTGCATGGACAATTTCAGTGGAGACCAGTGAAGAGGTAGGTGAAAGAGCAGTGTGACTATCAGTTGTGACTATACTGTTGCATGATTTGCAACAACCAGTGATTGGAGATGCCAATGAGGATTGCATGAGAAATTCTGGACCAATTTGAGTTCATTCAGAGGCATTCTTCAGCAGTTATTTCACAGTAGAGGCAGGCTATCAGGTGGTAGATATTGGAGCATGTGATTTTCTAGATCGGGCTTGATTAGTGTGTAGAAATTGGAGATTATACTGAGAGCTTGTGAGGAGCTTTGTATAATGATTTTTACATGATCTCTATGACATATAATATACATATAGTTGGGGGTTTTCATCTTTAATATTTCCCATAAAATATTGTGTTCATATGTGTGATTGTTTATGGTGTTAATGTGCGCATGCGATTGTTTTTAATTTCCGCAATTAATGATCAATGGTAGAAGAGATTTTGTATTGTGCATGAAGTTAAAATAGTGTTTGATCAGGAGAATCTCGGTGTATAACATATTATTTATTCAACTTTTTACATGGTATCAAAGGGATATTGATCATTGGAGCAATTGCAAAACATTGAAGTGGTTAAGTTTTGTGCTAGTGGAATTCGAATTTGCAGCAGAGTTTTCTTGGTGTCGAAGTTGAGATGTCTTTCAACAGATTGAGATTGGAGTATGCCCTTGAGGGCAGCTTGAATTATATTGCATGGAAGGATAGGATGGAGGTTCTGCTGGATGACAATGGGTTGAAGGAGTTCATAGATGCAGAAATTCCAAAACCTGCTTCTAGCGATGCTGCCACACTTGACGCATGGCAAAAGAAGACAGCAAAGTGTGAAAGAATTCTGTTGGAAGGTGTAAAGGATCACATAGTGTCCAGCCTTCATGGTAAGGCTTATCCATTCTTGATGTGTAAAGTGTTGACAGACTTATTCCAAAGCAAGAGTGACTAGAGGAAGTTGGCGCTCAAGGATAAACTCAAGAACATAAAAATGGAGAAAGGCGACAGTATGCCCAAGTACCTCACGAAGTTCATCCAATGCAAGGATGAGCTGGGAAGTGTGGGGGTGGCTGTAGATGAAGAGGGCTTGGTGAGCTTGGCTCTCCTTCGGCTTTCAAAGAGTTGGCATTCCTATCAAGACTCTGTCAATGGTCAGGATAAATTGCCAAGATGGGAGCGACTTTGGTCAGATCTTGTGCAAGAGGAGATAAGGCGAAGTACTAGGGACAGATCTTCATCAAAGAACTCAGATGAAGAAAATTGCGCTTTGGCTGCCAAAGCAAGGAAGGGGAAGAGAAAGAATAATGCTTCTCAATCCGGTGCGAAAGGCAAGAAGCAGGACATGTCCAAGGTGAAGTGCTTTCACTATCACCAACACGGACATTATGCCACTAATTGTCCACAGAAGAAGAAAAATAAGCAGGCTGCTAGATTTGCAGCTGGAGAGGCCTTAGCCTTGCAGTTTGAGTTGGATTTTTCGCTGATCGCATGCTTGGTCTCAAGTATGATGGGTTCAGTGTGGTTTCCTAACAGTGGTGTGTCTTTTCACATGACAGGAGACAAATATTTTTTTACTGATCTGGATGAGAAATATCTTGGAGTGCACATCGAGATGGGTGATGATGGTAGATACAGTGTGACTGGTATCGGTACCATTTCCTTTGAGAGGGAGCCTGTTAAACCCTTCGTATTGAAGGAAGTGATGCATTTTCCAGGATTGAAGAAGAATCTTGTCTCTGTGGCGATGTTATAAGACAAGGGATATGATGTTGTCTTTAGCGAGGGAAAGGCTTTCCTGCGCAGTAAGGCAACTGGTAAAACCCAGAGGATAGGGGTTCGAGTTAAGAACCTTTATCAATTGCAAGTAGATGGCTGCGCAACAATGGTAGGCAAGGTAGGAGGAGTGGTGAGCCGGGATGAGGGCGAGCTGTGGCATAGGAGATTGGGCCACTTTCACCATGGAGCTTTGAAAATTTTGCAGCAGATTTCTACTGGGCTTTGTAACGGTACCCTTGCACAGTCAGATCAGTGCAAGGGATGTACCTTGGGAAAATTTGTGAAATCCACCTTTCATGAGAAGGATAGTCACACCACGACGATCCTTGAGAGAATTCACATAGGCATGTGTGGACCTTTCTCAGTAGCTTTGACAGCAAAGCATAGGTACTATGTGATATTTGTTGATGATTTTTCACGGAAGTGTTGGATCTTCTTCAGGCAGAAGAAGAGCGAGACATACTCAAAGTTTTGTGAGTTCAAGGCACTGGTTGAGAAAGAATCGGGGAAGAAAGGGAAGGATCTTAGGAGCGACAATGGTGGTGAATTCATCTTTGGCGAATTCAAGGACTTTTGCAGCACAGAAGGAATTTGAAGAGAGCTCATAGCGCCTCATAACCCACAGCAGAATGGGGTTGCTGAGCAGAAGAATAGAACAATCGTGGGTGTTGCACGGATGATGTTGCATGATCAGGGCCTTCCCATACACTTGTGGGTTGAGGCATGAAATACTGCGGTTTATGTGCAAAACCATTGTCCTCAGAGGATACTTGGCATGAGTACACCCAAGGAGGCGTTTTCTGGTAAGAAGCATGATATTTCCCATTTGAGGATTTTTGGTTCACCTGTTTACATTCATGTGACTAAGGATGCCAGGAAGAAGCTGGAGCCGACTATAGAGGTTGGGATATTTTTGGGGTACACTGATACACCCCAAAAATATCGTTTGTATTTTCTAGACAGTCACAATATTGTTGTGCGGCGGGATATCAAATTTCATGAGGAGAAATCCATGAAGTGTTTGCTTGAGAGGGAGCCACACTTGCATGCAAATGAGGAGCTATTAGTTCCTAAGGATGAGCCTCAGGATGTGGATCAGCTACAAGAGGAGGTTCATGGAGTGGAAGAGACCACTCATGCAGTGCCAACCATCAGAGGGCGAAAGCGCACTACAGAAGATGAGCGACTGGCTCAAGATGCAGAGAAGGTTGTAGGAGCACCTACATCACAGTGCAGATAGAGAAAGTCACCTGACCGGTACACTGGATACATGGCTCTTATGAGCAAGTGTATCGTGATAGAGCCATCCTCTTTCGAGGAAGCTGTGGAGGATCCCGCATGGGTAGATGCCATGGTGGAAGAGCATGATTCAATTGTTAGAAACAGTGCATGGGAGATTGTCCCAAGGCTAGAAGGGAAATCAGTGGTGGGTTCGAGATGGATCTACAAAGTGAAGCAAGCAGCTGACGGGAGTGTGGAGAAGTAAAAGGCAAGATTTGTTGCTTGAGGCTTCTCACAGATTGAGGGGATCAATTATGAGGAAACCTTTGCACCTGTTGCAAGGTATTCTTCCATATGGACAATTATTTCTCTCTCAGCGCAGATGGGGTGGCACATTCATCAGATGGATGTGAAGACTGCATTCCTCAATGGAGTGATTGAGGAGGAGGTGTACATAGAGAAGCCCGAAGGTTTCGAGATCTTCAGCAGCGAATCACATGTGTCCAGGCTCAAGAGAGTGATGTATGGGTTGAAACAAGCACCTCATGCTTGGTACACATGGATAGACAATTATTTCACCAGACTTGGATTCTCCAAGAGTGAGGCGGATCCGAACCTATACTAGATTTTGGTGGAGGGTAAGTTGCTGATCATTGTAATTTATGTAGATGATTTGATTTTGATGGGTGATGAACTGTTGATACTCTCATGCAAGTCTGATCTTGCAAAAGAGTTTGAGATGAAGGACTTGGGCCTCCTTCATTATTTCCTGGGATTGGAAATTTGGCAGCGCAGTGATGGACTGTTTGTGTCTCAAGGCAAGTATGCCCGGGAGATACTGGAGAAGTTAAACATGCATGGCTGCAAGCCTATCAACACTCCTCTTCCTGGTGGATGGAGGAAAGAGGATGCTACATTGGAAGAGGTATTGGATGCCATTGTTTACCAGCAGTTGGTAGGGTCACTTATGTATCTGTTCAATACACGAATCGACATATGCTATGCTCTTAACCAACTTTCACAAGCTATGGTTAAGCCTACCAAGCTCTTTTGGGAGGCAGGCAAGCATGTATTGAGATATCTCAGAGGCACATCGGGATATGGATTATGGTACAGACAGTTGGATGAGGTGAAGCTGTGTGGCTTCACGGATGTAGATTGGGCAGCGAGCCCAATGGACAGAAAGAGCACATCTCGAGGGATTTTCAGTATCGGGTCGACAGCAGTTTCTTGGTACAACAGGAAGCAGAGATCCATGGCACTCAGTTCAGTAGAGGCTGAGTATATGGCAGCAATTTTGGCTGCATGCGAGGCTATATGGATGAGGAAGATCCTGGTCGGGTTGTTCGATTCACACTTAGATCCTACTGTGATATATTGTGATAATCAGAGTTGCATCAAACTCTCATTTAATCCAGTATTTCATGATAGATCTAAACACATTGACATCCGGTATCATCATATCATAGATTGTGTGCAGCAGAAGATCATGTTACTATCATACATTCCCACGGAGGATCAAGATGTTGATATCTTGATGAAGGCGCTCACCAGGAGAAAATTCAAATACCACAGGGGTAGGATAGGGGTGGTAGATAATCCTTATCTTGTTGAGAGGGAGTGTTGAGATTGCAACAAGATGATGAGCTTAGTGGAAAGAAGTCGCCTTCACTAAGTGGGCCCGCAAGTTATTTTTGGCGCAAGTCTATTTTTAGACATGTTGATCATATTCTACGAGTTGCAGGATGCTATTTGTGGATGGTTGGTCAAGTTGGAAAAATATATGGACTTCTATTTTTAGACATATTGGGCAGAATCTATTTTTAGATTTCCAGTCTAAAAATAGATATGTCGAATATTATTAGCTCTTAATAATATTTGGACTATAAACATTATCTTAATCTCTTGGAGCACTTCAGTTAAGTGCACAGATGTGGCACAGGAGATGATAGAAGGAATTACGTTGTTCCTGAGGGTTAAGTGGAGCTATTGCATGGATACTTCAGTTATAACTCATGTGACAGATTTTGGTGGAGTTATTGAGGTAGTTGATGGAGTTGTGTTCAGTTTAACTGAGTTAAACATAGTTGAGCTAGTTGTATCTAGTCTAACGGATTGATACACTAGTGAGACTGGTGTGAATTAATTATTAATTAATTCACTAATTGTTAACTCATTAATCAACTAAAGAATACATCAGTTAAATATAGTGCATGGACAGTTTCAATGGAGACCAGTGAAGAGGTAGGTGAAAGAGCAGTGTGACTATCAATTGTGACTATATTGTTGCATGATTTGCAACAACTAATGATTGGAGATGCCAATGAGGGTTGCGTGAGAAAGGCTGGACCAATTCGAGTTCATTCAGCACCATTCTTCAGCAGTGATTGCGTAGTAGAGGTAGGCTATCAGGTGGCAGATATTGGAGCATGTGATTTGCTAGATCGGGCTTGATTAGTGTGTAGCAATTGGAGATTATATTGAGAGCTTGTGAGGAGATTTGTATAATGATTGTTACATGATCTCTATGACATATAATATACATATAGTTGGGGGTTTTCAGCTTTAAGCTTTCCCGTAAAATAATATGTTCATATGTGTGATCGTTTATGGTTTTAATGTGCGCATGCAATTGTTTTTTATTTCCGCAATTAATGATCAATGGTAGAAGAGATTCTGTATTGTGCATGAAGTTAAAATAGTGTGTGATCAGGAGAATCTCGGTGTATAACATATCAGTTATTCAAATTTCTACATAGGGGAGCTTTATCCAGCTCTTTTGATGCCCTCCATTCAGATTTCGAGTTTTTTTATTCCTACTAAGGAGATTTATGGGTCTCCCTACCCTCTTATTCTTCTTACTAAGAAGAAAAATAAAAATTTAATATTCTAATTAGCTGCATGCTAATTTAGGAATATTACAATCTTCTCCTCCCAAATGTTGCTTGTCCTCAAGAAACTACAAGGATAGATTTGAAAATTGTAGGGAACCTTCATTCCCAAGTGAAGCTCCAACCTCCAAGTTATCATCCATATAAAATGAATGACCCTCCAGAATGCTAATTCATAGAAAAACACCTTCCACATGCTCATGAGAGGCTCCTCCCAAAGGCTCAAGTCAACCATATGGCTCACCTCATAAAGAATCAAGTGATATAATGTAACATAAGAAACATGTAGAATCTCTCTCCCAAAGGGCACATCCAATCCTTCCATCCTCCCTCCAATAATCCCCATAAAATGATTAAGGACATCATCAATGTATGGGATCAAAAACATGGATACATAAACTACCATATGCAATAATGGACATGGATCATAGTCCCAAATGTGGAACCAGTGCAGTATATATCCTGACTGCCTCAAATAATGATATGGTAAGTGGTTTCCCCACCACTTACTTGTTCCCATAGTCCTCTCACATGCTATAAGAAGGTGAGTAATGTTGGGTGCCTTTGGTGCACACCCTGAATGATAAATCATGTCCCTATATCCTCCTAGGGAGTGGCCATGCTCAACATTATTTATGGCCCCAAGTTGACCATGAAGTTTGTAAATAAGAATGCTCCCCCTTGGAATAATGGCCTGCACATATATGGTAAAGGAATGCAAATACTCATTAAGTAAATCATTATGCACAATAACATGATCCTTACCATATACTTTTCTCACACCAATGGAGTGGCTCATAGATAGATCCCCTCTCATTCCCAAAGAGGAAATAGGTGGCTGTGATAACTCCATAAAAAAGTTATGTATCTCCTCCATCTCCACATGGTCCATGTTAGCCACATATAAAATTTGTTATACCAAAAGGTGGCTAAATCATTTTCGGAGCCTTCAAGGAACAAATTTTATTGAAAAAAGTGTTGGCTCTTGAAGACTCTTGAAGGCCTCATGCCTCTATCCAAATATTCCCTACTGTGCCCATTTTACACCCTGGAATTCTACTAATTTCATGAGAGACTGCTGCAAAATCATCATTTTTCCCCTCCTTTCACGTCCAAAACTAACCTCATTTTTACCCCTTTATTCTCCATAAAAAATCCTTCATTTTCATATTTTTCCCCTTTCCCCTCCCTCAAAAACCCTTTGATAAGGTTTAAGACTCTTTCTTTGCCTTATCAAATCCCTCACAACCCTTGAAAAACTTGAAAAATTTCATAAAAAACACATTTTTGTATTACAGACTTAAGCCCCCTTGGGCTAAGTTTTAAGCCACTTCCCCCTCCACGTGCCCGCACCCTAGAACCAGGTGCTAGATCCACGAAGGGATTATCGCATCACGAAATCTGAGTGCATAAGTTTTTTTTCCGTGTTTAAAAATCTGATGCCGATTAGCCCTATATATTATAGCCCTTGATCATATTTCTTTTCATATAGACCAAGGCCCCACAGTCGGGCGCTTATCCGCTTCGTATATATAAAACCATCCCGACACATGAAACCTTTGGTTATATTAATTTTTGTGTTTTTTGCAGGGTTTGAAAAGGTTTCCGCCGACGCATTCATTAAAACATCACCGTCGATATGATCTGTAGATGGACGACCCTCAAATCAGTCGCCCTGGTGGTCCCCACGGTCAATCACTGTACAAAACCGGAGCAGTTTTGATTGCACCGCTTTTGTGGGGTAAGCGGTATTTCCGATTCAAGCGGGATCAATGCCACAGGCCGACATGTGGCCGTGGGCAGTTTGGAAACACCGCTCTCGCCAGGCGTTAAAGCTCGACTGTGGGCTCAGCGCGATATTGGTGTATGCCATCCGATCTGAGGCCGGCTCATCGGACGGTGATCACACTTAAAAGGAGCTTGGGGAATGAAATAAGGTACAACACATTCATTAAAACATCTCTGCTATTGATTTGATATGCAGATTGACAACCCAAAATCAGTCGCTCCGGTCCCCACAGCCACGACAACAGTCAGCTGTCCCACAGAACCGATGGTCCCCGACGCCTAGTCAACATACACATCAGTGCACACGCAACAGCAGTGGATTGGAGCGGGCCTTGTTTTTTTGCTCGTATGGTCGAGAAATCTGGACACTACAAGAAAAAAGAACATTGGTGAGGGTCATGCTTCTGACAGACCTTTAAGGTCCGTCACCAATGTCACATATGGTGACGGTCCTTAAAAAACTATCACTGTAAGTGTATATAGTGATGGTCCTTTATGGTCCATCACCAAAGACATTTTCAATGACACTTTTGGTGAGGGTTGTTAAAGGCCCATCATTGATTCTCTCTTTGGTGACATTTATAGTGACGACCTTTTAATGACCCTCACCAATGCTCTTTTTGTTACTTTTGGTGACAGTCAAAAAAGTTTCGTCATCATTGATAATTAAAAAACCACCACTATAAGTGTATATAGTGATGGTCCTTTATGGTTCGTCACCAAAGACATTTTCAGTGAGACTTTTGGTGAGGGTCGTTAAAGGCCCATCACTAATTCTCTCTTTGGTGACACTTCTAGTGACGAAGTTTTAATGACCCTCACCAATGCACTTTTTGTTACTTTTGGTGATGGTCAAAAAATGCCCGTCATCATTGATCATTCCAATGAGTTTTTGATGACGCTATGTGCCTGTTAATATATTTTTTGTCAAAATTTAATGATTTAATACCATTATTGTGGAGTATTTTTTATAATATGTCCAAGGCCATAGTGGTTTGGGTCAGTCAATTTTTTTAGAAGTAATTAGTGTTTATCATTTCCCTCAAGTAATGACTAGTCGAATAGAGATTTCCTATGAGTCAACACATGATTCATATATATTAATTTTATTATCTAGAAAATTACCTTTAAATAAAGTTCCACTATTGTGTGTAGGAAATATATTATTTAATACATAATCAAGCTTTGACATTTCTATTAATGAGAAAGACCTAACGATCCTCACCAATCTGGGCATGCCTTAAATTAATGCTTTGGCACACACTAACATTTCTTAGCACCCCACATGTATTGGAACATCTTTATACCTATAACATCTCGTGATAACACTGACGCCCAATCACATGGCGGCATGCACTAGCACAACATGGAACTCTCCTAGCATGTGTTGGAATGCTGCATATAGTCCCTAGCATGCCCTAGAACACCTTTGTTGAATGCATTGACATACATTAGCACTTGGCACACAATGCCACTTGGCATGAATTGAGACCTATTATTAGTGTGCCTAGCATGCCCCTTTTCAAAAAGATAAAGTCTTGACTTATTAACCCTCTTATTGGTTCTTCCTTTTGTTGCCTTGACACATATTGACATACCCTGGCACCCTGCACCACATCCTTAGCACCTACCATGTATTAGCATATCTTGGTACTATTAATTGGCATGTGATATAATTAGCACACCCTGGAACTCCCAAGCACACTTTGGGAATTCTTAACATGCCTTGATATTCCCTAGCATGCCTTACCAATGCTTAGCATGCTTTACCAATGCTTAGCATACCTTGTCAATCCCTCCTTGTCATGACAACTAACACTCATTAACACTAATCTCTGGCACACATTCCTCATATTCATTAACTTCCATGAATTTTTGCGTAGTGATCCCTTAATGTTTTTTCCTAGTAATCCTTAACACTCGTCAACATGCATTATCACTCTCTAGCACACCTTAGCACTCTTCAACATTCCCTTCCACTTCATAACATGCATAACACTAGTCCCTGACACATATTGGTGCTTGGCACATGTTGGCGCTTGGAAATTATTAGCATGTATGGAATACGTTGAGATGCCTTGGTATGATTTGGCATGGTTTAATATTAAATTTATTTGTGATTATCAATTGTTGGAAAGTAGATGAGAAGCAACAAAGGAATACTTGGCACTTATAATGCACTAAGACTTTGCACTTGGAACCTAGTGTGCTTAGAATGCCCCTCTTGGAAAAGGTAAATTGATGACTTATTAACCCTCTTATGTGTTCATTTCCTTGTAGTTTAAATTTTTTCTCCCTTTTGTTGTCTTGACAGTCCCTGACACGCATTGACACACCCTTGCACATCTTGGCATGCCTTATCACTTGGCACATCTTAGCATGTTTGAAATGTATTCCCACTATTTGACACATCAATGGGGTGAAGAGAGATGTAGTCCTAAAGTAGGTCGAGTATGAGGGAGAGTAAGGGTTGCTAAAGGGAGGTCATGATCATCCTCCAAGAGCAAGATCATCATGTGAGGGTTCAGAAGAATGTTGCATACCTTAAGGGTCAGTTTGTGCTAGGAAGTAGGATGGCATATTGTTGGTTCTCTTCTGGCAGATTGAGCTTAAGAGAGGTTTCTCATGAGAATCTGGGCATGTGATTTCAATGGTGTCTTTGTGTGAAGGCCACATCAAATTCTGAAATGTTGAAATTTGCAACAAGAAACAGTGAGATTGGAAACCAGAAAGGACAAAAAAAAAATGCACCCACACTGGTGAGGAATTTTGATTCGCCAGGAGTGAGGAATGTGGGGCATCTAATGTATTTTTCCCTTAAATAAATTGGACAATAAATTGTAATTTCATCTCATAACAACTTGTGTCAATTAATTAAGTCATGATGAACGAGTTAGCTCAAGAAATTCAAGTACTTGAGGGTCTAAGATGAGGCATCTAGAGGGATTCTAATATTTTTTGAGGTCCAGTTGAAGTTGATGCATTAGTGGGGTGAAAGTGTAATTAACTCGATTAAATGAGTTAAAATTAGTTTAACTGGTTCTAACTGAGTGATGAGCTAGTGAGAGGTCCAGTGAATTAAATTAGATTTAATTCACAATGAGTGATCAATCATACAACTGATAATTTTCTATTAATAATTGCATGCATATTAGTTTCGAGGAATACCCAGTTGAGATAGAGGTTAAAGGGAACATAACTATTAGTTGTATTCAGAGAAAATTTCCCATGTGCAATTATAAAGTCATTGGGATGGCATGATGGATTTCACAATCAAGGAAGACTAATTTTCCTAATTAATAAGGAGTTAACTCCATAGGAATTGCATGAGCAAGGTAAGCTGAAGTAAGGATGAGAACTGGCTAAGTACTAGACCAAGTTTTCCTAGATCAACGGGAGACAATTGACATAGTGCTGGAGAATCTCATGAGAGATTAAGCATTAATGTA